>JAZHRO010000055.1:98475000-98485000 GCA_037157565.1 Thalassia testudinum | reverse complement strand
CTGAAAGGTGAGTTCCGCTTTCTCCTTCTTCTTTTGTCGACTGACGTACTGAAGGAGGAGGGTTGGCTGTGCGCAGGTGTTCGGATTCGTCATCCTTTGCGAATCCGACGTCTGGAAGTTGTACCAGACGGCGGGAGTGACCTCCAGACGTCCGGAGAGACCATCGGACGTCTGGGATCTAGGAGAGACGTCGCCACAGACATCTGGACGTCCGGGGAACCACGCCGAACAGGTAATTCTCTGATCCACCGTTTAAGACGTCTGGAAGGAGTTCCAGACGTCTGATTTTGCACAGTATTGTCTTTCTCGACCCGCTTAGGGCCCGTTTGGGCTCCGTTTTCCGCGATTCGAGTTGCGTTCGATTCAGAATTTATTCCTCTACCCGCCTACAGTAGCTATACACTGTTTTGAGACACTCCTTGTGTTTGATCCTTGTGATAGGACCTCGTTCGATTGCCGTCTTGAGAGTCGCGGAGGCGCGCGGGATTCCCGACCACGCCCCCATTACTTCCGTTGTACCTGGTAGAGTGGTTTTAAGCATTAATAAAATCTGTTAAAGTATGGAACCATAACTAGAACCTAGGGCATTGCATGAACCCTAGGAATGAGAAATGTATGGAATGATAGCTCCTAGGTGTTGCATAAATCCTAGGGCCGGAAAACTAGATTGTATGATAGATCCTAGGATATGGCATGAATCCTAGGATGGAAAAAACTAGTGGAATGTATATTACTGCAGTCTTGGAAAAATGGAAAGGAATATATAAGCTGCCTGTGAAATTAATTAACAGCTGCCTGTTATGAACAAAGAAACATGTTTGAGATCATGGAAATTGAGAACGTGAATCTGGAAAGTGAAACATATGATGTTCTGAGATAAAGGGCTGGAACCCTACGGGGAATTAGGAGTGGAACTCCTGGAAAGAAAAGGAATGGAACTGAGATGTAGTTGTACTGTCTCTTGGGTACGCAGTACCAAGGGAAGTACCTGTACCTGTTTTAGTGCAGAGTGGGGCCAGCCGCCCCAGGGACCCGGGGTTAGGCTTGGCCGCTCTGTACCGACTTGTTGGCCCTCGTGTACGTAGTACCGAGGAGAGCTAGTAGTGTTAGGAGAGTACTAGCTACCCCACGGGCCCCGGGGTTCTGCTAGCCTCCTTCACCGACTTGTTAGGCCCACTAGGGCAAACCAGGGTAGTCAGACGAGGGTGCGCGGACTTGGAGGGGCAAGGCCCCGGTTTGGTTACTGTGGAGGGGTTGGACCCCTGTTACTGAGAGGGCTCTGCCCTGGTTCCGTGCTGTGCTTTGGGCGCACCCGTTAACGGAAACGACTGACCGCGTGCCAGTACGGGCTAGCTACCTGTGCGTTTATCGCGCGTGCCGTAGTCACCGTTACGTCTGTCAGTGACCTTGGGGTGGTTGACTGAGGGTAGGATCACCACGGGGGACTCTCCCGGCCAGGAGAGCACCACGTGCTACTTCTACTGTTGGAAAAGACTGCAATCAAGATCGTCCCACGAGGACATTCGAGATCAAGTAAAGGATCTGAGAAGTAAATGAAATAGTGAGAAAAATTGAAAGATGTAAATAAAGGAAGTAATAGAACATAACAGCTACTGTACACTCTACTGTTGCCTTTAGTTAGTTTGCCACTCTACTCAGCGTTTTGCTGACGTGTTACACTCGTTACCTTTTTCAGGACCAGGTGTTGAGCAGCCAGGGTCGGCGGCTGCAGAGGACGCTGGGCCGAGTAGGGTCCAGTAGAGTTGCCACAGTTTTGTACCTTCTTTTGTTTCTGTTCTAGTGAGTAGTTTTGTTTCCGCTGTACCTTCTTTACCTGCAGTTTTTGTTATATGATATATGTTGTTTTACTGTTGTGGTGGTGCCTACTGTAGTAGTTTCTTTCCTTACTGCTGTACTTTTTACTGTTAGTTATATTCATGCTGAATGTGGTTTATTTTACTGTCTTTTGGTTACTTCCTCGTTGGACGACTGGGTCTTGGGATTAGTCGAGTCGGTCCGGTTCTCGTGTCTCGTAGGGACTCGGGAACCGGGTCGTTACAAGATGGTATCAGAGCAAGGTCGTCCCGAGAAGTGAATCAACTGACTGGAAAGTAACCAATTCACATGTTTATAGCTAGAGTAGCCACCACAACATATCTCTTGACATGAGCTCTTAGAAGTGTTGTTAGGTACCGTCTGTTTTGACGTTTCCGTTTTGTTTCGCGTCTCCATTGTAGGAGATGCCGCGTCGTGGAGCTAGGAGGGTGAGCCGCAGGCGCGGCCGAGGTCAGGGCCCGGGGGACAGATATGTCGGGCTTGGAATACATACTACCCCTCCTCTTCTCCTGAGTATACCGTCTCGGGACCTCGTCCAACTGATTCGAGAGGTGGTTCGAGAACAATTTCAGCTTCCACCCACGTCGCCACCCCCCTCCCCCTTCCGAGCGTACGACAGGGGAGTTAGTGGTGGAACGAGATTTCCACCGCCACACCAGGCGTGTTAGGAGAATTCAACGGAGGCACGTGGCGTCCGCAGGAGAGCCGTCACGTTGTGCAGGGCCATCACTGGCCTTTGGGGGCCCTCGACAGGGGCCAGTCGCCAGCACCGGACCCCCGCCTAGCCGACAGCAGGGACTCACTGAGGGCGGGAGTCGGGTTCCCCTCTGCTACCAGTGTGGCCAGCCGGGCCACGTCAGGAGGGACTGCCCATCTAGGGCAGGAGGTCAGCAGGTACTTCCCGCGCAGAGCACTGGAGGGCGCGCAGGAGGCCGCGGTTTCCAGGCGCGAGGAGGAGGACCGCAGTCGCGAGGAGGGTACCGGCCAGCACCTACCCGTCCGACGCAGAGTGTGGCTGCTTCGTCCGCACCTAGAGCTGAGGGGCGTATCAACGCCCTAACACACAGGGACGCCGGAGCTTCGGGATCCGTGGTAGCAGGTATGGTTTCAGTTTCTGGCAGACTCGTTTACACGCTTTTCGATTCCGGCGCTACGCACTCGTGTGTCGCAGACAGTTTCGCAGTTAGTTTGGACCAGGATTATACATTGTTAGAGAACCCGTTCGTAATCAGAGGTCCGAGTGGTCAGCTGTTTGTAGCTGAGGAGGTGTACATGGGTTGCGGGGTCAGCATCGGGGGACACAGCCTGCCAGCTGACCTGATTATGATACAGATGGAGGACTTTGGGGTGATCCTGGGGATGGATTGGCTGTCCGCTTACCACGCATTGGTGGACTGCTTTGAGAGGAAGATTGTCTTCTCCATTCCGGAGTTGCCTTCCTTCGAATTTCACGGGCAGCCAGTGGACGGAGGTTTCAGGTGCATTTCGGCACTTCGGGCGGCGAGACTTTTGAGCCAGGGGTGTGAGGGCTTCTTAGCTTGTGTGGTGGCAGAGCACAGCCCCGTGGCAGACTTCCAGAGCATCCCGGTGGTCAGAGAGTACCCCGACGTGTTTCCAGACGAGTTACCAGGACTACCGCCCGAGCGTGAGATCGAGTTTGAGATCTCACTAGTACCAGGGACCAACCCCATCTCCACCGCGCCATACAGGATGGCACCGCTTGAGCTGCGAGAGCTCAAGTCTCAGTTGCAGGACCTTTTGGAGAAAGGTTTCGTGAGGCCCAGTGCGTCTCCCTGGGGAGCCCCGGTACTGTTTGTGAAGAAGAAGGATGGGACCCTACGCCTTTGTGTGGACTACAGACAGCTGAATAGGGTCACCATCAAGAACCGATATCCGCTGCCGAGGATTGACGATTTGTTTGACCAGTTGCGGGGTGCCACGGTGTTTTCCAAGATCGACTTGAGGTCTGGATACCACCAGTTGAGGATCAGGGAGACCGACGTCTCCAAGACAGCTTTCCGCACCCGGTACGGACACTACGAGTTTTTGGTCATGCCGTTTGGGCTGACCAATGCCCCCGCTGCTTTCATGGACCTGATGAACCGGGTGTTCAGACCGTACTTGGACCAGTTTGTGGTGGTTTTCATAGATGATGTACTCATCTATTCTAGAGATCGGACGCAGCACGGACAGCACTTGCGGATGGTTCTGGACACTCTGAGACGACGCAGGCTGTACGCCAAATACAGCAAGTGCGAGTTCTGGTTGAGGGAGGTGACCTTTTTGGGTCATGTGATCTCTGGAGACGGCCTGGCGGTGGATCCCGCCAAGGTCGAGGCAGTGCTCAGGTGGGAGAGACCGCGTTCAGTCACTGAGATTCGCAGTTTCCTGGGACTGGCAGGTTACTACAGACGGTTCATCAGAGGGTTTTCGCAGATTGCACGTCCTATGACACAGTTGACTCGGAAGGATGTGCCTTTCACTTGGACAGACGCCTGTGAGGCGTGTTTTCTGGAGCTGAAGGAGAGGTTGACCTCGGCTCCCGTGCTCACCATTCCTGACAGTAGTGGCGGGTTCGTCGTGTACACGGACGCTTCCTTGCAGGGGTTAGGAGGTGTGCTCATGCAGAGGGGTCACGTGGTCGCTTACGCTTCGCGGCAACTGAAGCCCCATGAGCATACCTACCCTACCCATGACCTAGAGTTGGCAGCTGTTGTCTTCGCGCTGAAGACATGGAGGCACTACTTGTACGGTGAGACCTTCAAGATTTTTACAGATCACAAGAGCCTCAGATATCTTTTTGACCAGAAGGAGCTCAACATGAGACAGAGACGTTGGTTGGAGCTCCTGAAGGACTACGACTGCAGCATCTCCTACCACCCGGGAAAGGCCAATGTGGTGGCTGACGCCTTGAGCCGTAAGGCGCCCGCACGCTTGGCCAGTCTACAGTTACAGAGTTGGAGCCTTTTGGAGGAGGTGGGCAGTTGGCGACCTCTAGAGTTACGAGGATACTGTGGGGCAGTGACGGTGACACGGCAGACCAGACCAGAGTTGATAGACCGCATCATCACGGGACAGATGGCCGATCCGTACTTGCAGTCTTTGCGCGACAGAGTACTGTCAGGGGACCCAGGGGACTTCTCTTTCACAGACCAGGTGTTACGCTTGAGGGGACGGCTGTGCGTCCCCAGAGACGAGGAGCTGTTGAGAGAGCTCCTGACTGAGGCACACGGTTCCAGATTCACCATACATCCCGGAAACACGAAAATGTACCATGACTTGAGACGCGAGTTCTGGTGGAGAGGGATGAAGCGGGATGTGGGTGAGTTCGTGCAGCTGTGCTTAGTGTGCCAGCAGGTGAAAGCCGAGCATCAGAGGCCTGCAGGGCCGCTTCAGCCGCTTCCAGTGCCAGAGTGGAAGTGGGAGAGCATCACCATGGACTTGGTGGTGGGTTTACCTGTTACCCAGCGAGGACACGACGCGGTCTGGGTAATAGTGGATAGGTTGACGAAGACGGCACGATTCTTGCCGATCCGAGTCACTTTGGGACCAGCACAGTTGGCAGAGAGGTACATCCGTGATGTGGTGCGACTACACGGAGTTCCGCGGGAGATCGTATCCGACCGGGATACCCGCTTTACGTCCCAGTTTTGGGCTGAGTTTCAGCAGGCTTTGGGGACGAGGTTGAGATTTAGCACGGCTTACCACCCCCAGACGGACGGACAGTCGGAACGCACGATACAGACACTTGAGGATCTTTTGCGTGCCTGTGTACTAGACTGGAGGGGCTCTTGGGAGGAACACCTGCCCCTGGCAGAGTTTGCATACAACAACAGTTATCACTCGAGCATCGGCATGGCTCCCTACGAGGCTCTGTACGGACGGAAATGCACGGCACCCTTGAGTTGGGTTGAGGTGGGGACCAAGTGGGAGGTTGGCCCCAGGTTGATCCGGCAGAGTCAGGAGGTAGTTGAACAGATCGCAGACGCAGAGAGGTGCAGTTCGAGGTTGGGGACCACGTCTTTCTTCGTGTTTCGCCCATGAAGGGCTTACAGCGGTTTGGGGTGAGAGGGAAGCTCGCGCCGAGGTTCGTGGGGCCCTTCGAGGTCCTGGAGCGGGTTGGACCCGTTGCTTACAGACTTGCCCTTCCCCCGCAGCTTTCTGGTGTGCACGACGTGTTCCACGTGTCCAACCTCAGGAAGTACGTAGCCGATCTCAGCCACGTACTGAGTCACGAGAGCGTCGAGGTGAGCGACGACCTGACCTACCCCGAGCGGCAATGCGGGAGCGGTACCCAGAGCTTTTCGCGGGTACGTCTTTTCGGACCGGCTTCGGTCCTCTTTGAGTTTGTTATGGTTATTTGGACATCCTTTTTCCGCACCCTAGTTGGCGCAAGTTTCGGGGACGAAACTTCCTTTGAGTTTGTTATATTGTAACGAGCGCGTACCCCAGACGTATTTTAAGACGTCTGGGAGGTGGCCCAGACGTCTGTAAAGACGTCTGGGATAACATCCAGACGTCTGACCAGACGTCCGGGATAGTTTACAGACGTCTGACGAACGGTTATATTCGCACGGGATATTCGTCTGCGCGCCTGTGCGCGCAGACCTGCGATCCGCATCTTCTCTGCGGCTGCAGGCGACTGCGGCCGTCTCTCTCTCCTCTCCGCGCGGCGTTAAAAGGGGGAGGGGGCGCGCCTCCCCTCCCGTCTCCACCATCTTCCTCCTCTCCTGCTGCGGGCGGAGCGAGCGGACGCGAGGGCGCAGCGGCAGCGGCGCAGCAAAGGCGCGGAGGAGCTGCGGCGTGCGAGGGCGGGACTCTGCCGTGAGGGCGAGCTCGCCGGGAGCGGCTTGGCCGGCCGGCGGAGGGCGCAGGGGGCGCAGAGCGTCGCGAAGAGGGACCTGCTGCGGGCGGAGCAGCGGACGCGCGAGGTGCGACGCGGGCGGCGTCGCGAGCGGAAGCTGAGCGAGGTTCTGATTCTGGAAAAATCTCCAGAATCAGACGTCTGGACTGATATCCAGACGGCAAGGTCGACGTCTGTGTGATCATACAGACGTCTGAAAGGTGAGTTCCGCTTTCTCCTTCCTCTTTTGTCGACTGACCGTACTGAAGGAGGAGGGTTGGCTGTGCGCAGGTGTTCGGATTCGTCATCCTTTGCGAATCCGACGTCTGGAAGTTGTACCAGACGGCGGGAGTGACCTCCAGACGTCCGGAGAGACCATCGGACGTCTGGGATCTAGGAGAGACGTCGCCACAGACATCTGGACGTCCGGGGAACCACGCCGAACAGGTAATTCTCTGATCCACCGTTTAAGACGTCTGGAAGGAGTTCCAGACGTCTGATTTTGCACAGTATTGTCTTTCTCGACCCGCTTAGGGCCCGTTTGGGCTCCGTTTTCCGCGATTCGAGTTGCGTTCGATTCAGAATTTATTCCTCTACCCGCCTACAGTAGCTATACACTGTTTTGAGACACTCCTTGTGTTTGATCCTTGTGATAGGACCTCGTTCGATTGCCGTCTTGAGAGTCGCGGAGGCGCGCGGGATTCCCGACCACGCCCCCATTACTTCCGTTGTACCTGGTAGAGTGGTTTTAAGCATTAATAAAATCTGTTAAAGTATGGAACCATAACTAGAACCTAGGGCATTGCATGAACCCTAGGAATGAGAAATGTATGGAATGATAGCTCCTAGGTGTTGCATAAATCCTAGGGCCGGAAAACTAGATTGTATGATAGATCCTAGGATATGGCATGAATCCTAGGATGGAAAAAACTAGTGGAATGTATATTACTGCAGTCTTGGAAAAATGGAAAGGAATATATAAGCTGCCTGTGAAATTAATTAACAGCTGCCTGTTATGAACAAAGAAACATGTTTGAGATCATGGAAATTGAGAACGTGAATCTGGAAAGTGAAACATATGATGTTCTGAGATAAAGGGCTGGAACCCTACGGGGAATTAGGAGTGGAACTCCTGGAAAGAAAAGGAATGGAACTGAGATGTAGTTGTACTGTCTCTTGGGTACGCAGTACCAAGGGAAGTACCTGTACCTGTTTTAGTGCAGAGTGGGGCCAGCCGCCCCAGGGACCCGGGGTTAGGCTTGGCCGCTCTGTACCGACTTGTTGGCCCTCGTGTACGTAGTACCGAGGAGAGCTAGTAGTGTTAGGAGAGTACTAGCTACCCCACGGGCCCCGGGGTTCTGCTAGCCTCCTTCACCGACTTGTTAGGCCCACTAGGGCAAACCAGGGTAGTCAGACGAGGGTGCGCGGACTTGGAGGGGCAAGGCCCCGGTTTGGTTACTGTGGAGGGGTTGGACCCCTGTTACTGAGAGGGCTCTGCCCTGGTTCCGTGCTGTGCTTTGGGCGCACCCGTTAACGGAAACGACTGACCGCGTGCCAGTACGGGCTAGCTACCTGTGCGTTTATCGCGCGTGCCGTAGTCACCGTTACGTCTGTCAGTGACCTTGGGGTGGTTGACTGAGGGTAGGATCACCACGGGGGACTCTCCCGGCCAGGAGAGCACCACGTGCTACTTCTACTGTTGGAAAAGACTGCAATCAAGATCGTCCCACGAGGACATTCGAGATCAAGTAAAGGATCTGAGAAGTAAATGAAATAGTGAGAAAAATTGAAAGATGTAAATAAAGGAAGTAATAGAACATAACAGCTACTGTACACTCTACTGTTGCCTTTAGTTAGTTTGCCACTCTACTCAGCGTTTTGCTGACGTGTTACACTCGTTACCTTTTTCAGGACCAGGTGTTGAGCAGCCAGGGTCGGCGGCTGCAGAGGACGCTGGGCCGAGTAGGGTCCAGTAGAGTTGCCACAGTTTTGTACCTTCTTTTGTTTCTGTTCTAGTGAGTAGTTTTGTTTCCGCTGTACCTTCTTTACCTGCAGTTTTTGTTATATGATATATGTTGTTTTACTGTTGTGGTGGTGCCTACTGTAGTAGTTTCTTTCCTTACTGCTGTACTTTTTACTGTTAGTTATATTCATGCTGAATGTGGTTTATTTTACTGTCTTTTGGTTACTTCCTCGTTGGACGACTGGGTCTTGGGATTAGTCGAGTCGGTCCGGTTCTCGTGTCTCGTAGGGACTCGGGAACCGGGTCGTTACATAGGTGTTGCATGAATCCTAGGGCCGGAAAACTAGATTGTATGATAGATCCTAGGATATGGCATGAATCCTAGGATGGAAAAACTAGTGGAATGTACATTACTGCAGTCTTGGAAAAATGGAAAGGAATATATAAAGCTGCCTGTAAATTTAATTAACAGCTGCCTGTTATGCATAGAGAATCATGTTGAGATCATGGAATGTGAGAACGTGAATCTGGAAAGTGAAATATATGATGTTCTGAGATAAAGAGCTGGAACCCTACTGGGAATTAGGAGTGGAACTCCTGGAAAGAAAAGGAATGGAACTGAGATGTAGTTTTGTTTCCGCTGTACCTTCTTTACCTGCAGTTTTTGTTATATGATAAATGTTGCTTTACTGTTGTGGTGGTACCTACTGTAGTAGTTTCTTTCCTTACTGCTGTACTTTTTTTACTGTTAGTTATATTCATGCTGAATGTGGTTTATTTTACTGTCTTTTGGTTACTTCCTCGTTGGACGACTGGGTCTTGGGATTAGTCGAGTCGGTCCGGTTCTCGTGTCTCGTAGGGACTCGGGAACCGGGTTGTCACAGATATATACATACATATATATATATATATACATACATATATATATATATACATAGATATATATATACATATAGATATAGATATACATATATATATATATATACATACATATATATATATATACATAGATATATATATACATATAGATATAGATATACATATATATATATATATACATATATATATATATATATATATACATATATATATATATATATATATACATATATATATATATATATATATACATATATATATATATATATATACATATATATATATATATATATATATACATATATATATATATATACATATATATATATATATATATATATATATATATGTATATACATATATATATATACATGTATATATATAGATAGATATATATACAAATATATATATACATCTATTTATATATATATATGCATGTATACATGTATATATGCATGTATACATGTATATATGCATGT
>JAZHRO010000055.1:98462500-98470000 GCA_037157565.1 Thalassia testudinum | reverse complement strand
ATAGCTAGAGTAGCCACCACAACATATCTCTTGACATGAGCTCTTAGAAGTGTTGTTAGGTACCGTCTGTTTTGACGTTTCCGTTTTGTTTCGCGTCTCCTTGCAGGAGATGCCTCGTCGTGGGACTGGCGAGACTGGCGCGGGCGCGGCCGAGGGCGAGGTCGGCGAGGTGGACGTGCTGTCGTTGACGTCTCGGTGGACCAGCCACCACTCCCTGGCATCCAGGCCCAGGACCTCGCCAGACTGATACGGGATATTGTACGAGAGGAGCTCCACCCACCGCCCCGAGCACCTCCTCCTGGGGTTGCAGAGGGGGAGTCCTCTGTGGGACCACGCGACGGACGCGGCGCCGGACACGAGGGAGGGGATGGGCCCCTGCCGCCCCCACCTTCCTCCGACACTTCTGTACACGAGACACCTTCGCCTGGAGGTGCACCAGCACCTCCCCTACAGCACCACTTCGAGCTTTTCGGACAGTTCCGGAAGCTGAAGCCCCCCTCCTTCAAGGGGGATGAGGACCCGACCGAGGCAGAGGACTGGCTTGAGCAGCTGGAGAAGATCTTCGACACCCTTCGCCCCCCGGTGGAGTGCCACGTGGCCTTTGCCACGTACCAGCTGGAGAGTGCGGCACACCGGTGGTGGAGGGCGGTCCGGGGACAGGAGAGGGACGAGCCGACGTGGGACCAGTTCGTCACCCTCTTCTGCGAGCAGTACTTTCCCCAGACGTGGCAGGACCAGAGGAGGCGGGAGTTCCACACTCTCCGCCAAGGGACGATGACCGTGAGCGCGTACCGCACGCGTTTCTTGGAGCTGTCCCGCTTTGCAGCGACAGCGGTAGCCACTGAGGAGGAGCGCCTTTGGAGGTTCACCGAGGGGCTCCGGCCTGCGATCCGGGGGTATGTCAAACCCCTGAAGCTGCCGACGTTTTCGAGGGTGGTAGAGGCAGCCATGACTTTCGAGGAGACCAACCCGTCCGCGCGAGAGACCGACGGCGGGCGGAAGAGGCCCTTTCAGCCAGACTTCTCACAGGGCCGGCGAGAACGGAGACACGTGGCGTCCGCAGGAGAGTCGTCACGTTGTGCAGGGCCATCAGTGGCCTTTGGGGGCCCTCGACAGGGGCCAGTCGCCAGCACCGGACCCCCGCCTAGCCGACAGCAGGGACTCACTGAGGGCGGGAGTCGGGTTCCCCTCTGCTACCAGTGTGGCCAGCCGGGCCACGTCAGGAGGGACTGCCCATCTAGGGCAGGAGGTCAGCAGATACTTCCCGCGCAGAGCACTGGAGGGCGCGCAGGAGGCCGCGGTTTCCAGGCGCGAGGAGGAGGACCGCAGTCGCGAGGAGGGTACCGGCCAGCACCTACCCGTCCGACGCAGAGTGTGGCTGCTTCGTCCGCACCTAGAGCTGAGGGGCGTATCAACGCCCTAACACACAGGGACGCCAGAGCTTCGGGATCCGTGGTAGCAGGTATGGTTTCAGTTTCTGGCAGACTCGTTTACACGCTTTTCGACTCCGGCGCTACGCACTCGTTTGTCGCAGACAGTTTCGCAGTTAGTTTGGACCAGGATTATACATTGTTAGAGAACCCGTTCGTAATCAGAGGTCCGAGTGGTCAGCTGTTTGTAGCTGAGGAGGTGTACACGGGTTGCGGGGTCAGCATCGGGGGACACAGCCTGCCAGCTGACCTGATTATGATACAGATGGAGGACTTTGGGGTGATCCTGGGGATGGATTGGCTGTCCGCTTACCACGCATTGGTAGACTGCTTTGAGAGGAAGATTGTCTTCTCCATTCCGGAGTTGCCTTCCTTCGAGTTTCACGGGCAGCCAGTGGACGGAGGTTTCAGGTGCATTTCGGCACTTCGGGCGGCGAGACTTTTGAGCCAGGGGTGTGAGGGCTTCTTAGCTTGTGTGGTGGCAGAGCACAGCCCCGTGGCAGACTTCCAGAGCATCCCGGTGGTCAGAGAGTACCCCGACGTGTTTCCAGACGAGTTACCAGGACTACCGCCCGAGCGTGAGATCGAGTTTGAGATCTCACTAGTACCAGGGACCAACCCCATCTCCACCGCGCCATACAGGATGGCACCGCTTGAGCTGCGAGAGCTCAAGTCTCAGTTGCAGGACCTTTTGGAGAAGGGTTTCGTGAGGCCCAGTGCGTCTCCCTGGGGAGCCCCGGTACTGTTTGTGAAGAAGAAGGATGGGACCCTACGCCTTTGTGTGGACTACAGACAGCTGAATAGGGTCACCATCAAGAACCGATATCCGCTGCCGAGGATTGATGATTTGTTTGACCAGTTGCGGGGTGCCACGGTATTTTCCAAGATCGACTTGAGGTCTGGATACCACCAGTTGAGGATCAGGGAGACCGACGTCTCCAAGACAGCTTTCCGCACCCGGTACGGACACTACGAGTTTTTGGTCATGCCGTTTGGGCTGACCAATGCCCCCGCTGCTTTCATGGACCTGATGAACCGGGTGTTCAGACCGTACTTGGACCAGTTTGTGGTGGTTTTCATAGATGATGTACTCATCTATTCTAGAGATCGGACGCAGCACGGACAGCACTTGCGGATGGTTCTGGACACTCTGAGACGACGCAGGCTGTACGCCAAATACAGCAAGTGCGAGTTCTGGTTGAGGGAGGTGACCTTTTTGGGTCATGTGATCTCTGGAGACGGCCTGGCGGTGGATCCCGCCAAGGTCGAGGCAGTGCTCAGGTGGGAGAGACCGCGTTCAGTCACTGAGATTCGCAGTTTCCTGGGACTGGCAGGTTACTACAGACGGTTCATCAGAGGGTTTTCGCAGATTGCACGTCCTATGACACAGTTGACTCGGAAGGATGTGCCTTTCACTTGGACAGACGCCTGTGAGGCGTGTTTTCTGGAACTGAAGGAGAGGTTGACCTCGGCTCCCGTGCTCACCATTCCTGACAGTAGTGGCGGGTTCGTCGTGTACACGGACGCTTCCTTGCAGGGGTTAGGAGGTGTGCTCATGCAGAGGGGTCACGTGGTCGCTTACGCTTCGCGGCAACTGAAGCCCCATGAGCATACCTACCCTACCCACGACCTAGAGTTGGCAGCTGTTGTCTTCGCGCTGAAGACATGGAGGCACTACTTGTATGGTGAGACCTTCGAGTTTTTTACAGATCATAAGAGCCTCAGATATCTTTTTGACCAGAAGGAGCTCAACATGAGACAGAGACGTTGGTTGGAGCTCCTGAAGGACTACGACTGCAGCATCTCCTACCACCCGGGAAAGGCCAATGTGGTGGCTGACGCCTTGAGCCGTAAGGCGCCCGCACGCTTGGCCAGTCTACAGTTACAGAGTTGGAGCCTTTTGGAGGAGGTGGGCAGTTGGCGACCTCTAGAGTTACGAGGATACTGTGGGGCAGTGACGGTGACACGGCAGACCAGACCAGAGTTGATAGACCGCATCATCACGGGACAGATGGCCGATCCGTACTTGCAGTCTTTGCGCGACAGAGTACTGTCAGGGGACCCAGGGGACTTCTCTTTCACAGACCAGGTGTTACGCTTGAGGGGACGGCTGTGCGTCCCCAGAGACGAGGAGCTGTTGAGAGAGCTCCTGACTGAGGCACACGGTTCCAGATTCACCATACATCCCGGAAACACGAAAATGTACCATGACTTGAGACGCGAGTTCTGGTGGAGAGGGATGAAGCGGGATGTGGGTGAGTTCGTGCAGCAGTGCTTAGTGTGCCAGCAGGTGAAAGCCGAGCATCAGAGGCCTGCAGGGCCGCTTCAGCCGCTTCCAGTGCCAGAGTGGAAGTGGGAGAGCATCACCATGGACTTGGTGGTGGGTTTACCTGTTACCCAGCGAGGACACGACGCGGTCTGGGTAATAGTGGATAGGTTGACGAAGACGGCACGATTCTTGCCGATCCGAGTCACTTTGGGACCAGCACAGTTGGCAGAGAGTTATATCCGTGATGTGGTGCGACTACACGGAGTTCCGCGGGAGATCGTATCCGACCGGGATACCCGCTTTACGTCCCAGTTTTGGGCTGAGTTTCAGCAGGCTTTGGGGACGAGGTTGAGGTTTAGCACGGCTTACCACCCCCAGACGGACGGACAGTCGGAACGCACGATACAGACACTTGAGGATCTTTTGCGTGCCTGTGTACTAGACTGGAGGGGCTCTTGGGAGGAACACCTGCCCCTGGCAGGGTTTGCATACAACAACAGTTATCACTCGAGCATCGGCATGGCTCCCTACGAGGCTCTGTACGGACGGAAATGCGCGGCACCCTTGAGTTGGGTTGAGGTGGGGACCAAGTGGGAGGTTGGCCCCAGGTTGATCCGGAAGAGTCAGGAGGTAGTTGAACAGATCCACAGACGACTCCGCACTGTCAGGAGCAGACAGAAGAGCTACGCAGATCGCAGACGCAGAGAGGTGCAGTTCGAGGTTGGGGACCACGTCTTTCTTCGTGTTTCGCCCATGAAGGGCTTACAGCGGTTTGGGGTGAGAGGGAAGCTCGCGCCGAGGTTCGTGGGGCCCTTCGAGGTCCTGGAGCGGGTTGGACCCGTTGCTTACAGACTTGCCCTTCCCCCGCAGCTTTCTGGTGTGCACGACGTGTTCCACGTGTCCAACCTCAGGAAGTACGTAGCCGATCCCAGCCACGTACTGAGTCACGAGAGCGTCGAGGTGAGCGACGACCTGACCTACCCCGAGCGGCCAGTGCAGATCCTAGACCGAGCCGTCCGCAGGTTGAGACGAAAGCAAGTACCCCTGGTAAAGGTTTTGTGGAGGAGCCAGCGGTACGAGGAGGCTACCTGGGAGCCTGAGGCGGCAATGCGGGAGCGGTACCCAGAGCTTTTCGCGGGTACGTCTTTTCGGACCGGCTTCGGTCCTCTTTGAGTTTGTTATGGTTATTTGGACATCCTTTTTCCGCACCCTAGTTGGCGCAAGTTTCGGGGACGAAACTTCCTTTGAGTTTGTTATATTGTAACGAGCGCGTACCCCAGACGTCTTTTAAGACGTCTGGGAGGTGGCCCAGACGTCTGTCAAGACGTCTGGGATCACATCCAGACGTCTGGCCAGACGTCCGGGATAGTTTACAGACGTCTGAAGAACAGTTATACTCGCACGGGATATTCGTCTGCGCGCCTGTGCGTGCAGACCTGCGATCCGCATCTTCTCTGCGGCTGCAGGCGACTGCGGCCGTCTCTCCCTCCTCTCCGCGCGGCGTTAAAAGGGGGAGGGGGCGCGCCTCCCCTCCCGTCTCCACCATCTTCCTCCTTCTCTCCTGCCTGTGCGCGAGAGCGAGCGGACGCGAGGGCGCAGCGGCAGCGGCGGCCGCAGTAGGCGCGGAGGAGCTGCGGCGTGCGAGGGCGGGGCTCTACCGTAAGGGCGAGCTCGCCGGGAGCGGCTTGGCCGGCCGGCGAAGGGCGCAGGGGGCGCAGAGCGTCGCGAAGAGGGACCTGCTGCGGGCGGAGCAGCGGACGCGCGAGGTGCGACGCGGGCGGCGTCGCGAGCGGAGGCCGAGCGAGGTTCTGATTCTGGAAAAATCTCCAGAATCAGACGTCTGGACTGATATCCAGACGGCAAGGTCGACGTCTGTGTGAGCATACAGACGTCTGAAAGGTGAGTTCCGCTTTCTCCTTCTTTTGTTGTGGACTGACCGTACTGAGGGAGGAGGGTTGGCTGTGCGCAGGTGTTCGGATTCGTCATCCTTTGCGAATCCGACGTCTGGAAGTTGTACCAGACGGCGGGAGTGACCTCCAGACGTCCGGAGAGACCATCGGACGTCTGGGATCTAGGAGAGACGTCGCCACAGACTTCTGGACGTCCGGGGAACCAAGCCGAACAGGTAATTCTCTGATCCACCGTTTAAGACGTCTGGAAGGAGTTCCAGACGTCTGATTTTGCACAGTATTGTCTTTCTCGACCCGTTTAGGGCCCGTTTGGGCTCCGTTTTCCGCGATTCGAGTTGCGTTCGATTCAGAATTTATTCCTCTACCCGCCTACAGTAGCTATACACTGTTTTGAGACACTCCTTGTGTTTGATCCTTGTGATAGGACCTCGTTCGGTTGCCGTCTTGAGAGTCGCGGAGGCACGCGGGATTCCCGACCACGCCCCCATTACTTCCGTTGTACCTGGTAGAGTGGTTTTAAGCATTAATAAAATCTGTTAAAGTATGGAACCATAACTAGAACCTAGGGCATTGCATGAACCCTAGGAATGAGAAATGTATGGAATGATAGCTCCTAGGTGTTGCATGAATCCTAGGGCCGGAAAACTAGATTGTATGATAGATCCTAGGATATGGCATGAATCCTAGGATGGAAAAACTAGTGGAATGTACATTACTGCAGTCTTGGAAAAATGGAAAGGAATATATAAAGCTGCCTGTAAATTTAATTAACAGCTGCCTGTTATGCATAGAGAATCATGTTGAGATCATGGAATGTGAGAACGTGAATCTGGAAAGTGAAACATCTGATGTTCTGAGATAAAGAGCTGGAACCCTACGGGGAATTAGGAGTGGAACTCCTGGAAAGAAAAGGAATGGAACTGAGATGTAGTTTGTACTGTCTCTTGGGTACGCAGTACCAAGGGAAGTACCTGTACCTGTTTTAGTGCAGAGTGGGGCCAGCCGCCCCAGGGACCCCGGGTTAGGCTTGGCCGCTCTGTACCGACTTGTTGGCCCTCGTGTACGTAGTACCGAGGAGAGCTAGTAGTGTTAGGAGAGTACTAGCTACCCCACGGGCCCCGGGGTTCTACTAGCCTCCTTCACCGACTTGTTAGGCCCACTAGGGCAAACCAGGGTAGTCAGACGAGGGTGCGCGGACTGTGGAGGGGCAAGGCCCCGGTTTGGTTACTGTGGAGGGGTTGGACCCCTGTTACTGAGAGGGCTCTGCCCTGGTTCCGTGCTGTGCTTTGGGCGCACCCGTTAACGGAAACGACTGACCGCGTGCCAGTACGGGCTAGCTACCTGTGCGTTTATCGCGCGTGCCGTAGTCACCGTTACGTCTGTCAGTGACCTTGGGGTGGTTGACTGAGGGTAGGATCACCACGGGGGACTCTCCCGGCCAGGAGAGCACCACGTGCTACTTCTACTGTTGGAAAAGACTGCAATCAAGATCGTCCCACGAGGACATTCGAGATCAAGTAAAGGATCTGAGAAGTAAATGAAATAGTGAGAAAAATTGAAAGATGTAAATAAAGGAAGTAATATAACATAACAGCTACTGTACACTCTACTGTTGCCTTTAGTTAGTTTGCCACTCTACTCAGCGTTTTGCTGACGTGTTACACTCGTTACCTTTTTCAGGACCAGGTGTTGAGCAGCCAGGGTCGGCGGCTGCAGAGGACGCTGGGCCGAGTAGGGTCCAGTAGAGTTGCCACAGCTTTGTACCTTCTTTTGTTTCTGTTCTAGTGAGTAGTTTTGTTTCCGCTGTACCTTCTTTACCTGCAGTTTTTGTTATATGATAAATGTTGTTTTACTGTTGTGGTGGTGCCTACTGTAGTAGTTTCTTTCCTTA
>JAZHRO010000055.1:94315000-94670000 GCA_037157565.1 Thalassia testudinum | reverse complement strand
TCAACGATAAAATCACCATATTAACAACCTATCCGGGCTCGACAACATCTCCCTGTGCACATGCTGCACGTGAGCACCCTTTCCTTCTCTTCTTTTCTCCTTGTTTCTTCTCTCTCTTCTCCCTTGAGATGTGTGCGAGTTTGGGGTGCAAATGATGTTTCCAAACCCTAATTAGCATCTTAAATAGGTTTAGGGGCACAGATTAGGGTTAGGAGTGTCTAAACTTGACGAAAATATCCCTTGTGTGGGTTTAATCATGCCTTAATCCTATTTACCTTATTTTTACATTACTTGAGATACATACAGTGGATTTGCACGAAACAAGTACCGTTGGAAAGCTTACAACAAGAGGAATTGAATGATACCCCACATGACCCCATTTTGAAAAGGTTTGATTGAGTGCTGACCAAAAACACACATTTTTTACATTTTACTAGGTGTTTTGACCTCACTTGACTCCAATGGGTATCAATGGGTCCGAAATGATGCGATTGAGTCTAAAAGGAATCGAACTTGGATTCTGACAAAAATAATCCCGTGGAACCCTAGTTTCGTGCGTAAAACTTTTGTTACAAAGCTTAAATTTTTGCGAAATGGGAGCCGTTGGAAAATCTTACAATGAGAGGAATCCAACGGTATCATATAGGACACCTTCAAGCAAATTTATCCAAGGGTTTGACCAAAACTCGTGTTTATGTGTTTTTAGGCTATGCTAACCTGATTCAAGCTTGGTAAATATCAGTAAGTTCTCATTGGCATGCTTAATCTACAAATAGTCTTGGAATTGGGTCACAATATAAGGTGGAAGGCCTTACAAGATTTCACAAATCTTCCTCTTATGTATTACATGATACATGATTTAAAAATCACTCTTACAATTGTAGCAAATATGTATTTTCTAATGGCTAATCCATTGTATACATCCATCATGACCACATGATCATTACCACATTCACCACTTGACGATTGGTGAGAAACACATGTAATAATCATCATATCGTATATATCGCCATCCAATAGCCAAGATATTGCCATGTCGCTCCATACTCGCGCTTCACATTCTCTAAAGGCAAAGGCTCACGTGATCTCGATCATTGGATTGAGATCCAATGCTTGATAGTGCGTGAGCCTAAATCAAAAAACTCGACAAAATAGCGGCTGTAGCACAATGGTGATGACAATTGCTCTCAAGCACGTGGTGCATGCTTGAATTCGCGCTAGAGGATTAATCTACGAGGAGAGGCGCATGGAGAATATTGCCATGTTGCTCCATACCCGCGCTTCACATTCTCTAAAGGTGAAGGCTCACGTGATCTTGATAATTGGATTGAGATCCAACGCTTGATAGAGCACGAGCCTAAATAAAAAAACTCTACAAAATAGCGGCTGTAGCACGATGGTGATGACAATTGCTCTCAAGCACGCGGTGCGAGCTCGAATTCGCGCTAGAGGATTAATCTACGAGGTGGGGGGCATGGAGAAATTTAGCCACGCGATTACTAACGATCGGTGGTGGCTTCAACATGTGGTGCATTCTCGTGTGTTGGATGAACATGTGCACTGCATGCGTGCGATGATGCACCGTCAGATGCGCCACTGTATGTGGGCGTTGCAGGTGAAGAAGTTGAAGCATGCTCGTGGATTCTATGTCGCCCGATCGCAATGACGTTGATTGGGCGCAATGAGGTGCGTGAACGGCTAAAGGCAAGGCAGTGTTGACGTGGTGTGACGAGAGGCGTCGGATGCGTAATGGACGACTACCCTTTGTCGTAGGTTTCAGCAACATGTAGCTACAGTGATGCTCATAAGCGTCACTAAAGACCTTGATATTAATGTCTAAGCTTTGGAGTGACCTTTCTATCCCCAACTCCTCAACTATAAAAAGGATCCTATGCCCCACATATTTCATCATCCCTTCCTTCATCTCTCAACCTTCCAAAGAGCTAGGAGCAACTTTCTCAAGCTCGCTCTAGTGCTCTAAAGCTATGGGAAGCTTTGCTAGAGTTAAAAAACAAAAATTTCCACTTCTCACCCCCTTCGTGGATTTCTCTCTAGCCGTCCTCTCACCCCGTTTCAGAAGCGGACCCCACAACATCGACGCCCTACCTTATCCCCGGTTCTTCCAGATTCAACCTCCTTCCTCCGTCTTCGCTCTCCTTCCTCCAGACGTCATCCGTCTGGCTCGTCCTCCAAGCATTCATCGAGGAGGATAATATCTCATCCCTTATCTTTTTATCACCTTATAAAGTAGATTTTCAGCTTTGTAGTTGTAGCAAATAGTTGTAATTGACATTATGTTAGTTATAAAATTGTTATTCTCTCTCTCTTTCTCTCTCTTGTTAATATTGCAAGTAGATTAGCATTGTGAATGACTTCTTTATAAAAAAAATTAATTACAAAAGAAAAATATAATTGTGGATGTAGAATTGATGTAGCCTCACTGTTTCGACTCGGGACTCATTAGAGTTTTAATTTAAAATTTATTTGGTAGTGGATTTTCTTGCGAATTCTACTGATGGAGAGATTATCGCTTTCTTATGATATCAATAGAGGATATGTCGTTGTAATAATGTGGTGGAAATCTCTCAATCAAAATTAAATATCAATTTTAACCATAGTAAAGATGTCGTATTCACAGGGAGGAATAGAACAATAAATTCACAAGAAGAGGAATATAAAGTTTGCAGACTCTTCTGCAACTTTAATGTGAGGAATATGCTATTTTAAATGAAGCTTGCAATTTCCTTAAAGGTTTAGGGGTATTTATGCAGTTTTCACGTCAGGAATTAAGCTCCAAAAATATGTGTATGATGCATGTGTAATGGCTTATCATGTAAATTCAACTTTCATGCAATTCTGATTTGAAATTCAAGGTAGAATCATGCACATAACACAAGTAAAGTAATTTCAGGAAAATATGAGTGCATCAATGCAATGTGGCCTGAATAAAATATTAATATAAAATTGGCAATGGCATTGAATGTAATTATTAATCGAAACAAAACCAAAGGATTTCTCCTCTCTCTTCCTCGTGTGTGTGGCCGTGCATGATTGGCCGCGAGAGTCAACAGTGAGGTGCACCTTGACGAGGGCTATGCAACGGCGGTGACGCGGCGGCCTGAGGTGGCTAGTGGCGGCAGGGTGGAGGAGGTTGGCCGCTAGCCTGTTGGCTGCTGGAGGACAACCGCGCGAGGATGTGCGGGCACCTTGCTGCAGTGCGGCTGGCTGCGTGCTGGACGTGTGCGCAAGGCGTGGCCTGCGAAAGTACGGCTGGAGTGGCCTATGGGTGTGGCGTTTACTGCCTGCAGTGCGGGGTCTGCAGGCGAGGTTTGCAGGGTGTGGTGAGAGCGTAGGTCTGGTGGGGTGATGGCGCTGGTGCGGGCGTGGGTGGGGTGAAGCGCCTGAACAAGCCTGCAGGTGATGGAGGGCGCGCAAGGTGGAGGCGCTAGTGGGGGCGATGAGGTAGTGCTGGAGGGCGCGCAGCACTTGCGGGCGATTGCTGGCTTGGGCGATTGCGTGAAGGCCACGCCTGCGGTCGCACGAGGGCGCTGGATGTAGGGCGGTGTGAGCGTTGGAAGGGCGCGGTGGTGGTGCTTGGTGTAGTAGCGTGAAGGTGATGGCACTGGAGGGAGGCGCGGTGATGGTGCTGTGCGGGTGCGCCTGCAGTGAGAGGACTGCACCTGCGGGGTGCGATGCAGTGGTGAAAGGTGGCACGCAAGGGCGTTGATGGCGCGGGCACGCGAGGGCAGGCTGGGGTGGGGTGCCTGCAAGCTGGAAGGGTGCGGTGGATGCAGCATGGAGAAGGGTGCTTGGTGCAGGCTGATGTAGCGCTTGCTGTGCAGCAACGTGATGGCGGTGGAAGGTGACTTCAGTGCACGCTTGGTTCACAGGGTCAGCCTTCTCCACGGTGGAGAAGGTGGAGATAATTCCCCCCCAGGGGAGGAAGAAGATGATGATTGATCCAACTTTTCCCAACCTTTTTATCTCCTCTCCCTGCGTGCGTGAGTTAAGGGATTTTCAAATCCCTTTGCTATTTTTGGCGCGTAGCTGTTGAGGGTGTTGAGGCCGCCGGAGATTGGGTGAGGTGAAGTCGGTTGTTTGGGAAATTTCTTTCACCCCCTACTCTTTCTAACCTTATTCCTACAAAACAACAAAACATAAAATAATTACATACTGAATTATAGAATGCAATAAAATAGATAAAAACTCAAGTAATGATGCATGTGCTTATTTAATGACCTAATGTAATTATTAAAAAACATATTATGTTAGAATTGAAGTACTTAGGCGTAACAATAGTCCATTAAAATGGACTCATCATCTACAACGACTTGGGTTTTCCAAACTCAAACTTTTCGTAACGATTTTCTCACTCATCATTTTGGCGCTATAGCCGTGGAGGCAACGGATCCCGATTATTTTTTTGCATTTCTTGCACTTATTTTCTCTCTAACCTCTCTTTTATTTCTTCTATTGTCTTGTAGGTGTCTCGATAAGGAGATCTAAGAGTCGTAGATAGGAGTAAAGTGTGGTTGAAGACCTTTGGAAGTGCTTCCCCATTCTTTCCCCCTCCATAGCTTTCATTTCATCACCTTAATTCAAACCCTAATTAACTTAGATGCTCCCATAAACCCTAGGCCTAGTTTGGTTGTCACCTCCGCTCACCTTACCCTTCGCTTATAAAAAAAATCTAAAAAATATCTGATATGATTGTGGGAATTCTTTACCAGACACATTTCATACACCCACAACTTGAGGTACACGACCTCTTCTGATTTTTCTCACTCAACCGGCAACTCGATTTTTGGAACTGGTACACTCAAACAAACACATAATTGAGTAGAAATCAGATTAGGTAACCATTTGCACGCCTAATTTAGTGGTGCATTAAGGCCAATTGCTTGAGTTGTTTGGGTCGCACCACTTCATCTAAAAACAACTCATCAAGTAGCTTGCTCCTTAGGGTTAGCATTTAAGGTCAAGTACCAGGCACTCCACGTTATTTTGATTTCAAAGGAAAACATCTTCACCCGTGTTTACAAATCTTGGTGTGCCTCTTGAACTTGATTGAATCAACCTTAATTTAAACCCTAAAAGCTACTTAAGCAAGATTTGAACCTTAGAATCTACTCATCCAAATAATCTTTAAAAAACCTAGTTGTGCACTCACATATTTCAATCAATCATTAAGGGCACAACCCATTTTAAGAGCCCGCCACTTTTTAAAGGCACTACTATCCTAAGCCTAATCTAAAATTGAGTAGACGTTGGCCTTTGGGCCCATTAGTTTGTTTTAGGGTATTTCTTGAACTGTGGTGCGAATTTATGACGTCTGCTTTTTCCAGAAGGTGCTAAGTTGGGAGGCCTGATTGTTAAATGACTTAAGCAGGCAGGGGTTTGGCATAATTAGTGACCTTCGTGACACGCTCCCCCTGCTTTGTTAGCCCAACTTAAATAGCTTCTGGATTAAGGACAACACAAAATTCGTGTTGTAGTTTGAATATATCTTGGAGCCTAGTTTCTTAGCATACCCAACTAAGGACAGGCTTGTATTGTTGCACTGCAAGGTTCTTTCCTCTAGTCCTTCTGACCCCTTCCTAGTTTATGCTTGGAAGGAGGTCATTGAATCCTTGTTTGGAAGGACCATTAGACCATTCAAGGAGGTGTAGGCTGAATTTTAGTCAGGTAGATCGCATGGATGATCAACCACCTCCTCTACCACAGAATCAGCACAAGATACTACAAAGGCAGTTGAAACAATTATAGTAAATGCTTCCAGCGAATGAATGGTTAGGGCGCTCAGCCCTTGAAGGATTTTTGTGGTCTTTCAAATTATGGAGAACGTCTTGGTGTCCAGATTTCAGCTGGTGATTTGAAAATCAAGCCTTAGGTTTTAAGCCTGATCAAGCATTTTCATGGGCTTGGCTCTGAAGACCCGTTTTAGCATTTGGAGGACTTGACCACTTTGTTCTAGACCACTAAAGCATGAAACAAGAATGAGGAGCTGATGATCATGAGGCTTTTCCGCTACTCTCTTAGGGATAAAGCCACACATTGGTATCGAATGATTAGGAGGCCGATAGCTACCTGGAATGATCTCAAATCAGCCTTCCTGAAGAAAAATTTCCCTGTTGGGCATACCAATGCATTGCGATGGGCGATTACTACTTTTGTCTAGTGGTCGGGGGAAGCACTTTGATGTAGACACAATTATTGAGGGTAAAATGCCTATTCATGCATGTTCCTAGGTTTAAATTTGCATTTCATGTTATAAATATTGTATAGCATGCATCATTCTGCATTTAGAGAAGTTATATATAATTTAGGTTAATTACATCCTTTTTGTGGTCAGGAAAGAAGGATATTTATTTCGGAGCCTCAAATTGACGATTCAACCATATCGATCTGATCAAGACGACGATCAGAGTCCAATGCCTTCGAAATCACCTTGATCGGAGTCCCATAGCACCATATGCAGTTCGTGGAAGATCAACTGTCAAGGGACTAGGTGACATAATTCAGAGCTTTAAACGATAAATCCAACTACGTGGATGGATTTGGGTAGATGATCGCAACCCAAAGGTGCAAAAATTGACTCAATCCGACCTCTGTAGCAGCCTCTACAATGACAAGAAGATGGACGGCCTATATTGCACCACGTGGCGCAACCTGAGCTGCCCATGTGCACGCACGTGCCACAGCACGCGCACAGCAGCGCGGGCACACGCGCGTGCAGCAGCAGTGCACATAGGTGTGTAATGCGCGGAGGCGGGCAACATGGCGCATAGAGCACGTGCCAGTGCAGTGGCAACATGGGTGCCTGGGCTGTCTTCAGTGACGTTTGCAGTGGATCTTCAGCGACGTTTATGATTGTCACTAAATGTCCTGTATATGAATTTGATTCTTTCCTCCACTACAAAAGGACCCCTACCCCTCCCATTTTTCTTCATCTCTTCCTTTCTTCCTCTCACCTCCTCCAAGGCTTTAGAGAGAGCTTGTCCCAAGCCTGAGATGCTCCTCTAGAGTAGAAAACTAAATATTTTTCCCACCTCTCATCCCCATTCGTGGAGCATCCCGTGGTCATCCTCTCACCGCCCTTCGGGAAGAAGATCCTCGCCGCGATGTCGTCTTGCCCTGCCCTCTGTCCTCTGGCTCTATCCTCCTTCATCCTGCTCCACACCACCTTCCTCCAGGCGACGTCACAGTGAGTCATCCTCCGAGCAATCGTCGAGGGGGATTTTCTCATCTCCATCTATCTTTACTGCTTTCTAGTGTATTTTTTTCTGCTTTCTTAGTTGTAGAAAACGTTAGATTCTGAAATATATGTGATTGTTCCTCTCTCTCTCCCTTTTATTTTTATTTTGCAAGTATATTAGTAGATTTCATCGACCTAATCTCTTGCTCTATTAAAAATACCAAAAAAATTAGGAAAGACAAAAACGACCAAAAATAGATAAAAGCGAAGCGTGGATTTTTATAAAATCAAATGTTTGCTTCCCTGTGTTTGAATCGGGACTCACTTTTTGAGTTTCGATTATAAATTTTATTTGATAGACATGTTTTGTGAGCTACGATGACAGGTCCTTCAAACCCCTAATTTTAATTCACGAAGCATGCCCACATCATTTTGGCACTGTTGCTGGGAGGCAACACTCTTTGGTTTTTCTCACGTTTTTTTCGTCTTACCTAACTTTTATCTCACTTTTTCTCTGATCTTACTGTGATTGTAGGTACTCTTCCGAGGTGAGTCAAAGCAGTTAGATCGGAGAAAAGTGCGGATGAAGTTTTTGTAAGTTTATCTCTACCACCCCCACCCACTAGTTCATTTCACCACACTAATAACTCAAACCCAAATCAACTTAGGTGCTTTTTATAAACTCTAGGATAGATTTGGTTGTTTGTTTGCCACCTCCACTCATTTCACCCCCGCATATATAAAAAAATAAAAAAATACTCTTCTCTTGTGGATTTTATGAAAGCTATATGCTTAACACCCACAACTTTTCACCCTAAGGCACACAATCACATCGATTCTACCACTTAACCGGGATCTAACTTGTGGACCCAGTACACTTAACTCAATACACAAATAAGTGAGTAGAAATTTGAATAGGTTAAACATTTCTGTGTGCCTTAATTAAGTGGTGAAATAGGCCAATTGATTGAACTGTTTGGGCCGCACCACTTAAGATAAAAGCGATCCATCAAGTAGCTTGCCACCTAGGGTTGATTCTTAGGGCTGAACCAGGCACTCCACATTATTTTTGATTTTTAAAGGAACATATCTATACCCGTGCTTTCAAAACTTGGAGTGTTCTCTTAAACTTGATTGAATATACCCAAGAGTAAACCTTAAAAGCTACTAAACAAGGTTAAACCCTAAAAGACACATTATCAAATAACCTTGTTTGCAAACCCTGGTTGTGCACGCATACACATTTTAACTGATCATTAAGGGCACAACCCATCTAAAGGGCCCATCACATTCCAAGAGCACAATCATCCCAAGCTTAATTAAAACTGAGTAGACGTTGGCTTTAAGGATTGATTCGCTCTTCGGGGCTTAGACTGAGATTTTTTTTTGATTAATTTGCTTCTACTGATCCATCTGATGTCTAGCTAGGGAAGTAGCGTCAAATGACCGTAGCTGGGGGGTACACTAGGAACCGGAGGTGCAAGCCAAAGGAAGAACCTTTTCCCTAGTCCCTCCTTCTAACTGGTTGGATTGACCGGATAAAAGTAGACGAAATCGTTTATAATCTCAAGACGGGTCTTGGGAGTTTGTAGGTCTTTAGGCTAACCCACCTAAGGACAGGGTTGATTGATTATACTGCAGGGGACCTTTCTCTCTTCTGATTTCCCTCCCTACATCACCATGTACCCTTCCACATCCTACACACATTTCACATCCTATCCTCCTACCACCACTTATCCCCAAGATGATTACTATCTCGACTTGACTTGTAATTACCCATCCATTAGCCGGGATAACTTTGATTGAGGATACGAATCCGGACCTCAATGTCTAAGGCCTAACCCTGGACAACAAGACTAATATTACTATCCTTCCCAGAGCTACAATGATTATAGATCTCCATCCTTTGATGATCAACCTAACCAGATCTACAACCATGAAGGATATGTTGATTATAACACTTACCCTCCCCAAAATTATGCCGAATATAGGTCACCACCATTATTTAAACAACCTGCAATGACCTACTATCAGGGAAGGACCCGAGAACTTAGACATCTTGACTCCCCTAGATTTAACCCAAACCCACCCAACCCTGAAATGAACCAGTCAGTTCAGGTGAACCAGATCCAAGATAGGGTGTTGGCTAATTTGAGGAACACCATACAATCTTTAGAAGCCCAACCAACACCATGCATTGGAGCCTATGATACAAATGATTGATGAGATGGATATCTCTTTATTGGATTTGCTCCAAAGTGTTAGGGATAGGGACCTGGGTGAGTTTCTTCTTGGGAAATTGTCGAGGTTAAGGATAAAATTTATGGTTGTCTTAGTCAAATCTTGGGATGATTCTCAAGATGAACCTCCTTCAGGAGTGACAATGTTTGAACCTGCTCAGAAGCTTGTCAGGGGGGATACATTTTTTGAGATCAGGGATGACCAAGTTGGGCTAGAGCAACCCATTGAGGATGAACCGATTGATTCACCTGAGATCCCCAAGTTAGGAAGCAAGGAAAAATATGTCTCTTTGAACAAGGAAATGACAATCGATTTTGAGACATATATAAATGAGGATCATGAATTCTTTGACTTTGAGGATGAAGAATCTTTTGGTGAAGTCTCACTTGAACTTAAGGAAGAGGATTTTAGTGAGACAATCGGGCTCGAGGAGTGATTGCACCGCAAAAATACACCTGCAAGTGTGCCGTCTTGTGCTATTTCCTAGCATTACTAGTGCATATTAGGTAGACATTGTCGCATTGTAAAAATACACTCATGCATGTATTTAATTGAGAGGGGAGGAGAGTGAAATAAGTGGCCTTGCAATTAACATTTTTTCCTCAAGTGCATCTTTACAAAATTCCCATCTTCATTTTGATTTTTGACTTTCTTCCCGCGGCTGCAATACATGGCATCCTCTTCTTTGCGCCATATCCTGCTCAGCCACTCCCTGCAGTCGCATGCAAGCCATGTGCAGCTATGCCTTCTTCCTCTATAAAACAGAGCGTCTTCTTCTTCTTCAAAGAGTCCTGGTCCTCCACGAAAAGAACCCACAGCAACTTCTCCTTCCAGACCACCGTCCCCTCCCCTCTCCCTCCATACGTAGGACCTCCTCCTCTGAGGAGACACCCTGCGGGCAGGAGTTATCGTTGTGGTGCACACCCACCACAGTGAGACCACCACCGCCCAGCTCTTCAAAGAGCCGGTGGGCGTGGTGGCCTTCTTTTCCCTATTTGAACGACCACACCACTTCAGCCATTGGAACGGGAGCTTCAAGCTTGAAGCTCAAAGCTCCAGCAGCGGCAGCAAGGGGATAGCAGCAGTACGCAGCAGCAACCGCCCATCCCTTTCCACGCAAGCATGCGGGCCGCCCTCGCCTTCCGTGCGCCTGTAGTCACCCTCGCCTCCCGCTTCTTCGCACTCACTCGCCTTCCTGCCCGCAATAGGACACCGCGTGCCATTGCAGCAGTCTGCCAAGCCTCACCGCGCACCCCAGCCAACACCCGCAAGCCACCGCACGCCCTGTCGCGCCCCTTCGCTCGCAACCCAGCCCTCTACGCGCCTCTGTCGCAAGGTCCCGCCCACAAGCCAGCAGCCGGGGCCACTCTTCCGCGTGCACTGAGCCGTCCGCACTAACAGCATCGAGCGTACCCGATCACGCGGCGCGGCCTTACACTGTAGCCATTATTCATGCCAGTCTGCGGAACACTGTGGCTACAGTGGGGTGACCGGTGAGTTTCTCACTTAACCGGTCACTCGGCACGCTGCAACTGGCCGTAGCCTGCGTGCGCGTCTTGTCCCGCGTCGCCCGCACCTGCCTGCGTGCATCTGCATGCGCTCGCCTCTCCCAGCGCCTGCCTTCACCCGCTCTCTTCGCCTGCGTTCGCCTGCCAGCTCCAGCTCCAGCCCTTCGTGCAGTGCGGTGCGCTGCGGCCTCTTCTCTCCCTCGCGCCCACTCCCATCTGCGTGCTGCGGCCTCTTCTCTCCGCGCGCATACGCGCCTGCGCACGCGGGTGGGATCTCCAGACGACGCCCACTGGTCTGCAGACGGCTTAACCCTCAGCAGCACCCTCTCTCTCTCTCTCTCTCTCGCAGCACACTCTCCCTCTCTCTCTGCACATACACATACACACACACACACTCACACTCTCGCACACATACACCTATACACTATTATATACTTATATATATATATATCTATATATATTTATATACATATCTATACATATATATATATATATATACTTATATCTATACATATAATAGTATCTATATACTTAAGTATTAGTATACATACATATATATATATCTATATACTTATATAAATATATATATATACATATATATCTACATATATACATATACTTATATACGTATACATATATATATACACATATACTTATATATATATATATATATATATATATATATATATATATATATATATATATATATATATATATATATATATACACACACAAATATACATACATATATATACATATATATATCTATAACTATATATACATACATATATATATATATATATACTTATCTACATATATCTATATGTACATATATTATTATATACATACACACACACACACACACACATATATATATATACATCTATATAGTATCATATACATATACATACATACATACATACATACATACATATATATATATATATATATATATATATATCTATCTATACATATAGTTACATACATATCTATATATATACTAATATACATATACACTTATACATATATATACATATATAAGTACACATATACCTATATATTTATAACCATATATAGATATAGATATATTTACATACACACACAGATATATATATATATATATATATTTTTTTTTTCACGTTACTTATCATACGTGGTATCGTGGGAATATTTGCACCAGTTGCTGATATTCCCCGATACACGTGTACAAAAAAAGCATGGTCACATACATCTTCCACCATCCATCCTACACTCCACGCGGCACCTCGTCCTGTTGGTTGCGTCTTTCTAGACGATGACCGACTCGACACAGTGCTACACTCCATCTCCGCCTCCACCCCCACCCCTTTATACATATAAAGTATATACATATATATCTATACTATATTTACTTTATTCCTATTTCTCTTGCATGCCCATAAAAAGATGCTCATAAAAAGATTATATATATATATATATATATATATAAAAGAGAAAAGATAATCTTTGACTTGCAGGTACTCCGTCTTGTGAATAGCAAGACCCGTTTTGGAACCCTGTTTTGGCTCAAAGCCAAGAATCTAATTTTGAGGGTGTACCTCAAGGACAAAGATTATCAGAAAAAAATCTTAAATAGAAAAAACACCAAAAACACAATAAATGAATGGAAGAGACTCGTTGTAGGAAATGCATAGAAACTTGACTTGTAACCCCACTTCCCTGAGTTCGACCCTAGGCCTAAAAGTGACCAAGATAAAATCAAGTAGGCCAGGTAAAAAAATTTTTGTAAAGAGATGGTTAGGTCCGATTTAGTTAACCACTATACACACTTCAATGATAAAATCATCATATTAACAACCTAACCGGGTCCGACACCATACCTTTTCTGGCGCCGTTGCTGGGGAAGTGCACCTGCAAGAAAGTTTCTATTCCATTCCTTTCATCTTTCTCTTCTCTCTTCACGGGTGTCTGTTTTTGGTGTGTAGGTGAACCTGTTGCAAGGAGAAGGCAGGCATACGAAGTCAAAGACGTGAGCAGATCCAAGGTGGGAACGAGAGCGTGAAGACGTCGACACCGCACTGGAAGTTCCGCACACGTTGCTACACAAGTGTAACGAGCGCGTGCCCCAGACGTCTTTTAAGACGTCTGGGAGGTGGCCCAGACGTCTGTAAAGACGTCTGGGATCACATCCAGACGTCTGACCAGACGTCCGGGATAGTTTACAGACGTCTGGCGAACAGTTATGCTCGCACGGGATATTCGTCTGCGCGCCTGTGTGCGCAGACCTGCGATCCGCATCTTCTCTGCGGCTGCAGGCGACTGCGACCGTCTCTCCCTCCTCTCCGCGCGGCGTTAAAAGGGGGAGGGGGCGCGCCTCCCCTCCCGTCTCCACCATCTTCCTCCTTCTCTCCTGCCTGTGCGCGAGAGCGAGCGGACGCGAGGGCGCAGCGGCAGCGGCGGCCGCAGTAGGCGCGGAGGAGCTGCGGCGTGCGAGGGCGGGGCTCTGCCATGAGGGCGAGCTCGCCGGGAGCGGCTTGGCCGGCCGGCGGAGGGCGCAGGGGGGGCGCAGAGCGTCGCGGAGAGGGACCTGCTGCGGGCGGAGCAGCGGACGTGCGAGGTGCGACGCGGGCGGCGTCGCGAGCGGAGGCCGAGCAAGGTTCTGATTCTGGAAAAATCTCCAGAATCAGACGTCTGGACTGATATCCAGACGGCAAGGTCGACGTCTGTGTGATCATACAGACGTCTGAAAGGTGAGTTCCGCTTTCTCCTTCTTTTTGTCGACTGACCGTACTGAGGGAGGAGGGTTGGCTGTGCGCAGGTGTTCGGATTCGTCATCCTTTGCGAATCCGACGTCTGGAAGTTGTACCAGATGGCGGGAGTGACCTCCAGACGTCCGGAGAGACCATCGGACGTCTGGGATCTAGGAGAGACGTCCCCACAGACTTCTGGACGTCCGGGGAACCAAGCCGAACAGGTAATTCTCTGATCCACCGTTTAAGACGTCTGGAAGGAGTTCCAGACGTCTGATTTTGCACAGTATTGTCTTTCTCGACCCGTTTAGGGCCCGTTTGGGCTCCGTTTTCCGCGATTCGAGTTGCGTTCGTTTCAGAATTTATTCCTCTACCCGCCTACAGTAGCTATACACTGTTTTGAGACACTCCTTGTGTTTGATCCTTGTGATAGGACCTCGTTCGGTTGGCCCCAGGTTGGGTTGTACCTGGTAGAGTTGGGTTGAGGTGGGGACCAAGTGGGAGGTTGGCCCCAGGTTGATCCGGCAGAGTCAGGAGGTAGTTGAGCAGATCCACAGACGACTCCGCACTGTCAGGAGCAGACAGAAGAGCTACGCAGATCGCAGACGCAGAGAGGTGCAGTTCGAGGTCGGGGACCACGTCTTTCTTCGTGTTTCGCCCATGAAGGGCTTCCAGCGGTTTGGGGTGAGAGGGAAGCTCGCGCCGAGGTTCGTGGGGCCCTTCGAGGTCCTGGAGCGGGTTGGACCCGTTGCTTACAGACTTGCCCTTCCCCCGCAGCTTTCTGGTGTACACGACGTGTTCCACGTGTCCAACCTCAGGAAGTACGTAGCCGATCCCAGCCACGTACTGAGTCACGAGAGCGTCGAGGTGAGCGACGACCTGACCTACCCCGAGCGGCCAGTGCAGATCCTAGACCGAGCCGTCCGCAGGTTGAGACGAAAGCAAGTACCCCTGGTAAAGGTTTTGTGGAGGAGCCAGCGGTACGAGGAGGCTACCTGGGAGCCTGAGGCGGCAATGCGGGAGCGGTACCCAGAGCTTTTCGCGGGTACGTCTTTTCGGACCGGCTTCGGTCCTCTTTGAGTTTGTTATGGTTATTTGGACATCCTTTTTCCGCACCCTAGTTGGCGCAAGTTTCGGGGACGAAACTTCCTTTGAGTTTGTTATATTGTAACGAGCGCGTGCCCCAGACGTCTTTTAAGACGTCTGGGAGGTGGCCCAGACGTCTGTAAAGACGTCTGGGATCACATCCAGACGTCTGACCAGACGTCCGGGATAGTTTACAGACGTCTGGCGAACAGTTATGCCCGCACGGGATATTCGTCTGCGCGCCTGTGCGCGCAGACCTGCGATCCGCATCTTCTCTGCGGCTGCAGGCGACTGCGACCGTCTCTCCCTCCTCTCCGCGCGGCGTTAAAAGGGGGAGGGGGCGCGCCTCCCCTCCCGTCTCCACCATCTTCCTCCTTCTCTCCTGCCTGTGCGCGAGAGCGAGCGGACGCGAGGGCGCAGCGGCAGCGGCGGCCGCAGTAGGCGCGGAGGAGCTGCGGCGTGCGAGGGCGGGGCTCTGCCATGAGGGCGAGCTCGCCGGGAGCGGCTTGGCCGGCCGGCGGAGGGCGCAGGGGGGGCGCAGAGCGTCGCGGAGAGGGACCTGCTGCGGGCGGAGCAGCGGACGTGCGAGGTGCGACGCGGGCGGCGTCGCTAGCGGAGGCCGAGCAAGGTTCTGATTCTGGAAAAATCTCCAGAATCAGATGTCTGGACTGATATCCAGACGGCAAGGTCGACGTCTGTGTGATCATACAGACGTCTGAAAGGTGAGTTCCGCTTTCTCCTTCTTTTTGTCGACTGACCGTACTGAGGGAGGAGGGTTGGCTGTGCGCAGGTGTTCGGATTCGTCATCCTTTGCGAATCCGACGTCTGGAAGTTGTACCAGACGGCGGGAGTGACCTCCAGACGTCCGGAGAGACCATCGGACGTCTGGGATCTAGGAGAGACGTCCCCACAGACTTCTGGACGTCCGGGGAACCAAGCCGAACAGGTAATTCTCTGATCCACCGTTTAAGACGTCTGGAAGGAGTTCCAGACGTCTGATTTTGCACAGTATTGTCTTTCTCGACCCGTTTAGGGCCCGTTTGGGCTCCGTTTTCCGCGATTCGAGTTGCGTTCGTTTCAGAATTTATTCCTCTACCCGCCTACAGTAGCTATACACTGTTTTGAGACACTCCTTGTGTTTGATCCTTGTGATAGGACCTCGTTCGGTTGCCGTCTTGAGAGTCGCGGAGGCGCGCGGGATTCCCGACCACGCCCCCATTACTCCCGTTGTACCTGGTAGAGTGGTTTTAAGTATTAAAAAAAAAAAATCTGTTAAAGTATGGAATCATAACTAGAACCTAGAGCATTGCATGAATCCTAGGAATGAGAAATGTATGGAATGATAGCTCCTAGGTGTTGCATGAATCCTAGGGCCGGAAAACTAGATTGTATGATAGATCCTAGGATATGGCATGAATCCTAGGATGGAAAAACTGGTGGAATGTATATTACTGCAGTCTTGGAAAAATGGAAAGGAATATATAAGCTGCCTGTGAAATTAATTAACAGCTGCCTGTTATGAACAAAGAAACATGTTTGAGATCATGGAAATTGAGAACGTGAATCTGGAAAGTGAAACATATGATGTTCTGAGATAAAGGGCTGGAACCCTACGGGGAATTAGGAGTGGAACTCCTGGAAAGAAAAGGAATGGAACTGAGATGTAGTTTGTACTGTCTCTTGGGTACGCAGTACCAAGGGAAGTACCTGTACCTGTTTTAGTGCAGAGTGGGGCCAGCCGCCCCAGGGACCCGGGGTTAGGCTTGGCCGCTCTGTACCGACTTGTTGGCCCTCGTGTACGTAGTACCGAGGAGAGCTAGTAGTGTTAGGAGAGTACTAGCTACCCCACGGGCCCCGGGGTTCTGCTAGCCTCCTTCACCGACTTGTTAGGCCCACTAGGGCAAACCAGGGTAGTCAGGCGAGGGTGCGCGGACTGTGGAGGGGCAAGGCCCCGGTTTGGTTACTGTGGAGGGGTTGGACCCCTGTTACTGAGAGGGCTCTGCCCTGGTTCCGTGCTGTGCTTTGGGCGCACCCGTTAACGGAAACGACTGACCGCGTGCCAGTACAGGCTAGCTACCTGTGCGTTTATCGCGCGTGCCGTAGTCACCGTTACGTCTGTCAGTGACCTTGGGGTGGTTGACTGAGGGTAGGATCACCACGGGGGACTCTCCCGGCCAGGAGAGCACCACGTGCTACTTCTACTGTTGGAAAAAACTGCAATCAAGATCGTCCCACGAGGACATTCGAGATCAAGTAAAGGATCTGAGAAGTAAATGAAATAGTGAGAAAAAAAAATTGAAAGATGTAATTAAAGGAAGTAATAGAACATAACAGCTACTGTACACTCTACTGTTGCCTTTAGTTAGTTTGCCACTCTACTCAGCGTTTTGCTGACGTGTTACACTCGTTACCTTTTTCAGGACCAGGTGTTGAGCAGCCAGGGTCGGCGGCTGCAGAGGACGCTGGGCCGAGTAGGGTCCAGTAGAGTTGCCACAGCTTTGTACCTTCTTTTGTTTCTGTTCTAGTGAGTAGTTTGTTTCCGCTGTACCTTCTTTACCTGCAGTTTTTGTTATATGATAAATGTTGCCTTACTGTTGTGGTGGTACCTACTGTAGTAGTTTCTTTCCTTACTGCTGTACTTTCTTACTGTTAGTTATATTCATGCTGAATGTGGTTTATTTTACTGTCTTTTGGTTACTTCCTCGTTGGACGACTGGGTCTTGGGATTAGTCGAGTCGGTCCGGTTCTCGTGTCTCGTAGGGACTCGGGAACCGGGTCGTTACAAGATGGTATCAGAGCAAGGTCGTCCCGAGAAGTGAATCAACTGACTGGAAAACAACCAATTCACATGTTTATAGCTAGAGTAGCCACCACAACATATCTCTTGACTTGAGCTCTTAGAAGTGTTGCTAGGTACCGTCTATTTTGACGTTTCCGTTTTGTTTCGCGTCTCCTTGCAGGGGATGCCTCGTCGTGGGACTGGCGAGACTGGCCGCGGGCGCGGCCGTGGGCGAGGACGGCGAGGTGGACGTGCTGTCGTTGACGTCTCGGTGGACCAGCCACCACTCCCTGGCATCCAGGCCCAGGACCTCGCCAGACTGATACGGGATATTGTACGAGAGGAGCTCCACCCACCGCCCCGAGCACCTCCTCCTGGGGTTGCAGAGGGGGAGTCCTCTGTGGGACCACGCGACGGACGCGGCGCCGGACACGAGGGAGGGGATGGGCCCCTGCCGCCCCCACCTTCCTCCGACACTTCTGTACACGAGGCACCTTCGCCTGGAGGTGCACCAGCACCTCCCCTACAGCACCACTTCGAGCTTTTCGGACAGTTCCGGAAGCTGAAGCCCCCCTCCTTCAAGGGGGATGAGGACCCGACCGAGGCAGAGGACTGGCTTGAGCAGCTGGAGAAGATCTTCGACACCCTTCGCCCCCCGGTGGAGTGCCGCGTGGCCTTTGCCACGTACCAGCTGGAGAGTGCGGCACACCGGTGGTGGAGGGCGGTCCGGGGACAGGAGAGGGACGAGCCGACGTGGGACCAGTTCGTCACCCTCTTCTGCGAGCAGTACTTTCCCCAGACGTGGCAGGACCAGAGGAGGCGGGAGTTCCACACTCTCCGCCAAGGGACGATGACCGTGAGCGCGTACCGCACGCGTTTCTTGGAGCTGTCCCGCTTTGCAGCGACAGCGGTAGCCACTGAGGAGGAGCGCCTTTGGAGGTTCACCGAGGGGCTCCGGCCTGCGATCCGGGGGTATGTCAAACCCCTGAAGCTGCCGACGTTTTCGAGGGTGGTAGAGGCAGCCATGACTTACGAGGAGACCAACCCGTCCGCGCGAGAGACCGACGGCGGGCGGAAGAGGCCCTTTCAGCCAGACTTCTCACAGGGCCGGCGAGAACGGAGACACGTGGCGTCCGCAGGAGAGCGTCACGTTGTGCAGGGCCATCAGTGGCTTTTGGGGGCCCTCGACAGGGGCCAGTCGCCAGCACCGGACCCCCGCCTAGCCGACAGCAGGGACTCACTGAGGGCGGGAGTCGGGTTCCCCTCTGCTACCAGTGTGGCCAGCCGGGCCACGTCAGGAGGGACTGCCCATCTAGGGCAGGAGGTCAGCAGATACTTCCCGCGCAGAGCACTGGAGGGCGCGCAGGAGGCCGCGGTTTCCAGGCGCGAGGAGGAGGACCGCAGTCGCGAGGAGGGTACCGGCCGGCACCTACCCGTCCGACGCAGAGTGTGGCTGCTTCGTCCGCACCTAGAGCTGAGGGGCGTATCAACGCCCTAACACACAGGGACGCCAGAGCTTCGGGATCCGTGGTAGCAGGTATGGTTTCAGTTTCTGGCAGACTCGTTTACACGCTTTTCGATTCCGGCGCTACGCACTCGTTTGTCGCAGACAGTTTCGCAGTTAGTTTGGACCAGGAATATACATTGTTAGAGAACCCGTTCGTAATCAGAGGTCCGAGTGGTCAGCTGTTTGTAGCTGAGGAGGTGTACACGGGTTGCGGGGTCAGCATCGGGGGACACAGCCTGCCAGCTGACCTGATTATGATACAGATGGAGGACTTTGGGGTGATCCTGGGGATGGATTGGCTGTCCGCTTACCACGCATTGGTAGACTGCTTTGAGAGGAAGATTGTCTTCTCCATTCCGGAGTTGCCTTCCTTCGAGTTTCACGGGCAGCCAGTGGACGGAGGTTTCAGGTGCATTTCGGCACTTCGGGCGGCGAGACTTTTGAGCCAGGGGTGTGAGGGCTTCTTAGCTTGTGTGGTGGCAGAGCATAGCCCCGTGGCAGACTTCCAGAGCATCCCGGTGGTCAGAGAGTACCCCGACGTGTTTCCAGACGAGTTACCAGGACTACCGCCCGAGCGTGAGATCGAGTTTGAGATCTCACTAGTACCAGGGACCAACCCCATCTCCACCGCGCCATACAGGATGGCACCGCTTGAGCTGCGAGAGCTCAAGTCTCAGTTGCAGGACCTTTTGGAGAAGGGTTTCGTGAGGCCCAGTGCGTCTCCCTGGGGAGCCCCGGTACTGTTTGTGAAGAAGAAGGATGGGACCCTACGCCTTTGTGTGGACTACAGACAGCTGAATAGGGTCACCATCAAGAACAGATATCCGCTGCCGAGGATTGACGATTTGTTTGACCAGTTGCGGGGTGCCACGGTGTTTTCCAAGATCGACTTGAGGTCTGGATACCACCAGTTGAGGATCAGGGAGACCGACGTCTCCAAGACAGCTTTCCGCACCCGGTACGGACACTACGAGTTTTTGGTCATGCCGTTTGGGCTGACCAATGCCCCCGCTGCTTTCATGGACCTGATGAACCGGGTGTTCAGACCGTACTTGGACCAGTTTGTGGTGGTTTTCATAGATGATGTACTCATCTATTCTAGAGATCGGACGCAGCACGGACAGCACTTGCGGATGGTTCTGGACACTCTGAGACGACGCAGGCTGTACGCCAAATACAGCAAGTGCGAGTTCTGGTTGAGGGAGGTGACCTTTTTGGGTCATGTGATCTCTGGAGACGGCCTGGCGGTGGATCCCGCCAAGGTCGAGGCAGTGCTCAGGTGGGAGAGACCGCGTTCAGTCACTGAGATTCGCAGTTTCCTGGGACTGGCAGGTTACTACAGACGGTTCATCAGAGGGTTTTCGCAGATTGCACGTCCTATGACACAGTTGACTCGGAAGGATGTGCTTTTCACTTGGACAGACGCCTGTGAGGCGTGTTTTCTGGAGCTGAAGGAGAGGTTGACCTCGGCTCCCGTGCTCACCATTCCTGACAGTAGTGGCGGGTTCGTCGTGTACACGGACGCTTCCTTGCAGGGGTTAGGAGGTGTGCTCATGCAGAGGGGTCACGTGGTCGCTTACGCTTCGCGGCAACTGAAGCCCCATGAGCATACCTACCCTACCCACGACCTAGAGTTGGCAGCTGTTGTCTTCGCGCTGAAGACATGGAGGCATTACTTGTACGGTGAGACCTTCGAGATTTTTACAGATCACAAGAGCCTCAGATATCTTTTTGACCAGAAGGAGCTCAACAGAGACGTTGGTTGGAGCTCCTGAAGGACTACGACTGCAGCATCTCCTACCACCCGGGAAAGGCCAATGTGGTGGCTGACGCCTTGAGCCGTAAGGCGCCCGCACGCTTGGCCAGTCTACAGTTACAGAGTTGGAGCCTTTTGGAGGAGGTGGGCAGTTGGCGACCTCTAGAGTTACGAGGGTACTGTGGGGCAGTGACGGTGACACGGCAGACCAGACCAGAGTTGATAGACCACATCATCACGGGACAGATGGCCGATCCGTACTTGCAGTCTTTACGCGACAGAGTACTGTCAGGGGACCCAGGGGACTTCTCTTTCACAGACCAGGTGTTACGCTTGAGGGGACGGCTGTGCGTCCCCAGAGACGAGGAGCTGTTGAGAGAGCTCCTGACGGAGGCACACGGTTCCAGATTCACCATACATCCCGGAAACACGAAAATGTACCATGACTTGAGACGCGAGTTCTGGTGGAGAGGGATGAAGCGGGATGTGGGTGAGTTCGTGCAGCAGTGCTTAGTGTGCCAGCAGGTGAAAGCCGAGCATCAGAGGCCTGCAGGGCCGCTTCAGCCGCTTCCAGTGCCAGAGTGGAAGTGGGAGAGCATCACCATGGACTTGGTGGTGGGCTTACCTGTTACCCAGCGAGGACACGACGCGGTCTGGGTAATAGTGGATAGGTTGACGAAGACGGCACGATTCTTGCCGATCCGAGTCACTTTGGGACCAGCACAGTTGGCAGAGAGGTATATCCGTGATGTGGTGCGACTACACGGAGTTCCGCGGGAGATCGTATCCGACCGGGATACCCGCTTTACGTCCCAGTTTTGGGCTGAGTTTCAGCAGGCTTTGGGGACGAGGTTGAGGTTTAGCACGGCTTACCACCCCCAGACGGACGGACAGTCGGAACGCACGATACAGACACTTGAGGATCTTTTGCGTGCCTGTGTACTAGACTGGAGGGGCTCTTGGGAGGAGCACCTGCCCCTGGCAGAGTTTGCATACAACAACAGTTATCACTCGAGCATCGGCATGGCTCCCTACGAGGCTCTGTACGGACGGAAATGCACGGCACCCTTGAGTTGGGTTGAGGTGGGGACCAAGTGGGAGGTTGGCCCCAGGTTGATCCGGCAGAGTCAGGAGGTAGTTGAGCAGATCCACAGACGACTCCGCACTGTCAGGAGCAGACAGAAGAGCTACGCAGATCGCAGACGCAGAGAGGTGCAGTTCGAGGTCGGGGACCACGTCTTTCTTCGTGTTTCGCCCATGAAGGGCTTCCAGCGGTTTGGGGTGAGAGGGAAGCTCGCGCCGAGGTTCGTGGGGCCCTTCGAGGTCCTGGAGCGGGTTGGACCCGTTGCTTACAGACTTGCCCTTCCCCCGCAACTTTCTGGTGTACACGACGTGTTCCACGTGTCCAACCTCAGGAAGTACGTAGCCGATCCCAGCCACGTACTGAGTCACGAGAGCGTCGAGGTGAGCGACGACCTGACCTACCCCGAGCGGCCAGTGCAGATCCTAGACCGAGCCGTCCGCAGGTTGAGACGAAAGCAAGTACCCCTGGTAAAGGTTTTGTGGAGGAGCCAGCGGTACGAGGAGGCTACCTGGGAGCCTGAGGCGGCAATGCGGGAGCGGTACCCAGAGCTTTTCGCGGGTACGTCTTTTCGGACCGGCTTCGGTCCTCTTTGAGTTTGTTATGGTTATTTGGACATCCTTTTTCCGCACCCTAGTTGGCGCAAGTTTCGGGGACGAAACTTCCTTTGAGTTTGTTATATTGTAACGAGCGCGTGCCCCAGACGTCTTTTAAGACGTCTGGGAGGTGGCCCAGACGTCTGTAAAGACGTCTGGGATCACATCCAGACGTCTGACCAGACGTCCGGGATAGTTTACAGACGTCTGGCGAACAGTTATGCTCGCACGGGATATTCGTCTGCGCGCCTGTGCGCGCAGACCTGCGATCCGCATCTTCTCTGTGGCTGCAGGCGACTGCGACCGTCTCTCCCTCCTCTCCGCGCGGCGTTAAAAGGGGGAGGGGGCGCGCCTCCCCTCCCGTCTCCACCATCTTCCTCCTTCTCTCCTGCCTGTGCGCGAGAGCGAGCGGACGCGAGGGCGCAGCGGCAGCGGCGGCCGCAGTAGGCGCGGAGGAGCTGCGGCGTGCGAGGGCGGGGCTCTGCCATGAGGGCGAGCTCGCCGGGAGCGGCTTGGCCGGCCGGCGGAGTGCGCAGGGGGGGCGCAGAGCGTCGCGGAGAGGGACCTGCTGCGGGCGGAGCAGCGGACGTGCGAGGTGGGACGCGGGCGGCGTCGCGAGTGGAGGCCGAGCAAGGTTCTGATTCTGGAAAAATCTCCAGAATCAGACGTCTGGACTGATATCCAGACGGCAAGGTCGACGTCTGTGTGATCATACAGACGTCTGAAAGGTGAGTTCCGCTTTCTCCTTCTTTTTGTCGACTGACCGTACTGAGGGAGGAGGGTTGGCTGTGCGCAGGTGTTCGGATTCGTCATCCTTTGCGAATCCGACGTCTGGAAGTTGTACCAGACGGCGGGAGTGACCTCCAGACGTCCGGAGAGACCATCGGACGTCTGGGATCTAGGAGAGACGTCCCCACAGACTTCTGGACGTCCGGGGAACCAAGCCGAACAGGTAATTCTCTGATCCACCGTTTAAGACGTCTGGAAGGAGTTCCAGACGTCTGATTTTGCACAGTATTGTCTTTCTCGACCCGTTTAGGGCCCGTTTGGGCTCCGTTTTCCGCGATTCGAGTTGCGTTCGTTTCAGAATTTATTCCTCTACCCGCCTACAGTAGCTATACACTGTTTTGAGACACTCCTTGTGTTTGATCCTTGTGATAGGACCTCGTTCGGTTGCCGTCTTGAGAGTCGCGGAGGCGCGCGGGATTCCCGACCACGCCCCCATTACTCCCGTTGTACCTGGTAGAGTGGTTTTAAGTATTAAAAAAAAAAAATCTGTTAAAGTATGGAATCATAACTAGAACCTAGGGCATTGCATGAATCCTAGGAATGAGAAATGTATGGAATGATAGCTCCTAGGTGTTGCATGAATCCTAGGGCCGGAAAACTAGATTGTATGATAGATCCTAGGATATGGCATGAATCCTAGGATGGAAAAACTGGTGGAATGTATATTACTGCAGTCTTGGAAAAATGGAAAGGAATATATAAGCTGCCTGTGAAATTAATTAACAGCTGCCTGTTATGAACAAAGAAACATGTTTGAGATCATGGAAATTGAGAACATGAATCTGGAAAGTGAAACATATGATGTTCTGAGATAAAGGGCTGGAACCCTACGGGGAATTAGGAGTGGAACTCCTGGAAAGAAAAGGAATGGAACTGAGATGTAGTTTGTACTGTCTCTTGGGTACGCAGTACCAAGGGAAGTACCTGTACCTGTTTTAGTGCAGAGTGGGGCCAGCCGCCCCAGGGACCCGGGGTTAGGCTTGGCCGCTCTGTACCGACTTGTTGGCCCTCGTGTACGTAGTACCGAGGAGAGCTAGTAGTGTTAGGAGAGTACTAGCTACCCCACGGGCCCCGAGGTTCTGCTAGCCTCCTTCACCGACTTGTTAGGCCCACTAGGGCAAACCAGGGTAGTCAGGCGAGGGTGCGCGGACTGTGGAGGGGCAAGGCCCCGGTTTGGTTACTGTGGAGGGGTTGGACCCCTGTTACTGAGAGGGCTCTGCCCTGGTTCCGTGCTGTGCTTTGGGCGCACCCGTTAACGGAAACGACTGACCGCGTGCCAGTACAGGCTAGCTACCTGTGCGTTTATCACGCGTGCCGTAGTCACCGTTACGTCTGTCAGTGACCTTGGGGTGGTTGACTGAGGGTAGGATCACCACGGGGGACTCTCCCGGCCAGGAGAGCACCACGTGCTACTTCTACTGTTGGAAAAGACTGCAATCAAGATCGTCCCACGAGGACATTCGAGATCAAGTAAAGGATCTGAGAAGTAAATGAAATAGTGAGAAAAAAAAAATTGAAAGATGTAATTAAAGGAAGTAATAGAACATAACAGCTACTGTACACTCTACTGTTGCCTTTAGTTAGTTTGCCACTCTACTCAGCGTTTTGCTGACGTGTTACACTCGTTACCTTTTTCAGGACCAGGTGTTGAGCAGACAGGGTCGGCGGCTGCAGAGGACGCTGGGCCGAGTAGGGTCCAGTAGAGTTGCCACAGCTTTGTACCTTCTTTTGTTTCTGTTCTAGTGAGTAGTTTGTTTCCGCTGTACCTTCTTTACCTGCAGTTTTTGTTATATGATAAATGTTGCCTTACTGTTGTGGTGGTACCTACTGTAGTAGTTTCTTTCCTTACTGCTGTACTTTCTTACTGTTAGTTATATTCATGCTGAATGTGGTTTATTTTACTGTCTTTTGGTTACTTCCTCGTTGGACGACTGGGTCTTGGGATTAGTCGAGTCGGTCCGGTTCTCGTGTCTCGTAGGGACTCGGGAACCAGGTCGTTACAACAAGTAAGTCTTTCTTTCTTAGCAACCTAGGTTAACTTGTAACCTTAATAAAAAAAAAACTAAAAACTAAAAAAAAGTAGAAAAACTTCTTGGGATCTCTTGGGGCAAGTGGATTAAAATTCATTTGTTTGATTGATTGCCTTTACTCCCACCGCCCTGGGATTTCCCACCTTCGCATAGCGAAAATCCAAGAATCTTGATTCTTGAATTTTTCACCGTGTAAAGTATTCTTTGAGGCAAACATAAAAAGATTGATTGCACCCCTCCTTGCCTCACTTATCTGCAACTTCGGGATCACATTTTTGGTGGGGAGACTTGGAATTGAGTTGATTCCAACCCCACCACGACTTTTCAACTTGCCTAAGATTTGATCCCGAACATTTCAACCCCAACAATTTAATTTTCTTTATCTTTTAGTTGAGCCTTGTGTGTGGACATCTTTTTAGTGATTGGGAGCACTTGAATTGAAGTGCTTTGGCTCCCTTCACACTAATCTAAAACTGATTCGTGAATCCACACATAGAAATCTCCATTTAGGGAAGCCCATTGCATTGTAGCATGCATTAACTAATTGACATTGAAGAAGGGTTTGTTGGGCTTAGAAGAAAACCTGTATTCTCTCAAAAACCCGAAGATTGGTTGAATTGGTAATTCAGAGAAATCCTAAAATTCATACTACTTAAAGTTGAAACTCTAAAAGCCATTCACCAATTAAAACTTCAATTTGGAGAGATTTCCCCGTTGCATGCTTGTTTTACACACTTGAAAAATCAATCACTTGGGCATTACCCGTAAACAATGCCCTTCACATTCCAGAAGCACTTGATCCTAAGCCTCTAACTAAAACTGGTAGTAACTTGACCCTTATTAAGGATTGGAGGTCTAACTACCTACGTGTAGCGCCTACGTGCTAGTGAGGGTTCCCGCGTGCTATCGGTTGTCTAAGACTGGGGCAAACGACCTTTTAATCTGGCTCGGTGGTTCCGCGGTGCTCGCATTCGGTTCCATAGTCCGTGATAGTAGGTAACTTAGATCTTTAGGTCTAAGGGCACACTGTAGAGGTTAGGAATTTGATTGAATTGATTTGTCATCAAGTGTACCTTTGCGACGTCATTTCTCTCGTCTCTTTTCCCATCTTATCTCCCCAATTCTTCCTTTGGTAGTGCATGTTTGGGAGGAGGTCACAAAACCTTGAACTGTTTGAATTGCCTGATAAATCTAGAAGAGAAGCTAAATCGTCCTCCTCCTCCACAAACATGGCTGCACGCCCACCCCCAAATCCTGAGGGAGGAAACCGCCCTCAGAACCCACCAGGTGGTGGAGCCTTAGATCCCACAACCCATCTCCAAGCCCAAATGGAAATGTATAATGAACAAATTGAAGCCATTCGGGAAACATTGGAGAAAATGCAGAACCCTCCCGAACGGGAGGAGCCTAGGTCTCTTAGCTCGTATCAGAATCCCGCTGCTACAGAGACCATAGGACAAATTCGGGTCCCCATGGGCGGGGACGACTTTGAACTGAAACCTAACATTATTGGCCTAATAAATTTTCACTTCCATGGTCTTGCAAGTGAAAATCCTTTTCTCCACTTGGAAGACCTAACCTGACTGGCTGAAATGGTTAAACCAAGAAATGTCGGGTTACCTATAGTCCTCATGAAAATGTTCCCATTTTCATTGCGGGACAAAGCTTCGCAGTGGTTACGCACCCTTGGGAGAACCTTCCACTCTTGGTAAGAGATGCGAACAACGTTTCTCAAGAAGTTCTTTCCAATCAGGTGAACCAATGCGCTTCGCCGTGCCATCACTTCATTTACGCAACAAAACGACGAACAATTTCATGAGGCATGGGAGAGGTATAACGACCTCCTTAGAAAGTGTTCGCACCACGGTCTGCCTAAGTGGCATATAGCCCAGATTTTCTACTATGGGCTAAATGAGACTTTGAAGCAGATCGCAGACGCTTCCTGCAGAGGGAACTTTATGAATAAAGACGAGAATGGAGCATTTGAATTGTTTGAAAATATGAGTGAAAACTCGATGAACAATGCTTCCATTGTCGCCTTTAATCGTACCAGGCTGCCCTGAAATGTCCACGAAGTTGACACGGGACTCTCCCATTCATCCACTGATCTAAGCCTTATTGCACAAAAACTGGATGAAGTCTCTGTCGTGCACAAGAAGCTGGACGAGCTTCTGGCCAACCCCGCCCGTTCTATGGCAAACACCCCCACTTCACCACTTTGTCACAATCCCAATTCTTCCAACACCAGGCTTATTCCAAGAAACCCCGTAAGACCTTCCTTACCGAGTGTCGCACCAAGCGACTCGGTAAGTCACATGGAACTGGCTTCTGCAAGCCAGTATTTCGACATGGAGGACCAAGCCTCCATGTGCTCGGACGCATATTTACATGAGGACATGTCTTCTGGCATAGAAGACGCTTGCGCCCTGGGGAACAACCCGTTCTCTGCCACTTATAACCCAGGGTGGCGAAATCATCCGAATTTTGTATAGTCCAACAACCCGCAGCGCCAAAACCCACGGATGGACTAATGCGAACGTCCGCACCCGTCATCCCAAGGGCCTAGTCTAATCCTATGGCAAATCCGCCATCAGGCCCTTGCGTACAGCAAACCGAACACGCATGAAGTCCTCTTGACAAATTGATGCGAATGATGACGGAAATGTCAAAGCACCATGAAGAGAACATGACCTCTCTTCAGCACCAATTGGCGCAGTAGAATGCTGAGATCAGTCAACTACGCATGGTGACTCGATCTCAGGGCACTCTTCCCGCCCAACCTGTTCCAAACCCGCGAAACTTCGTACCCCGTGGTCCTCAACCATAGGTACGACCTTCTCAGGGGCAGGTTAATCAAATTCTGCAAGCTCCGAGCATTCCACCAGGATTTTAGGCTAATCCCACTGCAGCACCGCACTCTTATGTCCCCAATGCGAACCCTCCTTCGCCGTATGATCCCACTGGACCCGCATCGTCCGATGCTATCACTACGAGGAGAGGTAAGCAGACCGTCGATCCGCCTCGACCTGATCTTGGCCCGTCTTCTTCTTCATCGCCCTCTCATTCGGGATGCGCACCGCATTCGCGAGAGGACGATACACCCAAATTATTGCCAGAATCAGTCCCATTCCTTGAGGCTCTACTGAAGGAGCCAAAAGGCAAAAAGAAAGATATGCGGGCCTTTGATAACCTACGTAATTTATTCAGGGATGTAGAAATCAAGGTACCCCTGCTCGAGGCTATCGACCACATACCTATTGTCGCTCGATTTTTCAAAGACTACACAACACCCAGGCGACAGTCAAAGAAAACTAAGAATCTGGTGGTTCTCTCGCCTCATGCGAGTTGTGCTATACTGTCAAACCTACCATCGAAGAAGAAAGATCCAGGCACACCACTGATTTCCTGTAGCATCCAAGGCTGCAATTTTAACCGTGCCCTGCTTGATCTAGGATCTTCCATCAATCTTATACCGACCATCATGCTCGAAAAATTTTCTTTGGGAAATTTGAAACCCACCCCTGTTACGTTACAGTTGGCAGATCGTTCTGTTAAAATCCCAAAGGGTGTGGTGGAAGACGTGGTGGTTAGGGTCAACAGTCTCTGTTTTCCTATTGACTTTCTTGTTTCAGATATGGAAGTTCCTAGCTCACTTTCTGATTGTCCGATCATCCTTGGTCGACCTTTCTTGGCCACAGCCCGCGCCCATATCGACTGCGAGTCAGGCTGTATTGAGATTGTCGTTGGATCTGAAAAACTCAAGCTTAACATCTTCAAGGAAGCCAAGAACTTTGATTGCGATTAATCAAGGATGACACGTCTGACGAGGACATGGCCGTCAGCGCGTGTATCGGACTAATTGGGACCTATTCAGACTGCTACAGATTACCTATAAACACTGATGATTGCCTGACCAACACAAATTGTGACGTTCCCCCATCCCTCCCTTGTCCCGTACTTTCTCCCGACCAGACTTCTGACGAGGTTTTCTTCGCTTCCCATACCTTGTGGTATGAGTCATATCCGGGCTACTCACCGCCGATCCTCACTCTTGAAGATCGAATTGCCCTTTCTTCCTAGCCAAATTAGGCGGATTTGCAAATCCACACTGGGACCTTGAGCCCATATACTTCTCACTGGGGCTATTCCTGTTTGGATCCATCTATCCAAGAAGTCCCTCTTCTTGGCCAATCTGAAGGCCAATTTCTTCCTCCTGACTTGTTCTCCAACCCGCCTGGGACACTCTCGTCCCAAGAAATGCCAAACCTTTCACCATCCACTCCTGAGCTGAAAGAGCTTCCTAATACACTTAAATACGTTTTCTTAGGACCAAATGAAACACTCCCCGTAATCATCAGTTCAATATTGACCAGGGAGCAAGAGTGCAAACTAACGAAGGTCCTCATAGAACACAAGGTAGCCATTGGATGGTCTTTATCAGACTTATCTGGCATTAAGCCCTCCTACTGCACTCACCGTATATATACGGAGGAGGAGGCTCGACCTTCCCTTGAGATGTAGTGACATCTCAACCCTAACATGCGGGAGGTCGTTAGAAAAGAAATCATTAAGTGGCTGGATGCGGCTATAATCTACCCGATCAGCGATAACCCTTGGGTGAGTCCGATTCATGTTGTGTCCAAGAAGGCAGGACTCACCATCCACGTCAATGACAGGGGCGAATCCATCCCTACATGCACTCCTACATCTTGGAGAGTGTGTGTGGATTATAGGAAATACAATGCTGCAACTAAGAAAGATCACTTTCCACTACCATTTATTGACCAAATCTTGGAGCGGTTAGCAGGAAATAAATTTTTCTATTTCCTAGATGGATTCTTAGGATATAACCAGGTGGAAATTGACCCCTGAGACCAAGAGAAAACCACTTTTACCTGCCCCTTCGGCACCTTTGCATTTAGAAGGATGCCGTTCGGACTTTGCAATGCGCCAGCAACTTTCCAGAGATGTATGCTGGCGATATTCCATGACATGGTGGGTGACTTTCTCAAGGTCTTCATGGATGACTTTTCGGTCTTTGGACCATCTTTCGACAAATGTCTTGCCAACCTGACTTGTATCCTTAGGAGATGTATTGATGTAAACCTCGTGCTTTCCTGGGAACAAAGTCATTTTATGGTTCACGAGGGAATTATTCTCGGACATATCATCTCCGATAGGGCTATTGAGGTTGACAGAGCTAAGCTCGATGTCATTGCTGATTTACCTGTGCTTGGCTCTGTCAAACAAATCCGCTCCTTCCTGGGACACGTCGGTTTCTATATGAGATTCATCAAAGACTTCTCAAAAATTTTTCGACCCTTAACTCATCTCCTAGCAACCGACGTACCCTTCGATATGGGCCCCGACTGCATACGAGCATTCATGCAGCTGCATAATGCTGTCACCAAGGCCCCTGTTCTCCAGCCGCCTGATTGGTTCCTCGACTTTGAACTCATGTGTGACGCTTCCGACCTTGCAGTCGGAGCCATCCTGGGACAAAGACGCAATAGACACCCCTTCGTGGTGTACTACGCCAGTAAGACATTGGACGAGGCCCAGCGTAATTATACTACCACTAAAAAAGAACTACTGGCGGTTGTCTTTGGGCTGGAGAAATTCCGCTCTTACCTTCTGGGCTCTCACGTTATTGTTTTCACTGATCATGCGGCCATTCGCCATCTCATGCACAAGAAGGATGCCAAGCCTAGACTGATTCATTGGATCCTTCTACTCCAGGAATTTGACATTGAGATCCGCGATAAGGCCAGAGCCCAGAATGTTGTGGCTGATCACCTTTCCAGACTGGACCCTGATCATATTGGACTTACTTTGTCGATTAATGAAATTTTTCCTGATGAGCACCTATTAGCAATAAATGTGGCAAGTGGACCGTGGTATGCCGACATTGCTAATTACCTTACTTCTAGATCCCTTTCACGTGGCTGGCCTAAAAACCAGCACGAGCGTCTCATGGCAGAAGCAAAGTATTATTTCTGGGATAATCCACTTCTTTTTCGGATAGGTGCTGATCAAATCATCCATCGTTGTATTCCTGACAGCGAGTTCCCCAGTGTGTTATCCTTCTGCCACGATCAGGCCTGCGGAGGCCATTTCTCTGGGAGGAAAACTGTAGCCAAGGTGTTGCAATGCAGTTTCTTTTGGCCCTCCCTTCACCAGGATGCACACAATTATGCTAAGCATTGCACTAGGTGCCAATCGTTAGGGTCAATGTCACGTCGTGACATGATGCCCTTGCAACCCATCCTAGCTGCGGAAATCTTCGACATTTGGGGAATTGATTTCATGGGTCCCTTTCCTCCTTCCAACGGCTTCGAATTCATCCTTGTAGCCGTTGATTATGTTTCGAAATGGATCGAGGCTATTCCCGCGCGCCGTGCTAACCACGTTATATCCACCCGATTTGTCAAAGACCACATCTTTACACGCTTTGGGATCCCTCTAGCCATTATCTCGGATGGGGGAAGCCACTTTACCCATGCTTCTTTTCGGGCACTTCTAAGGAAATACGGAGTCCAAATGGACTGGTCCTTTCCTGGTCTCAAGACCATACCCTAATGGGGTTGTTGAGATCGAAGATCCCAAATTTGGGCGTAAATTTATGGTCAACGGGCAGCATTTGAAACCCTATCTGACTCATGAACCTGCCCCCGTTGGAGAAACCGTTGCCCTGCTGGAGGGTAACTAATTCTTTGCCTCATTCTAAGTCCAGCTGGGGACGTTAAATTCAGCGCTCGTTGGGAGGCACCCCAACAACACTCACCATCCACCATCACTTTTCACTTCACTGTCACGATCACTTCACTTTTCACTTCACCACCCACCATCCACCCACCCTACCACCCTGCTATATACCTTGCACTTCAGCTCTCGTTACCCGATCTTTCGTCCTTTCTCTACCCTTCCCTTCATGCATATGAGGACATAGCTTCGTTTGGCATGGGGGGGTGGATAGGCATCCTTAGGATCTGGGTATTTTATGGTATCATGTAGTTTCTATCTATCTATATATATATATATAAAACAGAGAGAAACGAAGAAAAATGAAAAAGGGTGTTTAGTAATGATCTGAAGGCTGAAACAAAAATACAATAAGTGTTTATGGACATTCAACCATTGTTTTGAAGACTTTTCCAGGCCACAGAAGCTTGATTTGCTCAGGCTCGGCTTAATTCACTTGAGCATTGACAAAATAGATCGGAATCTCTCCCAACTAAGGACGTATTCTTGTACCTGAGACACCAGTACAAGATCCGTTGGTTTGCTTCTACTTTAGAGCTTAAGTAATCTTGGCTCACACTACACATATCAAGAAAGACCAGGTGAATATAAGATCCAACCCTAGTGTTCATTAGGGAAGGTGGAGTCCTTACCTGTGAGCGCAAGTAGACTTTTTATCCCAGGCTTTAGTCTTGTGTTTAGGAACGACTCTTTCCACCAAAAAGAAAAAAGTGTGCTCCTCCAAATAATGTTGTAAGAGATATACTGACACGTGTTTCAAAAAAAAAAATGCAAATAAGTCAATATATCTCGCAAACGTCTGTAAAGTCTTTGCCCTACAAGAAGTTCTTCAGGGCTGGTTACTAATACCTTATTTTCTTTGAGCCACAAATGTCAGAAAATGTGAGTTGAGTTTCCATCATCTTTTTAAGGGTCAATCTGAAGACACGAGCTGAAACTGGGACCAACTTGTACTTAAAAATTCGTGAAACCCTGGGCTTGAGTCTTAATGTTCATCTGGTCAGTCTTGATCCTTCACTAAGCACAAGCCATAATCTCTTGAGCTCTCGAGTACGGCAAAAACCTCCTGGATCCTGGAAATAGTACTTAAGGTTTAAATATCAAGAGTCCTGGTTAGTCGAGAGATGATCTATGTCATGTGAGACTTAAAGTACTGGTAGTCTTCTCTACAATTGGTTCTCACAATATCCAACAATAAACACTCCTATATCGCCTTAGAAGAAAATCTTCAGCTTAAAAATCATTTCTAAAATACAACAAAAAAATGTTTTGCTAGGGACTAGCAAAAGATAGGCATGGGGGTATGATTGCACTGCAAAAATACACCTACAAGTGTGCCGTCTTGTGCTATTTCCTAGCATTACTAGTGTATATTAGGTAAACATTGTCGCATTGTAAAAATACACGCATGCATGTATTTAATTGAGAGGGGAGGAGAGTGAAATAAGTGGCCTTGCAATTAACATTTTTTCCTCGAGTGCATCTTTGGAAAATTCCCATCTTCATTTTGATTTTTGACTTTCTTCCCGCGGCTGCAATACATGGCATCCTCTTCTTCTTCGCACCATATCCTGCTTAGCCACTCCCTGCAGCCGCATGCAAGCCATGTGTAGCCATGCCTTCTTCCTCTATAAAACAGGGCATCTTCTTCTTCTTCAAAGAGCCTTGGTCCTCCATGAAAAGAACCCACAGCAACTTCTCCTTCCAGGCCACCGTCCCCTCCCCTCTCCCTCCATACATAGTGTTACGAACGCGCGCTTCAGACGTCTTTTAAGACGTCTGGGAAGTGACCCAGACGTCTGACCAGACGTCTGGAAATCGGTTATTTTTGGCACCAACGGTTTCATCTGCGCGCCTGAGCGCGCAGACCTGCGAACGCTCTCTCTCTATCTCTTTTTCCCTCTCTCCTGCGGTCGCAAGCTGTTTGCCCGCTCTCTCTCTCCTCCCCGCGCGGCTTTAAAAGGGCACGCCCCCTCCCTCACTCTCATCACCTCCGCCCCCTTCCTCTTCTCCTTCCAGCCGGTGCGCGTGAGCGAGCGCGAGTGAGCGGCGGCGGCGACAGCCGCGGCGGCTGCGGGAGGAGGTGCTGCGCGGGGGAGGAGGCGTCGGCCGTGAGGGCTCGAGCCTGCCGGGGCAGCGGGAGCCGGCCGGAGGGGCGCAGCAGACGCGGGGTGGCGCGGGAGGCCTGCTGCAGCTCGAGCAACAGGCAGAGCACTCGCAGCGCGGCCGTGCATCGCGAGCGGAGGGCGAGTGGTGCCCTGATTCTGGAAAATTTTTCAGAATCAGACATCTGGGAGTCTAGCCAGACGACGTGGGCGACGTCTGGAGGACTGTCCAGACGTCTGAAAGGTGAGTTATTTCGTCTTCTTCCTCTTCTTCGACTGACCGTACTAAGAGAGAGAGGAAATGGGTACGCGCAGGTTCTGAGATTCTCATCCAACGCGAATCAGACATCTGGCTGCAGAGCCAGATGACGGGAACGACTTCCAGACGTCCGGGGTGACCATCGGACATCTGGAACTAGGCCAGACGCCCCCGCAGGCTTCTGGACGTCTGAGAGACCACACAGAGCAAGGTAACCCCTGATCCACTTTTTATGATGTCTGGAATAAGTTCCGGACGTCTGATTTTGCACTGTTTCGTCGTTTTCGACCCGTTTAGGGCCCGTTCGGAGTCCGTTTTCCGCGTTTCAAGTTGCGTGCTTTTCGTAATTACATCCTCTACCCATCTACAGTAGCTATATACTGTTTTAAGAAACTCCTTGTGTTTGATCCTTGTGATAGGACCCCGTTCCGTTGTAGTCTCGGGGGTTGCGAAGGCACGCGGGACTCCCGACCACGCCCCCAGTTCGCCTGTTGTAACCGGTAGAGTGGCTTTAAGTATAATCTGTTAAATTATAAAACCATAAATAGAACCTAGGACATTGCATGAATCCTAGGAATGAGAAATAGATTGAATGGTAGATCCTAGGGTGTTGCATGAATCCTAGGGCTGGAAAACTAGATTGTATGATAGATCCTAGGATATGGCATGAATCCTAGGACGGGAAAACTAGTGGAATGTATGAATACTGCAGTCTTGGAAAATGTGGAAAGGGATTAATAGCTGCCTGTGAATTGAATTAACAGCTGCCTGTTATGAATAAATGAACATGATTAAGAATATGGGATGTATGAATGTGAAACTGGAAAGGTGAAACCGGAATGCGCTGAGTTAAAGAGCTGGAACCCTACGGGGAATTAGGAGTAGAACTCCTGGAAAGTGAATGGAATAGAATTGGGGAAGTGAGCTGGCCCTTGAGTACGGAGTACCAAGGAGAGCGACTGTCCCCCTGTTTAGTGCAGAGCGGGGCCAGCCGCCCCAGGGACCCGGGGTTAGGATTGGCCACTCTGTACCGACTTGCTGGCCCTCGTGTACGTAGTACCGAGGAGAGCTACTAGTGTAGGGAGGTACTAGCTACCCCACGGGCCCCGGGGTTCTGCTAGCCTCCTACACCGACTTGTTAGGCCCACTGGGGCAAACCAGGGTAGTCAGGCGAGGGTGCGCGGACTGTGGAGGGGCAAGGCCCCTATTTGGTTACTGTGGAGGGGTTGGACCCCTGTTACTGAGAGGGCTCTGCCCTGTACTGGTTCCGTGCTATGCTTTGGGCACACCCGTTAACGGAAACGACTGACCACGTGCCAGTGCGGGTTAGCTACCCGTGCGTTTACCGCGCGTACCGTAGTCACCTTTACGTCTGTCAGTGACCTTGGGGTGGTTGACTGAGAGTAGGATCACCACGGGGGACTCTCCCGGCCAGGAGAGCACCTCGTGCTACTTTTACTGTTCGGAAAAGACTGCAATCAAGATCGTTCCCACGAGGAACATTCGAGATCAAGTGAAGGATTTGAGAAATAGATAAATTGTGAAACAATAGAAAGACGTAAATAAAGGAAGAAAGAAAATTAAAACAGCTACTGTACACTTTACTGTTTCTTTAGTTTAGCTTCCACTCTACTCAGCATTTTGCTGACATGTTACACTCGTTACCTTTCAGGACCAGGTGTTGAGCAGCCAGGGTCAGCGGCTGCAGAGGACGCTGGGCCGAGTAGGGTCTAGTAGAGTTACCACTGTTCTCTTGTACCTCTTTTTGGTTCCACTGTAGTGAGTAGTTCTTGTTTCCGCTGTACTTTTCTTTACCTGTAGTTCCATATTATGTTATGAATGTTGTTCTACTGTTGTGGTGGTATATACTGTAGTGGTTTCTTTCCTTACTGCTGTATTTTCTTACTGTTAGTTATATTCATGCTGATTGTGGTTTATTTTACTGCTCTTTTGGTTACTTCCTCGTTGGACGACCAAGTCTTGGGGTTAGTCGAGTCGGTCCGGTTCTCGTGTCTCGTAGGGACTCGGGAATCGGGTCGTTACAAGATGGTATCAGAGCAAGGTCGTCCCAAGAAGTGAATCAACTGACTGGAAAATAACCAATTCACATGTCTATAACTAGAGTAGCCACCACAACATATCTTTTGACATGAGTTCTTAGATGTTTCCGTTAGGTATCGTTCCGTAGTGGCGTGTTCCATTTTGTTTCGCATCTCCTTGTAGGAGATGCCTCGTCGTGGAACTAAGAGGGTGGGCCGCGGGCGCGGCCGAGGTCGGGGCCCGGGGACAGGAGAGGGACGAGCCGACCTAGGATTGGTTTGTCGCCCTCTTCTGCGAGCAGTACTTTCCCCAGACGTGGCAGGACCAGAGGAGGCGGGAGTTCCACACTCTCCGCCAAGGGACGATGACCGTGAGTGCGTATCGCGGGCATTTCCTGGAGCTGTCCCACTTTGCAGCGACAACGGTAGCTACTGAGGAGGAGCGCCTTTGGAGGTTCACCGAGGGGCTCCGGCCTGCGATTCGGGGGTATGTCAAACCCCTGAAGTTGCCTACGTTTTCGAGGGTGGTGGAGGCAGCCATGACTTAAGAGGAGACACGTGGCGTCCGCAGGAGAGCCGTCGCATTTTGCAGGGCCATCAGTGGCCTTTGGGGGCCCTCGATAGGGGCCAGTCGCCAGTACCGGACCCCCGTCCAGCCGACAGCCGAGACCCACTGAGGGCGGGAGTCGGGTTCCCCTCTGTTACCAGTGTGGCCAGCCGGGCCACATCAGGAGGGACTGCCCGTCTAGGGCAGGAGGTCAGCAGATACTCCTCGCGCAGAGCACTGGAGGGCGCGTAGGAGGTTGCGGTTCCCAGGCGCGAGGAGGAGGACAGCAGTCACAAGGAGGGTACCGGCCAGCACCTACCCGTCCGACGCAGAGTGTGGCTGCTTCGTCCGCACCTAGAGCTGAGGGGCGTATCAACGCCCTGACACACAGGGATGCCAGAGCTTCGGGCTCGGTAGTGGCAGGTATGGTTTCAGTTTCCGGCAGACTCGTTTACACACTTTTCGATTCTGGAGCTATGCACTCGTTTGTCGCAGCCAGTTTCGCAGTTAGTTTGGATCAGGATTATACACTGTTAGAGAATCCGTTCGTAATCAGAGGTCCGAGTGGTCAGCTGTTTGTAGCTGAGGAGGTGTACACGGATTGCGAGGTCAGCGTCGGGGGACATTGCCTGCCAGCTGACCTGATTATGATACAGATGGAGGACTTTGGAGTGATTCTGGGGATGGATTGGTTGTCCGCTTACCACGCCTTGGTGGACTGTTTTGAGAGGAAGATCGACTTCTCCATTCCGGAGTTCCCTTCTTTCGAGTTTCACGGACAGCCAGTGGATGGAGGTTTCAGGTGCATTTCGGTACTTCGGGCGGCAAGACTTTTGAGCCAGGGGTGTGAGGGCTTCCTAGCTTGTGTGGTGGCAGAGCCCAGCCCTGTGGCAGACTTCCAGAGCATCCCGGTGGTCAGAGAGTACCCTGACGTGTTTCCAGACGAGTTACCAGGACTACCGCCCGAGCGTGAGATCGAGTTTGAGATCTCACTAGTACCAGGGACTAGCCCCATCTCCACCGCGCCATACAAGATGGCACCGCTTGAGCTGCAAGAGCTCAAGTCCCAGTTGCAGGACCTTTTGGAGAAAGGTTTCGTGAGGCCCAGTGCGTCTCCCTGGGGAGCCCCGGTACTGTTCGTGAAGAAGAAGGATGGGACCTTACGCCTTTGTGTGGACTATCGACAGCTGAATAGGGTCACCATCAAGAACAGATATTCGTTGCCGAGGATCGACGACTTGTTTGACCAATTGCGGGGTGCCACGGTGTTCTCCAAGATCGACTTGAGGTCTGGATACCACCAGTTGACGATCAGGGAGACCGACGTCTCCAAGACAGCTTTCTGCACCCGGTACGGACACTACGAGTTTTTGGTCATGCCATTTGGGCTGACCAATGCCCCCGCTGCTTTCATGGATCTGATGAACCGGGTGTTTAGACCGTACTTGGACCAGTTCGTGGTGGTTTTCATAGATGATGTACTCATCTATTCTAGAGATCGAACGCAGCACGGACAGCACTTGCGGATGGTTCTGGACACTCTGAGACGACGTAGGCTGTACGCCAAATACAGCAAGTGCGAGTTCTGGTTGAGGGAGGTGACCTTCTTAGGTCATGTGATCTCTGGAGACGGCTTGGCGGTGGACCCAGCCAAGGTCGAGGCAGTGCTCAGGTGGGAGAGACCGTGTTCAGTCATTGAGATTCATAGTTTCCTGGGACTGGCAGGCTACTACAGAAGATTCATCATAGGATTTTCACAGATTGCGCGTCCTATGACATAGTTGACCCGGAAGGACGTGCCCTTCGCTTGGACAGACGCCTGTGAGGCGTGTTTTCTGGAGCTGAAGGAGAGGTTGACCTCGGCTCCCGTGCTCACCATCCCTGACAGTAGTGACGGGTTCGTTATGTACATGGACGCCTCCTTGCAGGGGTTAGGAGGTGTGCTCATGCAGAGGGGTCATGTTGTCGCTTACGCTTCGCAGCAACTGAAGCCCCATGAGCATACCTACCCTACCCATGACTTAGAGTTGGCAGCTGTTGTCTTCGCGCTGAAGACCTGGAGGCACTACTTGTACGGTGAGACCTTCGAGATTTTCACAGATCACAAGAGCCTCAGATACCTGTTTGATCAGAAGGAGCTCAACATGAGACAGAGACGTTGGTTGGAGCTCCTGAAGGACTACGACTGCAGCATCTCCTACCACCCGGGAAAGGCCAATGTGGTGGCTGACGCCTTGAGCCGTAAGGCGCCCGCGCAGTTGGCCAGTTTACAGTTACAGAGTTGGAGCCTTTTGGAGGAGGTGGGCAGTTGGTGACCCCTGGAGTTACGGGGGCATTGTGGGGCAGTGACGGTGACACGACAGACTAGGCCAGAGCTGATAGATTGCATCATCACAGGACAGATGGCCGATCCGTACTTGCAGTCCTTGCACGACAGAGTACTGTCGGGAGACCCGGGGGACTTCTCTTTCACAGACCAGGTGCTGCGCCTGAGGGGACGGTTGTGCGTTCCCAGAGACGAGGAGTTGTTGAGAGAGCTCCTGACTGAGGCACATGGTTCCAGGTTCACCATACATCCCGGAAACACGAAGATGTACCACGACTTGAGACGCGAGTTTTGGTGGAGGGGGATGAAGCGGGATGTGGGTGAGTTCGTGCAGCAGTGTTTAGTGTGTCAGTAGGTGAAAGCCGAGCATCAGAGGCCTGCAGGGCCGCTACAGCCGCTTCCAGTGCCAGAGTGGAAGTGGGAGAGCATCACCATGGACTTGGTGGTGGGCTTACCTGTTACCCAGCGAGGACACGATGCAGTCTGGGTAATAGTGGATAGACTGACGAAGACGGCGCGATTCTTGCCGATCCGAGTCACTTTGGGACCAGTACAGTTGGCAGAGAGGTATATCCATGATGTGGTACGACTACACGGAGTTCCGTGGGAGATCGTATCTGACCGGGATACCCACTTTACGTCCCAGTTTTGGGCTGAGTTTCAGCAGGCCTTGGGGACGCGGTTGAGGTTTAGTATGGCTTACCACCCCCAGACGGACGGACAGTTTGAGCGCACGATACAGACACTTGAGGAACTTTTGCATGCCTGTGTACTGGACTGGAGGGGCTCTTTGGAGGAGCACCTGCCCTTGACGGAGTTTGCATACAACAACAGTTATCACTCGAGTATCGGCATGGCTCCCTACAAGGCTCTGTACGGACGGAGGTGTACGGCACCCTTGAGTTGGGTTGAGGTGGGGACCAAGTGGGAGGTTGGCCCCAGGTTGATCTGGCAGAGTCAGGAGGTGGTCGAGCAGATCCACAGGCGACTCCGCACTGTCAGGAGCAGACAGAAGAGCTACGCGGATCGGAGATGCAGAGAGGTGCAGTTTGAGGTTGGGGATCACGTCTTTCTTCGTGTTTCTCCCATGAAGGGCCTGCAGCGGTTTGGGGTGAGAGGGAAGCTCGCGCCGAGGTTCGTGGGGCCCTTTGAGGTCCTGGAGCAGGTTGGACCCGTTGCTTACAGACTTGCCCTCCCCCCGCAGCTTTCTGGTGTGCACGACGTGTTCCACGTGTCCAACCTCAGGAAGTACGTAGCCGATTCCAGTCACGTACTGAGTCACGAGAGCGTCGAGGTGGGCGACGAACTGACCTACCCCGAGCGGCCAGTGCAGATTCTAGATCGTGCCATCCGTAGTTTGAGACGAAAGCAAGTACCCGTGGTAAAGGTTTTGTGGAGGAGCCAGCGGTACGAGGAGGCTACCTGGGAGCCTGAGGCGGCAATGCGGGAGCGGTACCCGGAGCTTTTTGCTGGTACGTCTTTTCGGACCGGCTTCGGCCCTCTTTGAGTTTGTTATGGTTATTTTGACGTCTTTTCCGCACCCTAGTTAGCGCAAGTTTCGGGGACGAAACTTCCTTTGAGTTTGTTATATTGTTACGAACACGCGCTTCAGACGTCTTTTAAGACGTCTGGGAAGTGACCCAGACGTCTGACCAGACGTCTGGAACCACTTCCAGACGTCTGGAAATCGGTTATTTTTGGCACCAACGGTTTCGTCTGCGCGCCTAAGCGCGCAGACCTGCGAACGCTCTCTCTCTCTCTCTTTTTCCCTCTCTCCTGCGGCTGCAGGCTGTCTGCCCGCTCTCTCTCTCCTCCCCACGCGGCTTTAAAAGGGAACGCCCCCTCCCTCACTCTCATCACCTCCGCCCCCTTCCTCTTCTCCTTCCAGCCAGTGCGCGTGAGTGAGCGGCGGCGGCGACAGCCGCGGCGGGTGCGGGAGGAGGTGCTGCGTGGGGGAGGAGGCGTCGGCCGTGAGGGCTTGAGCCTGCCGGGCCAGCGGGAGCCGGCCGGCGGGGGCGCAGCAAACGCGGGGTGGCGCGGGAGGCCTGTTGCAGCTCAAGCAGCAGGTGGAGCACTCGCAGCGCAACCGTGCGTCGCGAGCGGAGGGCGAGTGGCGCCCTGATTCTGGAAAATTTTCCAGAATCAGACATCTGGGAGTCTAGCCAGACGACGTGGGCGACGTCTGGAGGACTGTCCAGACGTCTGAAAGGTGAGTTATTCCGTCTTCTTCCTCTTCTTCGATTGACCGTACTAAGAGAGAGAGGAAATGGGTACGCGCAGGTTCTGAGATTCGCATCCAATGCGAATCAGACGTCTGGCTGCAGTGCCGGACGACGGGAACGACTTCCAGACGTCCGGGGTGACCATCGGACGTCTGGGAACTAGGCCAGACGCCCCCGCAGGCTTTTGGACATCTGAGAGACCACGCAGAGCAAGGTAACCCCTGATCCACTTTTTAAGACGTCTGGAATAAGTTCCGGACGTCTGATTTTGCACTGTTTCATCGTTTTCGACCCGTTTAGGGCCCGTTCGGAGTCCGTTTTCCGCGTTTCAAGTTGCGTGCTTTTCGGAATTACATCCTCTACTCGTCTACAGTAGCTATATACTGTTTTGAGAAACTCCTTGTGTTTGATCCTTGTGATAGGACCCCGTTCCGTTGCAGTCTCGGGGGTTGCGAAGGCACGCGGGATTCCCGACCACGCCCCCAGTTCGCCTGTTGTAACCGGTAGAGTGGCTTTAAGTATAATATGTTAAATTATAAAATCATAAATAGAACCTAGGACATTGCATGAATCCTAGGAATGAGAAATAGATTGAATGGTAGATCCTAGGGTGTTGCATGAATCCTAGGGCTGGAAAACTAGATTGTATGATAGATCCTAGGATATGGCATGAATCCTAGGATGGGAAAACTAGTGGAATGTATGAATACTGCAGTCTTGGAAAATGTGGAAAGGGATTAATAGCTGCCTGTGAATTGAATTAACAGCTACCTGTTATAAATAAATGAACATGATTAAGAATATGGGATGTATGAACGTGAAACTGGAAAGGTGAAACCGGAATGCGCTGAGTTAAAGAGCTGGAACCCTATGGGGAATTAGGAGTAGAACTCCTGGAAAGTGAATGGAATAGAATTGGGGAAGTGAGCTGGCCCTTGAGTACGGAGTACCAAGGAGAGCGACTGTCCCCCTGTTTAGTGCAGAGCGGAGCCAGCCGCCCCAGGGACCCGGGGTTAAGATTGGCCACTCTGTACTGACTTGCTGGCCCTCGTGTACGTAGTACCGAGGAGAGCTATTAGTGTAGGGAGGTACTAGCTACCCCACGGGCCTCGGGGTTCTGCTAGCCTCCTACACCGACTTGTTAGGCCCACTGGGGCAAACCAGGGTAGTCAGGCGAGGGTGCGCGGACTGTGGAGGGGCAAGGCCCCTGTTTGGTTACTGTGGAGGGGTTGGACCCCTGTTACTGAGAGGGCTTTGCCCTGTACTGGTTCCGTGCTATGCTTTGGGCGCACCCGTTAACGGAAACGACTGACCGCGTGCCAGTGCGGGTTAGCTACCCGTGCATTTACCGCGCGTGCCGTAGTCACCTTTACGTCTGTCAGTGACCTTGGGATGGTTGACTGAGAGTAGGATCACCACGGGGGACTCTCCCGGCCAGGAGAGCACCTCGTGCTACTTTTACTGTTCGGAAAAGACTGCAATCAAGATCGTTCCCACGAGGAACATTCGAGATCAAGTGAAGGATTTGAGAAATAGATAAATTGTAAAACAATAGAAAGACGTAAATAAAGGAAGAAAGAAAATTAAAACAGCTACTGTACACTTTACTGTTTCTTTAGTTTAGCTGCCACTCTACTCAGCGTTTTGCTGACATGTTACACTCGGTACCTTTCAGGACCAGGTGTTGAGCAGCCAGGGTCAGCGGCTGCAGAGGACGCTGGGCCGAGTAGGGTCTAGTAGAGTTACCACTGTTCTCTTGTACCTCTTTTTGGTTCCACTGTAGTGAGTAGTTCTTGTTTCCGCTGTACTCTTCTTTACCTGCAGTTCCATATTATGTTATGAATGTTGTTCTACTGTTGTGGTGGTATATACTGTAGTGGTTTCTTTCCTTACTGCTGTATTTTCTTACTGTTAGTTATATTCATGCTGATTGTGGTTTATTTTACTGCTCTTTTGGTTACTTCCTCGTTGGACGACCAGGTCTTGGGGTTAGTCGAGTCGGTCCGGTTCTCATGTCTCGTAGGGACTCGGGAATCGGGTCGTTACACGTAGGACCTCCTCCTTTGAGGAGACACCCTGCGGGCAGGAGTTATCATTGTGGTGCACACCCACCACAGTGAGACCACCACCGCCCAGCTCTTCAAAGAGCCGGTGGGCGTGGTGGCCTTCTTTTCCCTGTTTGAACGACCACGCCACTTCAGCCATTGGAATGGGAGCTTCAAGCTTGAAGCTCAAAGCGCCAGCAGCGGTAGCAAGGGGATAGCAGCAGTACGCAGTAGCAGCTGCCCATCCCTTTCCACGCAAGCCTGTGGGCCGCCCTCGCCTTCCGCACGCCTGCAGGCGCCCTCGCCTCCCGCTTCTTCGCACTGCACTCGCCTTCCCGCTCGCAGCCGGCCATCGCGCGCCATTGCAGCGGCCGGCCAAGCCTCACTGCGCACCCCAGCCAACACCCGCAGGCCACCGTGCGCCCTGTCGCGTCCCTTCGCTCGCGACCCAGCCCTCTCCGCGTGCTCTATCGTGAGGTCCCTCCCGTAAGCCAGCAGCTGGAGCCACTCTTCCGCGCACGCCGAGCCGTCCGCACTCACAACACCGGGTGTACCCGGTTGCGCGGCGCGGCCTTACACTGTAGCCACTGTTCACGCCAGTTTGCGGAACACTATGGCTACAATGGGGTCACTAGTAGTTTCTCACTTAACCGGTCACTCGGCGCGCCGCAACCGGCCGCAGCCCGTGCTCGCGTCTCGACCCGCGTCGCCTGCACCGCCCGCGTACGTCTGTGTGCGCCCGCCTCTCCCAGCGCCAGCCTTCGCCCGCTCTCTTCGCCTGTGTGTGCCTGCCAGCTCCCGCTTCAGCCCTTTGTGCAGCGCGGTGCACTGTGGCCTCCTCTCCCTTGCGCCTACTCCCGTCTGCGTGCTGCAGCCTCTTCTCTCCATGCACATACGCACCTGCACACGCGTGTGGGATGTCCAGACGACGCTCACTGGTCTGCAAACGGCTTAACCCTCAGCAGCACCCTCTCTCTCTCTCTCTCACAGCACACTCTCCCTCTCTCTCTGCAAATACACATACACACACACTCACACTCTCGCACACATACACGTATACACTATTATATACTTATATCTATATCTATATCTATATATATTTATATACATAGCTATACATATATATATATACTTATATCTATACATATAATAGTATCTATATACTTAAGTATTAGTATACATACATATATATATTTATCCATATACTTATATAAATATATATATATACATATACTTATATATGTATACATATATATATACACATATACTTATATATATATATATATATATATATATACACACATACATATATATACATATATATATCTATAACTATATATACATACATACATATATATATACTTATCTACATATATCTATATATACATATATTACTATATAGATACACACACATATATATATACACATCTATATAGTATCATATACATACATATACATATATACATACATACATACATATATATATATCTATACATATAGTTACATACATATCTATATATATACTTATATACATACACACTTATACATATATATACATATATAAGTACACATATACCTATATATTTATAACCATATATATATATATATAGATATATTTACATATCTACACACTCACACACACATATATATATATTTTCACGTTACTTATCATACGTGGTATCGTGGGAATATTTTCACCAGTTGCTGATATTCCCCGATACACGTGTACAAAAAAAGCATGGTCACATACATCTTCCACCATCCATTCTACACTCCACGCGGCACCTCGTCCTGTTGGTTGCGTCTTTCTAGACGACGACCGACTTGACACAATGCTACACTCCATCTCCGCCTCCACCCCCACCCCTTTATACATATATAGTATATACATATATATCTATACTATATTTACTTTATTCCTATTTCTCTTGCATGCCCATAAAAAGATAAAATATATATATATATATATAAAAGAGAAAAGATAATCTTTGACTTGCAGGTACTCCGTCTTGCGAATAGCAAGACCCGTTTTGGAACCCTGTTTTGGCTCAAAGCCAAGAATCTAATTTTGAGGGTGTGACTCAAGGACAAATATTATCAGAAAAAATTCTTAAATAGAAAAAACACCAAAAACATAATAAATGAATGGAAGAGACTCGTTGTAGGAAAGGCGTAGAAACTTGACTTGTAACCCCACTTCCCTGAGTTCGACCCTGGGCCTAAAAGTGACCAAGATAAAATCCAGTAGGCCAGGTAAAAAAATTTTTGTAAAGAGATGGTTAGGTCCGATTTAGTTAACCACTATACACACTTCAACGATAAAATCATCATATTAACAACATAACCGGGTTCGACACCAAGGAGCATGACGAACTATTTGATAGCCTGATCATTGAAGATTATGATCATGTTGGGCTTAACTTGGACGATTCGAATCCTGATGATTCAATCAGTGGCCCCCTTCTTCAACCCCACCCCAAAGAGCTGAATGATCATACTTTTGAGATAATTGTGCCCAAGTCAATCTCGATTCAGCCACAATTGTTGGACTTGGGTACTTTAGATGGGGTGTACAATGATTTGGAGGTCCCGGAAACATTGATTTTGGAGGATAGGAAGTTGGAATTAAAAATCTGGGAAGCTAATTCTGAGGTAACTTTGATTTTGGATCTGAGGGTTCTTGTTGACCTGAAACCACCTACTTTCTATCAGGACCCTTATGATATCTTTCACGTGCGACCCAAGCCTGGAATAATTGACTATCTTCCTGAGGTGAGCTATAAGTGGACACTCGATTTTAATGAATCAGATCAACCTGTTGTCCGACACTTTGGTCTTGGGTTGCACACCACAAAATCGTAAGCCCAGCCCCGCAAGCTTAACAACCTTAGGTTCTGGGTGATTTTCATCAAGAACCTTAGAACCACTCGACCCTGGGGCATGGATCTACACCATAATCTGGTCCACATCTGTGGACATCTTCTGCTGATGAGTATAAGGATCAATCTTTTTATTTTGATTCTGACCTGCACTTGTGAATTCTCAATTTATTCTTTGTATGTATATTATGCCTAGCTGAGGGCATTAAACTTAGTGTGTGTGTATACTCTCTTCTCTTTACAGAGCTGACCGGCTTATCAAGAAATTCATGTGATATTCTGTTTACTCTGCCCTTTTCATGTCTTTATTTTTATAATGAGGACATTGCATCATTTAGGCATGGGGGGGTAGATACTTTATCTTGAAATCATTTTGTTAACTCCATAGAATTTCTTTTAGTTTCTTTTTTTTTTTAAAAGAATGAAAATTCAAAAAGATAAAAAAAAGAGAAAATAGAATTAGGGGAAGAGAACTTAGGCTTTTAGGTGTTATTAACTTTAGGAAATGATACGAGAGGACCTAAACACTTAGACTCTTCAGGTATTCGGGCTTAATTAGCCCGGGTGTCCACTTGAATGTGGACTTAGTCTCGAGTCCTTGCCAAGTCAATCTTATTTTAACTCGGTAAATAAATTAGGGTGATAAGTATACAACTTATCAACCCTCCCTCTGATTTGAGAGAACTTTAAGCCTAAGCATCTACACACTTTTTGCACTGACTCACTTTTCGGCGGTTTCTTTGAAAATTGGGTAGCTAATGAACTATCTAGGGTGGTATGGCTGGCAAGTTGTCGATGGTAACAAATCATCGGCCGGTTGTTCAGAACCCAGCCATAAGATCATTTTCGTCGTACTGCCTTTAGGTAAATCTTAGATTAGGGAAGCACCTACCTAAAAAAAAAAAAGAAAAAGAAGAAAAAAAAGAAGAAAGAAAAAAAAATAGAAAAGGGAGAAAAAAAAAATCACACTTCACCGCACGAGTATGGCTGGCAAATTGCTGTAGGTAACAACCCATTGGCCAGTTGTCCAGAGCCCAGCTCACAAAAATGCATAATGATTCCCAAAACACTTAGGGAAGAAGTGGGGAAGTAGAATAAACCGGGGATATATGCACTGGGTTTGCCCTTGTGTTGACCCCATAAATAAAAGTAGGGAGAAAGCTACCGTTCGAAAAGATAAACCTCTAGGCAAGGTCACTTAGGGTCGTAGAAAATCGAAGTTTGTTTTAACTGCTGCCTAATGAGTCTTTCACTCTTTTCACAAAATGCTTAGCACTTAGAGTCCTTTTCGAGTCTTGAGCAGGTCGGGTAGCCGTAAAAAGTTATCCCAGAACTCTCAAACTCCAAAAGTACAAAAAAATTAGAAAAGAAGAAAAGCAAAAAAAAAAGTATCTTCCCTTTTCAAATAAGGCGAGGACTTGGGCAGTCTGCATTCTGGCAGACACTCGGGTACTGTTGAGTCTTCGTAGTTTAGGACCTTAGTTAAAATTTTCTATTGTTAATAAATAATTTAGGCCTAAGCAATCGAATCCTAATTCTATTTTTATACATAGCATGTAGTTTAGTTTTGCTAGGGACTAGCAAAAGATAGGCATGGATGTATGATGTAGACACAATTATTGAGGGTAAAATGCCTTTTTATGCATGTTCCTAGGCTTAGATTTGCATTTCATGTTATAAATATTGCATAGCATGCATCATTTTGCATTTAGAGTAGTTGTATATAATTTAGGTTAATTGCATCATTTTTGTGGTTAGGAGAGAAGGATATTTATTTATGAGCCTCGAATTGACGATCTGACCATATGGATCTGATCAAGACAACGATCGGAGTCCAATGCCTTCGAAATCTCCTTGATTGGAGTCTCGTAGTACCATATGCAGTCCGAGGAAGATCAACAGCCAAGGGACTAGGTGACATAATTCGGAGCTTCAAACGACCAATTCGACTGCGCGGATGGATTTGGGTCGACGATCGTAGCCCAACGATGTGAAAATCGACTTAATTCGACCTCTGTAGCAGTCCTTACAATGAAAAGATGGATAGCCTAGATCGCACCACGTGGCGCAACCCAGGCCGCCCATGCGCACGCACGCGCATAGCAGCCCGGGCGCACGCACACGCATAGCAGCCCGGGCGCACGCACACGCTAGTGGCCGCGCACGCAGGTGCGTAGCGTGCGGAGGCGCGCTCCGCGCGTGCCAGCGTAGTGGCAGTGTGGGCTGTCTTCAGCAACGTTTGTGGTGGATCTTCAGCAACGTTTATGACCGTCACTAAATGTCCTGTATATGAATTTAATTCTTTCCTCCACTATAAAAGGACCCCTACCCCTCCAATTTTTCTTCATCTCTTCGTTTCTTCCTCTCACCACCTCCAAGGCTCTAGAGAGAGCTTGTCCCAAGCCTGGGATGCTCTTTTAGAGTAGAAAACCAAATATTTTTCCTACCTCTCATCCCCATTCGTGGAGCATCCTGTGGCCGTCCTCTCACTGCCCTTCGGGAAGAAGATCCTCGCCACAACGCCGTCCTACCCCACCCTCTGTCCTCCGACTCCGTTCTACTTCGTCCTGCTCCTCACCACCTTCCTTCAGGCGACGTCAGAGTGAGTTGAACTCTGAGCAACCGTCGAGGGGGATTTTCTCATCTCCATCTATCTTTACTGCTTTCTAGTGTAGTTTTTTCCACTTAGTTGTAGAAAACATTAGATTCTGAAATATATGTGATTGTTCCTCTCTCTCTTTTCTTTTTATTTTGCAAGTAGATTAGTAGATTTCATCGACCTAATCTCTTACCCTATTAAAAATGCCAAAAAAATTAGAAAAGACAAAAATGACCAAAAACAAATAAAAATGAAGTGCAGATTTTTATAAAACCAAACGTTCGCCTCCCCGTGTTCGATCCGGGACTCACTTTTCAAGTTTCGGTTATAAATTTTATTTGATAGACACATTTTGCGAGCTATGATGATGGGTCCTCCAAACCTCTAATTTTAATTCGCGAAGTGTGCCCACATCATGCTTCATGGTGCCTGGGAGCGATTCCAGGATCTGCTGCGGAAGTGTCCACACCACGAGGTGCCGAAATGGTAATTCGTGCAAATTTTTTATCACAAGTTGACCGAGCAACTCCGTAATCATGTGGATGTTTCTTGCGGAGGCAATTTCCTCAACAAGGATGCAGATAGTGCGCATGACTTGTTTGAGGAAATGAGTGAGAATTCTATCAATCATATCTCCATGAACATTTTCAATTGGTCCCAGCAACCCAGATCCAATGCTAATGAGCTCCAGGACTCTCATTCATTCGATAAGGAATTGATTTGCAACAAACTTGATAAATTTGACTTGGTTGCAAAAGGAATGGAAGGGTGGATGGCTGGAAACTCTGCAAATACTTCTAGATGCACTCAATCCTAGAATTTGAGATTCCATTCTTCACAGGCTCTTACTGGACGGGAGTTCATAAATCATTTGGAACCAGCTCAACCTATGAACCAGCATTACTCGGAACCACACTGGTTCCAAATTGGGGCCTTTGATCCCAGTTTCTCTGATCATTCTTCTTTCCCACCATCCTCGCCCTATGAGGATGTGTATGCTGTACAGGAGAATGTTAGGTCCAACCCATATTCTAACTCCTATAACCCAGGGTGGAGGAACCACCCTAACTTCTCTTGGAAAAACCCAGGGCAGCAGACCCAAATCCAACCAAGCAATTATGCATCGCAAAGACCAATGGTCAGGGTCATGTTTACACTTAGTTGCTCCCTAATCAAATCAATCAGCCAATATGGAATGCCCATCAACCCGCAGGGCAGGTTGATTTGAACCATCATATGGTGGAAATGCAAGGATCCATGCTCCAGCTGATGTGATAAATAAAAACCTTGTTGGACAACTTGCAATCTGAGTTCATTGCTAATACCTGTCGACCAGCATCTCTGTCATCTCAACCAGTACCCAACCTTCGCAACATACAAAATCAAGGCAATCAGACCCAAGGGTATGGGAATTAGAGGGGCCCACATGCACATGCTCAGGTGGTTGAGTAGGGTCCTTCTTTTGCTTCTTCATCCAATCCTGGATATCTGGCTAATCAAGCCCCTCTGATCTTTCCTAACCCTCCCCAAGACCCAAACTCATATGCTTCTACAAACTCTTTTACCTTGAGGAGTGGAAGGCAAACCCAGGATCCTGAACTACCCTCTTCCAGTCAATCAAACCCTGGTGAGCCTAAGGAAGGAAAGGAGAAAATAGAAGAAGAAACCAAGGCTCAGGACACTGAATCTAACGATTTTACTCATGTCCCATTCCCTGAAGCCTTGCTAAAACCCAGGAGGAAGAAGCCTGTTGATAGCAATGAATAGCTCTTGAATATATTCAAGAATGTCAAATCAATATTCCGCTCCTCAATGCTATTAAGAATATTCCGGCTTATGCTAAATTCTTGAAGGATTTATGCACTCTAAAGAGTAAGCTGAAGGAATCAACCTCGAGGAAGTTGATACTCTCCGAATAGGCTAGTTCTATTATCTTGCATCACCTTTCTCAAAAAAAGAGAGATCCATATGCTCCTTTGATTTCATGTGTTATCGGGGATTACACCTTTTACCGGGCACTCTTGGATCTAGGTGCATCCATAAACCTAATTTTGACTTCACTGCATGAAAAGTTTGGGTTAGGTGAACTCAGGTTGACCTCAATAACATTGCAATTAGCGAACCGTTTGATCACGAACCTGAAAGGTGTTATTGAGGTTGTTATTGTTAAGGTTAAAGATTTCTATTTTCCTGTAGATTTCCTTGTCCTTGACATGTATGTACTTGATGAATTGAGGAACACATCCATCATTCTGGGGTGTCTGTTCTTAGCTACTGCTAAGGCCAACATCAATTATGAAAGTAGTAGTATGAAGATCGCCTTTGCAGATAGAAAACTGAAACTTGATATTTTCAAGGTGATTAACAAATTTGAGGATTGAGGATATGTTGAGGAACTCAAGGATAATGATCTGAACATTGAGACTTATATGGTTGTTACTATTTTCGAGGATTCCTCCCGTGACAATAAACTTGAACCACAACCCTCTGTGGCAGACTCGCCACATTTCAAAGAGGTTATTGATTTTGTCCATTCACAACCTCTTCCACTGGATTGTCCTAATGAATCTTCATCAGGATCCTTCCTACCTTCTGTTATCGGCCCGCCCCAGCTAGAACTTAAACCATTGCAAGAAAGTCTAAAATATGAGTTCTTAGGACCCAAGAAGATGCTTCCTGTGATTATTAGTGCAAAATTGGCTAGAGAGCAAGAATCAAAATTGATTAGGGTCCTAAAGTCACATAAGTAGGCAATTGGTTGGACCCTCCACTGGGCCCTGAGAAATCTCTTGACCAAAAAGGATGCTAAACCTCGGCTCATTCGATGGATTCTTCTACTTCAAGAATTCGATCTTGAAATTAAAGACAAATCCAGGGCACAAAATGTAGTGGCAGATCATTTTTTGAGAATCCTAATTGATTCTCCTTGTTCGGATATTTCAATTATTGACACCTTCCTGGATGAGACAATTCCTACAGTTTCAGGTGTTCAAATGCCTTGGTTTGCTGACATGGTGAATTATTTGGCCGTTGTCAAATTCCCTAGGATTGGATCAAGAAACAATGGGATAGACTTGTATTCGAGGCCAAATATTACTTTTGGGATGACCTCAAACTGTATCGTATCGGCTCTAATCAAATTATTCGCCAATGTGTCCTGGAAAATGAGTTCAAAAGCATACTTGAGTTTTGCCATGCATTTGCGTGTGGTGGACATTTCTCTAGGAAAATGATGGCTGCGAAGATTTTGCAATCTAGATTTTATTGGCCATCTTTATTCAAGGATGCCTAAGAGTTCTTGTGGTCATGTTGCCGATGCCAGGCACTCGGGAGCATAGCCAAGAGAGACATGATGCCTCTAAACCCAATTCTTCCCATTGAAATCTTCGACATTTAGGGCATCGATTTCATGGGACCCTTCGTCTGTTCATTTGGACACCAGTACATTCTCGCTCGAACCAATGACCACAAGGTGATTATTGATTTTGTCAAGAAGAATATCTTTAGTCAGTTCGGGATCCTAAGGGCCATCATTAGCGATGGTGGTGCCCATTTCACCAATGCCCAGTTCTGCAATTTGCTGGCAAAATATGGGGTGAATCATAAGATTTCCACACCTTGCCACCCGCAGACGAATGGATAGGCCGAGGTCTCCAATCAGGAGATCAAGAACTTCCTTCAAAAAATGGTTAGGCCTGATAAGAAAGATTGGACTCAAAAGCTAAATGACGCTCTTTGGGCCTATCGTACGGTGTACAAGACGCCTATCGGCATGTCATCGTATCGTTTGGTGTATGGTAAGGCGTGCCATGTACCTGTAGAGACTAAACACCAGGAATTCTGGATAATTAAAAAATGCAATTTTGACCTTAGTTTAGCTGGAAAGACCAGGAAACTCCAATTATTTGAGTTGGAGGAGCTTAGAAATGATGCATATGAGAATGCCAAGATCTATAAGGCTACGACCAAAGCTCTTCATGAGTAGTTGATATCATGCAAGAGCTTTGAGCCGAACTAGAAGGTTTGGCTCTTTGATTCTTGACTTATGCTCTTTCCCAGCAAGCTTAGGTCAAAATGGAATGACCTAATCATTATTGATCAGATATTCCCAAATGGGGCCATTGAGATTTTTGACCCAAAGGCAGGTAACTCTTTCAAGGTCAATGAACAACGTCTAAAACCTTATGTTGATCGTGTTATTCCAGAACCCGTCTCAAACAAGTTTGCTTTGACCTTGATCTGACTTCTTTGGCTGGACCCGCCTAGCTAATGGCATTAAGCTCAGCATTTGTACAATTTGATTTAGAGCTAACTAGAGCATCACGGAATACAGGTGATATTTTTCTCATTCTACCCTTTTCTCATGCCTTTTATTTCTAACGAGGACATTGCACAAGCTAGGAATGGGGGGGTGGATTCACTTCTGAATCATATTGTCAGCTCTGTTGATTTCTTGTAAATTTTCCTTATTTTTACCTTTATTTAAAAAAAATTGAATTAGGAAAAGAAAGCTTAGGCATTAGAGTTTTTCAACTTTAGGGAATCATACGATAGGACCTAAACACTTAGACCCTTCAGGTCTTCAAGCTTAATCAATTCGGGTATCCACTAAAATGTGGACTTGTTTCTCAAGTCCTCGCCATTCGAAAATTCATTTCTAATTGGTTAAATAAGTTGGGGTGATAAGAACATGACTTATCAACCCGCCCTCTGATTTGAGGGGTGACAAATGTGGAAATTGTGAGTTTTCAGAAAACAACATCGTAGTATAGTCAGGAAATCCCCTTGACAAAAACATTTATAATATCAAAACTTGATGGATTTTATTCCTTTGAAAACTTGAGTCCCGGTCGTTCGTCTCTGGGAGGTGTGAAAACAAGTCGAGATTTGAATCGGCTTAATCTAACCTAAATCTAATCTAACCTAATATTTTTGTCTTTTTGTGTTTTTGATTTTTATTTTGAAAGCGAAATGAAACCTAGATCTAAACGTGCTAGCAAAAACCTAAGTAACTACGTGCGTCTAAGTGGGCCATGGTGGCCGTGCATAGTGTGAACAAGCCTAAGTAACATGAAGACAAGCAATACAGAAGCAATAATCACGCAATATTATTTATGCATAGAAACAAATGTCAATTAACATCTATACTAGAAAGCATTTAAATAGAAGAAATCCCTCATGTTGGGAAGGTGACACTAGGGCCATCGGCCTTGTGTGAGGGTATAGGCTAGACCTTGGATATGCAAACTCGTCTACACACCTACCAACAAGAGATGGCTGCCCACAAGAGGCTATAGGTGAGCCTTCATGGCCGTCCAAAAAGAAGAAGAAAGAGAGGGGGCGAGTGCACCCAAATGGAGAGAGGAGGTAGCACACCCAAGGGAGGAAGAGAGGGTGGAGATCCCTTCTTCCTAGTCGTCCCTGAGAAGTTGTGGAGAAGCTTCTCTATGGCCATCCATGGAGCCTTGGAGAAGGAGGAGCACCCTTTGGAGGAGAGAGTGGTGGGCGACCTTGGGATTTGGAGGGTGGAAGGGAGGGTGTCGTAAGTGAAAGGTGGAGAGAACGGATGGAAATGGTGTGCAATTTCGTGGCTCTCTCTTTGCCCTTATGGGAAGGCTCCATTTGGTTGACACTTTTGGTGGCTCCAAAAATAGAATTTCCACCAATGTAGGATCTAGATTTGACGCATGGGTTTTAGGGTTTCCAAGAGTGGGTGTGCGTGGGTTGGTAGGGGTAGAATAAGAAGGTGTGTGTGTATGATTTGAATTTCGTAGAGTGATGTTGTGTGGGTTTTGGTAAATCTAGGTTAGGTTGACCTACATGAAGTGGGTGTGGACCTAATTAGGCTTAGGAAAGTCTAATTGGATAGGAGTGAACCTAATTAGGTCTAGGTCAAGTCTAATTGGATGTGTGCATGTGATTAGGCTAGGGTAACCCTAATAGGTATGAGTTAATTAGATCCTAGGTGGATCTAACTGGGCTCGGGTGCATCCAATCAACTGTAGATGCACCCAATTAGGTATGGGATGGTTCAATTGGGTTAGGGATAAGATAAGTAGGGATATGGATAGTGGACTAGGCTTAGGAGGTCTCTAATTAGGTTTCCTAGGGTGTCTGGTGGGGTTCTTAGGTCAAAATAGGCAAGTTAAGGCTTCCAACACCAAAATCAGGAACCAGACAGCAGTATCAGATGTGCAGGATAGTGGTCAGATGTCTTATACTACAAAATTGAACGTTTAGACATTAAATTGGACATCTAATTCTGTGTCAGTATGAGGCTTCTTGGATTGTTATTCTGCAGAAACTAGACGTCTAGCCAAATGTCTGGACATCCTAAAAGGTGCTGGAGAGTGGGTTTTAGGTTTTCTAAGGTGGGTTTTGGTTCCTAAGTGTTTGGGAGAGGAATAGGGTGGATAAGAACATGGATAGTGCTATCCATGTTTGGGTTTTGAGGCTAAGGTGCCCTAATGGAGGTTGTTTTGGGTTTGGGAAGGCTATCCTAGGGTTTCTAAGGGTAGGGATAAGGCTATCCTCCTCACTCCTCTTATCTGGATCAGTCTTCTTCCTTTTTTGCTTTATTCCACTATCTCCTTCATCCTAGATCACTTTATTACCTGTAAATAGTAATAAAAATCATTAAATAGCAGGATATCTCATCTTATTCTAAATAGATTGATGCAATGCATGATATGCAAGATATTAGTTCAATATTCACAAATTAAGCTAGGTTCAAACATTATTTAGGTTGTTTAGGACCCATGATTGCTGTGCAATCAAGGGGACTTATTGTCTAAGCATCTGCACACTATTTGCACTGACTCACTTTTCGGCGATTTTAATAGAAATTGGGTAGCTAATGAACCTTCTAGGGTGGTATGGCTAGCAAGTTGTCGTGAGTTTGACACCCCATTGTCCTGTTGTCCAGAGTTCAGCCACACGACCATTCTCTTTCTGCTGCCTTTAGGTAAATCTTAGATCAGAGAAGCCACCTAGCCAAAATAAAAAATGATAAGAAATAGAAAAGAAGAAAAAAAAAAGCCACACTTTATCGCATAAGTATGGCTGGCAAGTTACCGTGGGTTTAACGCCACATTGGTCGGTTGTCTAGAACTCAACTCATGAAATGCACATTTAATTCCAAACACTTAGGAAAAAGAGGGAAAGTAGAATAAGCCAGGGAGATATACACTAGGTTTGCCCTTGTGTTGACCCCATAAAAAAAAAGTAGGGAGAAAGCTATCGGACGAATAGAAACACCTTTAGGTAGAAATTTTTCATTAGGCTCACCTAGGGTTCGTAGAAACCTAAAGTTTATTTTGATTGCTGATTGTGAGTCTATCACATTTACACAAAAAGATGCTTAGAACTTAGAGTTCTTTTCAAGTCTTGGGTGGGTTGGGTAGCTGTAGAAAGCTACCTCGAAACTCTAAACTCAAAAATCTAACAAATTTAGAAAGACAAAAAAGAAAAAAAGTATTTACTTTTGAATAAGGCGAGGGCTTTGGTGGTCTTTATTTTGGCAGACACCCAAGCATTGTTAAGTTGTAGTCCAGGTCTTTAGTAGAAATTTCTTAGTGTTTAGAAATAACTATTGCCCAATTAATTTGATCCTAATTCTGTTTATAAATATATAGCATATAGTTTTGCTAGGAACTAGTAAAAGATAGGCATGGGGGTGTGATGTGTGCACATCTAATTGGCTTAAATGTCTATTTATGCATGTTCCTAGTGTTATATAAGCATCATACATTATAAATATTGCATAACACTTATCATTATACCTTTAGGTTAATTTCAAATTATATAGTAATTTTCTCCTTTTGTGATAAGGAGATAGGGTGATATTTATTTGGGCCTCAGATTGAAGAACCAATTGTACGAATCTGATCAGGGCAATGATCGGAGTCCACATCTCCGAGATCGCTCTGATCGGACTTTCTTAGCATAAGATGCAATCTGCTAAAGAGCAAAGGTCAAGGGGGCAAGATTGTGAAAATTCAGGCTTCAAATGACAAGTCCAACCACATGGATGGGTTTGGATCGATGATCATAGCCCAATAACATGAAAATTGGTCCAATCAGACATCCGTGACATCTCCTAGAAGCAAGGGAAGATGGACGGCTATGATGACACTACGTGGCACCATCATAGACTACCAAATCAGTCGCTTGCAGCTTTCTCCTAAGCTGCAACCACTGATCTAAGCTGTTGGATCACCATCCAACGGCCTAGATATTGCCATGTCGCTCCATACCCGTACTTCACATTCTCTAAAGGTGAAGGCTCACGTGATCTCGACTATTGGATTGAGATCCAACGGTCGTGAGCGGCAACCCTAAATCAAAAAACTCGACAAAACAGCGGTTGTAGCACAATGATCACAACAAGTGCTCTCAAGTGCATGGTGTGCACTTGAATCCGCGAGGAGAGGCTCGTGGCGAAATTCAGCCGTGCAATCTCAATCGTGATCGAGTGGCAACGGCTTCAACGTGTGGTGCACTCTCTTGCGTCGGATGAACGAGCGTTCTGCACGCATGCGATGACGCGCCATCGTACGTGGGCACTGCAGGTTAAGAAGTTGAAGTGTGCTCGCAGATTCTGATCGAACGATTGATATTGATTGGGCGCGATGAGGCGTGCAAATGGCTGAAGGGGAGGTGGTGTTGATGTGGCGCAATGAGAGGTGTCGGATGCGTGATGGATGGCTACCCTTTGATGTGGTCTTCAATGACGTACAGCTATAGTGACGCTCATAAACGTCACTAGAGACCCTATTATTAATGTTTAAGCTTTGAAATGACCTTTCTACCCCCATCTTCTCAACTATAAAAAGGACTCTATGCCCTACATATTTCATCATCCCTTCTTCTCTCATCCTCCCACTGAGTTTAGAACAATGTTCTCAAGCTCACTTTAGCTCTCCCAAGCTACGAGAAGCTTTGCTAGAGTTAAAAAATAAAATTTTCCACTTCTCACCCCTTCGTGGAGTGCTCACCAACCGTCCTCTCGCCCTTGTTCCCGAAGCAGATCCCGTGACATCGACGTCCTGCCTCATCCCCAGTTCTTCCAAATTCGCCCTCTTTCCTCTATCTTCTCTCTCCTTCCTCTAGGCGTCGTCCGTCCAGCTCATCCTCCAAGCATTCGTCGAGGAGGATAATCTCTTATCCCTTATCTTTTTATCGCTTTTTAAAGTAGATTTTCAACTTTGTAGTTGTAGCAAATAGTTGTAATTGACATTATCTTAGTTATAAAATTGTTATTCTCTCTCTCTCTTGTTAATATTGCAAGTAGATTAGTATTGTGAATGGTTTCTTTATAAAAAAAATTAATTACAAAAAAAATATAATTGCATATGTAGAATCGACGTAGCCTCCTCGTGTTTGACTTGGGACTCACTAGAGTTTCGGTTAAAAATTTATTTGGTAGCGGATTTTTTTGTGAATTCTACAATGACTTAGGATTTGATCATTCAATTCTCAACATAGTTAATTAATGTTATTAGTCTTAATTAATTATGTAAAGAATGGACTTAGGTTAACTTGAGTTGTTAAATTGTTGTCGTTGATTGTAGTATAGGGTCAAGCTAACCTAACATTTTAGATTTAATTCTTTTTAATTGGTTGAGTCTAGGTCATTCACTGGGAAGCATAAATATAGTTTAATTCATCATTTTAATTCTAATGCATAATTAACTAATAAATAAATTAATTAAGTCTATAATTAAGTAATATGTTGAGCGCATGAATAGTTGCACATAAAATTCAACAATGAAAACTTGTAACTATTCTATTAATAAAAGAAAAGTACATGAATGATTTACAATGAATAACATGAAAAGAAACATTGTTTACAAAATATAAGGTGTAAAACAAATTAAAATACAAGTAGATGCCTTTGTTACAATATAAAGCTCATCAATACTTCAGTTGTCTCTCTTTTAATTCAGCTTAGCCTTCAATTAGACATCCATTAAGTCAATCAGACGACTTAAATGTTGAATCAGACTTCTAATTATTACATCTGGCATCTATCTCTCTCTTTATTTCTAATCTCTCTCTGTTTTCAATCTTGAACTTTACTCCCTTATGCATTCACATTTCTCTCTCTTTCCTTAAGTTTACTGTGCTCTTGTTCATTCCACACTTAACCAAATTTTTGATCCCTTAATCCACATTTAATCACTTAACCAAAAATTTGTTATTGGGCGGCTCAAGTCCTTTTGAGGATACAAAATGCCACTAGGGGTAGGACCAAACCCTACTCAAAGCCCAAGCTTATTTTGATTAATGGTGGATTTTAGTCTTTTACATTTGCACAGTATCAGACCCAACTAGGTCCACAAGCTCACGCCCACCTGGGCCCACGTACACACAGGTGAGCACACACACATGCCTACACGTGCACAAATGTGCTCATAGAACCAATGCTCAAGAGATGTGCCTAGCGCTGACAACCAGTGTGGCATCTCACACAATTGCTTTTATTCACGTGCAATGCTTCACTAGTTCCTGATGTGGGACTTAAATCAGTTGTTCCCTCTTCACTGCAGTGCTCATCGGCAGAGCTTTGAACGATGATCCTAAGTGAATCCATGAACCAAATAAAGCGAACAAAAGGTTGATCGGAAACTTTAGATCTTGGCATTTCAATTTTATCACCAATTTGGTGATTGGTTCATGAGTGATCCAACATTCATGGATTGAACACGGCTATGTTCACATGTGCCCAAAACATGTTAAAGAGTAGAAATTCAGGTTAAATGACTTGCCAATTGTGAAATGCCCTCAATTGAGGGTTCCAGTATGTTGTAGAAGACATTCCATAGCTTAAGGAAGAGAGATTGGAGATAGAAAGAGCTTCCAAAACTCCAGAAGCTTCAGAGCTTCAAGTTCACTACACAGAACACTGATTTTAGAGTTGAATTCACCTAACAAATAGATTAGACCCTCATCTAACTTCCTAGATTGATTAAAAAAATCAAATGGAGCAGATTTGGGTAGAGATTGAGATTGAATCTCAACAGAAGCACCAAGAATAGTGTTGGGTTCCTTTTGGAACCCAAATTGAATAGATCACAAAATCTCTAACAAACTTCAATAAAATCCAATCAAATAAGTTCTAAGCAATTCCAAATCATCACAGGAACTTATCTAATACATTTAATCAGAAATTCAAACATAAATTCCTCATAAGCAGTTCGTAGTTTACCATAGGAGCTCAAGAGTTGACTTTCTACTAGGAAGCAATTTGAATCAATTTAAAGGTCTAGACAAGTCTATTTCAACTCAGGGAATTGGTTCAACATCTTAAAACTGAGTTTTGATCACTTCCTATGTGTATTCAGGCTTCGTCGCTTGAGCTTAGATGGTGGGTTGATCGCCAAAAGAAACCATAGGTTCTCAGTCCTAATTAAAGCCTAGAGTAGGTTTTATGAGGTTCAATCATGCTTCAGAACCTATTTCCAATTCATCAAACTTAATGAATCACTTTTCTCGTCTCTGTCAGACTTGGGGAAGATGGTGACCAACATGGAGCAATTGACATTAAAACACAGGTTCAATTAGTGAAAACTGATCCTCTTCTCAACAGAAGTCTATCTGGAGCTTTTCAAACAGTTTCATAAGCAGTAGCTCAACTTGAGGTTGCCAAAGCTCACTAGTGCTCCGATGAACACCGATTTTGGTCAACGGAGATAAAATCTCGAAGAAACACTAAAACAAAAATATCATGTTGTTCCTAAGGTCATGAGGAATCTCAAGAACACCTCAATTACTCCAATTAATGATCAGATGCATGGATTAATCAATAATTTCAGTAAAGACATATCTTGAGTTCGCACAAACTCAAGATCAGCTTTCCCTCTCAATTGAATGAGGGGAAACAATCAAGGAGGTGAGGCGATGATGTGTGTGTGTGTGATTAGGTGAAGTCACTGTCCATGGCGAACTCAGAGGTTGGGGATGAATTTAGGCATTCTTAATGTAGATGATAATAGAGCTAATTAAAAGTGAGCTTGGGGCCCTTGTGTGACAATTAAGTGATGTGGGCCCCAAATGCATGTGAAGATAGCTCAGAACCCTCCGCCATGGACAACGGAGGAGATCCGGTGAAGGTGAAGTGGATCTAAGTGGATAAGGTGATAATCATATAATTTGTGTGATAGAAGTGATCATGACAGAGTTAAGAAGGTGATCGGTGAGTTTAAAAGACTAAAGAAGTCTCCAATTAAGCTCAAGGAGCTCACTGGAGTCATGGAAGATGATGTGAAATCAGTGTAAGATCTACACTAAACAAATTATCTAAACTACTCTAATTACTCTAATTTAAACTACAAAGCCAAATCTACTATTACCTGGTGATTGCACAGCAAAAATACACCAGTAATTATGCCATCTTGTGTTATTTCCTAGCACCGCCATTGTATCTTATGTAACTATAGTTGCATTTGTAAATAAACACATGCGTGCATTTATTGAGAGGGGAGGATAATGCGAATAATTGGCCATTTAATTAACATCTTCATCAAGGGTTGCATTACAATTTCACCACCTTCATTTTTTTATTTTGACTTTGAAAACTTCTCCCTCAAGCGGCTCAGGGCAAGGGGCATGCACCTCTTCGCACCATTCCTTTGCCAGCAGCATGGCTGGACTTCCTCTGCCAACAGCATGGCAGTGGCATGCATCTCCTTCTTTAAAAAGCCTCGCCCTCTCCCTTGCGCAAGGGGGGCCGGGAACACACACTACCCCCAGACACCTTCCTCCAGGCCAATCTTCTCCCCTCCTCACCTCCATACGCAGTATCTCTTCCCACTGAAGAGACACACTGCAGGTAGGAGCAAGCTCACAGTGGTCCCACAACCACCACTGTGAGTTACACCATCGCCCAGCTTCTTCGTGAGCAGGTGGGCGTGGTGGTTTCACCCTCTGTTTTCACCGCTGAACACTCTCGCTGCCATTGCCAGAGCTTTAAGGTCGGAAGCTCTAGTAGCAGCAGCGGCCGCCAGTAGCAGTGCATGTACCCACGCGCACGATTGCAGACGTCCGCAAGCTCTCCTCGCATGTGCAGGCGCTTCCCAGTGTGCCCGCGCACGTAGAACCAGCGCTACCGGTCGCTCGCTCCCGCATGGCATTGTAGCCACTGTTCACGCCTCTCAGCGCGACACTGTAGCCACCGGCTTGTTTCTCACTTAGCCGGTGGCACAACACTCTCTCTCTTCGCCCGCACCCGTTCCAGCCGATCGCCTGCGCCTACGTCTATGCCCGCACCTGCTCCCTCCTGCAGTGCTGTGCACTGCGCTACGTAGTGCACTGCGTTGCCCCCTATCTCACACTCCTGCACCCGCCTGCGCGCGACGACAGCGCGTGCATTCCCTTCTGCACCCGCGCCCGCGTCTGCACCCTTGCGAGATTAGACGACGGGTGCCTCTGCCAGACGACTTAACTCGCCCGCTCTCTCTCACACTCCTCCGATGTACACTCCCACACTCATACACACACACACAGTGGTACACATACACACTCGTACACTCACACACTCACTTGTACACACCTATACATATACATATATACATACATATATTTATATATATATCTATATATATATACATATTCATACCTATACAACTATATATAAGTATATATACATACATATATATATATCTATACATATATACATATATACATACATATGTACATATATATCTATAGATATAAATACATATATATATATATATACACATATACGCATGCATATATTACTATATATATATATATTCATAAATATATATATACACGTACATATATATATCTATATATATATATACAACTACTTATATACCTATATAGTTATAACCCTATATATATATATACATATATATTTTTTCATACACATCACCTACCTGTATCCATACGCCCTTGCACTAGTCACTCCACCACGCATTATATCGTGGGAATATCTGCACCAGTTGTTGATATTCCCTGATACCCGCGTAAAGCAAGTGCCTCTGCACACACTCCCACACATCCATCCTACACTCTACGTGGCACTTTGTCTTGTTGGTTGCGTCTTACTAGACGTGGACCAACTCGATACTGTGCTACATGCCATTTCCACTTCCACCCCCACCCCTATATATATAATATATATATATATATATCTATATATACATAGACTGTATTTATTTCTCTACAAGCAACCTACCTTATTTTTATTTCTCTCTTGTTTCCTGCTATTGAAAAAAGATAAAAAAAGAGTAAAAGAGAAAAGATAATCCTTGTCTTGTAGGTACTTGGTCTTGCAGAAGCAGGACCAGTCTTTTTGGAAACCCTAAGTTGGCTCAAAGCCAAGAACTTGATTTTGAGGGTGTGCCTCAAGGACAATATTATCAACAAAAATATCTTAAACAGAAAAAGATCAAAAACATAATAAACGTACGGAAGAGATACGTTTTAGGAAAGACATAGAAACTTCTTCACCTTTAATCCCCACCTCCCTGAGATCGACCCTGGGCCTAAAAGTGACCAAGATAAAATTAAGTAGGCCAGGTAAAAAAAAACTTTTTGTAAAAAGATGGTTAGACTCGATTTAGGTTAACCACTATACTCACTTTAACGATAATTTCACCATATTAACACAACCTATTCAAGTCCTACCACCCTTTTTCTGGCGTCGTTGCCGGGGAGGTGCACATTGAGGTAAGTTTCTACTCCATTCCTTTGATTTTCTCTTCTCACATCCTTCTCTTCACAGGTGTTTTTGTTTGCTGGTGTGTAGGTAAACCAGTTGTAAGAAGGAGGCAAATAGAGGACATCAGAGATGTGGGCAGATCTAAGGTGGGAACGAGAGCGTGAAGTTGCCGACGCCGCACTGGAGCTTCGCCCACGTTGCTGAAAAGGTAGGTTTCTCTATCTTAGCAACTTAGGTTAACTTGTCACCTAAATAAATAAAAAAAAACCTAAAAACACTTCTTGGGATTTGTTGGGGCAAGTGGATTAAAAATCATTTGCTTGATTGTTTGCCATCACCCCCACCGCCCTTGGATTTCCTACCAAACTTCGCATAGCGAAGATCCAAGAATCTTGATTCTTGAATCTTTCGCCATGTGAAGTATTCTTTGAGGCAAGATTAAATAGATTGATTGCCATCCCTCCTTACCTCATTTATCCATAATTCGGGATCCCATTTTTTTTGGTGGGGAGACTTGGAATTGAGTTGATTCCAACCCCACCACGACCTTTCACGTGCCTTAGATTTGATCTCGAAAATTTCAACCCCAACACTTTGATTTTCTTTACATTATCTTGTGGTTGAGCCTTGTGTGTGGAACATCATTTTGGTGATTGGGAGCACTTGAATTGAAGTGCTTTGGCTCCCTTTCATACTAACCTAAAATTGACTCATGCATTAACACATAGAAATTTCCACCTAGGGAAGCCCATTGCATTTTTAGCATGCATTAACCAACTCACATTGAAGAAGGGTTTGTTGGGCATAGAAGAACTTGTATTTTCTCAAAACCCGGAGATTGGTTGAATTGGTAACTCAGCGAAACCTTAAAATCCATACTACTTAAGGCTGAAATTCTAAAAACCATTCACCATCTAAAACTTCAATTCGGGAAGATTTCCCCGTTGCATGCTTGGTTTACACACTTTCTAAAATCAACGCACTTGGGCATTACCCGTATACAACGCCCTTCACATTCCTGAAGCACTTGATCCTAAGCCTCTAATTAAAACTGGTAGCAACTTGACCCTTATTAAGGATTGGAGGTCTAACTACCTGCGTGTAGCGCCTACGTGCTGGTGCAGGTTCCCGCATGTTATCGGGTGTCTAAGACTGGGGCAAACGGCCTTTCAATCTGGTCCGATGGTTCCGCGGTGCTCGCATTTGGTTCCGTAGGTTGTGATAGTAGGTAACTTAGATCTTTAGGTCTAAGGGCACATTGTAGAGGTTAGGACTTTGATTGCCTTGATTTGTCATCAAGTGTACCTTTGCGGTGTCAATTCTCTCATCCCCCTTTTACCTTCTTATCTCCCCAATTCTTCCTGTGGTAGTGCATATTTGGGATGAGGTCACAAAACCCTGAATTATTTGAATTGTCTGATAATTTTAGAAGGAAAGAAATCGAATCGTCATCCTCCACAAACATGGCTGCACGCCCACCCCCAAATCTCGAGGGAGGAAACCACCCCCCTCAAATCCCACCAGGTGGTGGAGCCATGGACCCCATAACCTGCCTCCAAGCCTAAATGGAAATGTATAATGTACAGATTGAAGCCATTAGGGAAACCTTGGAGGAAATGCAGAACCCTCCCAAACGGGAGGAGCCTAGGTCTCTTAGCTTTTATCAAAATCCCATTGTTACAGAGACCATAGGACAAATCCGGGTCCCCATGGGTGGGGATGATTTAGAATTGAAACCCAATATAATTGGCCTAATTAACTTTCACTTCCATGGTCTTGCTAGTGAAGATCCTTTTCTCCATTTGGAAGACCTAACCCGATTGGCTGAAACCGTTAAACCAGGAAACATCGGGTTATCAATTGTCCTTATGAAAATATTCCCGTTTTCGTTGCAGGATAAAGTGTCACAATGGTTACGCACCCTTGGGAGAACCATCCATTCTTGGGAAGAGATGCGAACAGCATTTCTCAAGAAATTCTTCCCAATTGGGTGAACAAATGCGCTTCGCCATGCTATAACTTCCTTTACGCAACAAAACGGTGAACAGCTTCATGAGGCTTGGGAGAGATATAATCACTTCCTCCAGAAGTGTCCGCACCATGGTCTGCCTAAGTGGCATATAGCCTAGATTTTCTATTATGGGCTAAATGAGACTTTGAAGCAGATTATAGACGCTTCTTGAGGAGGGAATTTCATGAATAAAGACGAAATGGAGCATTCGAATTATTTGAAAACATGAGTGAAAACTCAATGAACAATGCCTCCATTGTCACCTTTAATCATACCAGCCTGCCCCGTAATGTTCACGAAGTTGACACGGGACCCTCCCATTCATCCACTGATCTTAGCCTTATCGCACAAAAATTGGATGAAGTCTTCGTCATGCACAAGAAGTTGGACGAGCTTCTGGCCAATCCTGCTCATTCTATGGCAAATACCCCAACCTCACCACTTCATCACAATCCTAATCCTTCCAACGCCGGGCTTATCCCTAAAAATCCCGTGAGATCTTCCTTATCGAGTGTCGCGCCGAGCGATTCGGTAAGTCATGCGGACCTGGCTTCTGCAAGCCAGTATTTTGACATGGAGGACCAAGCCTCTGTGTGCTCGGATGCATATTTACATGCGGACTCATCTTCTGGCTTAGAAGACGCTTACACCCTGGGGAACAACCCATTCTCTGCCACTTATAACCCAGGGTGGCGAAATCATCTGAACTTTGCATGGTCCAGCAACCCGCAGTGCCAAAACCCCGCGGGTGGGCCAATGCGACCATCCGCACCCGTCATCCCAAGGGCCCAGTCTAATCCTGGGGCAAATCCGCCATCAGGTCCTTGCATAACACAAACAGAACACGCATCAAGTCCTCTTGATAAACTGATGCGAATGATGACAAAGCACCACGAAGAAAACATGACCTCTCTTCAGCACCAATTGGCGCAGTAGAATGCTGAGATCAGTCAACTACGTATGGCGACTCAATCTCAAGTCACTCTTCCAGCCCAACCTATTCCCAACCCGTGAAATTTTGTACCCCGTGGTCCTCAACCACAGGTACGACCTTCTCAAGGGCAGGTTCATCAGATTCTGCAGGCTCCGAGCATTCCACTGGGATTTCAGGCTAATCCCGCAGCAACTACACCTCACCCTTATGTCCCTATTGCGAACCCTCCTCTGCCTTATGATCCCACTAGACCCGCAACGTCCAATGCGATTACTACGAGGAGCGGTAAGCAAACCATTGATCTGCCTCGACCTGATCCTGGCCCATCTTTTTCATTGCCCTCTCATTCGGGATGTGCACCGCATTCACGAGAGGACGATACACCCAAACTAATGCCAAAATCGGTCTCATTCCCTGAGGATCTACTGAGGGAGCCAAAAGGCAAGAAAAAGGATAAGCAGGCCTTTTATTCAGGGATGTTGAAATCAAGGTACCCCTGTTAGAGGCTATCGACCACATACCTACTGTCGCCCGATTTTTCAAAGACTACATTACACCCAGGCGACAGTCAAAGAAAACAAAGAATCCGGTGGTTCTCTCGGCTCATGCGAGTTGTGACATATTGTCAAATCTACCACCGAAGCAGAAAGATCCGGGCACATCGCTTATTTCTTGTAGCATCCAAGGCTGCAATTTTAACCGTGCTCCACTTGATCTAGGATCTTCCATCAATCTTATACCAACCATCATGCCCGAGAAATTTGCCTTAGGAAATCTGAAACCCACCCCTGTGACGTTACAGTTGGCAGATTGTTCTATCAAAATACCAAAGGGTGTGGTGGAAGACGTGGTGGTTAGGGTCAACAGTCTTTGTTTTCCTGTTGACTTTCTTGTTTTGGATATGGAAGTTCCTAGCTCACTTTCTAATTGTCCGATCATCCTTGGTTGACCTTTCTTGGCCACAGCCCGCACCTATATCGACTACGAGTTGGGCTGTATTGAGATTGCCATTGGATCTGAGAAGCTCAAGCTTAACATCTTCAAGGCAGCCAAGAACTTTGATTACGATTGCATCGAGGATGACACGTCTGACGAGGACATGGCCGTCAGCGCATGTATCGGACTAATTGGAACCTATTCTGACTGCTATGGATTGCCTTTAAACATAGACGATTGCCTGACCGACACATATTGTGACGTTCCCCCATCCCTCCCTTTTTCCGTACCTTCTCCTGACCAGACTTCTGACGAGGTTTTCTCCGCTTCCCATACCTCGTGGTCTGAGTCATATTCGGGCTACTCACCGCCGGTCCACACTCTTGAAGACTGGATTGCCCTTTCTTTCCCGCCACATCAGGCAGAATTGCAACTCCACACTGGGACCTTGAGCCAAAATACTGCTCACTGGGGCTATCCCTTTTTGGATCCATCAATCCAAGATGCCCCTCTTCTTGGCCAATCTGAGGGCCAACTTCTTCCTCCTACCTTATTTTCTTCTGATCCGCTTGGGACACTCTCGTCCTAAGAAATGCCAGATCTTTCACCATCCTCTCCCGAGCTGAAAGAGCTTCCTAATACGCTTAAGTATGTTTTCTTGGGACCAAATGAAATGCTCCCAGTAATCATTAGTTCAAAATTGACCATGGAGCAAGAGTGCAAACTAACAAGGTCCTTATGGAACACAAGGTAGCCATTGGATGGTCCTTATCAGACTTAACTGGAATCAGCCCCTCCTACTGCACTCACCATATATATATGGAGGAGGAGGCTCGACCTTCCCGCGAGATGCAGCGACGTCTCAACCCTAACATGTGGGAGGTCGTTAAAAAGGAAATTATTAAGTGGCTGGATGCGGGTATAATCTACCCAATCAGTGATAGCCCTTGGGTGAGTCCGATTCACATCGTGCCCAAAAAGGTGGGACTCACCATCCGTATCAATGACAGGGGTGAATCCATCCCTACACGCACTCCTACATCTTGGAGAGTGTGTGTAGATTATAGGAAACTTAATGCGGCAACGAAGAAAGATCACTTTCTGCTTCCTTTAATTGACCAAATCCTGGAGCGGTTAGTAGGAAATAAATTTTTCTGTTTCCTGGACGGATTCTATGGATATAACCAGGTGGCAATTGACCCCCAGGAACAAGAGAAAACCACCTTTACCTACCCCTTCGGCACCTTTGCATTTGGAAGAATGCCGTTTGAACTTTGTAACGCGCCAGCAACATTCCAGAGATGTATGCGGCGATATTCCATGACATGGTGGGTGACCTTCTCGAGGTTTTCATGGATGACTTTTCGATCTTTGGACCCTCTTTTGATGATTGTCCTGCCAACCTGACCCGCATCCTTCGGAGATGTATTGATGTGAACCTCGTGTTTCCTAGGAAAAAGGTCATTTTATGGTACACAAGGGAATTATTCTCAGGCATATCATCTCCAATAGGGGTATCGAGGTTGACAGAGCTAAGCTTGATGTAATTGTTGATTTACTTGTGCCTGGCTTTGTCAAATGATGAGAACCTCATCATGAGCCATAACTAGCTCATTTTGACCTAATACAAAGGATAAAAGCTCCTACATAACTTAAGGAAAGGCTTAACTCAGAGAATTCTGAGTTTAAGGAGAAAACGAGTCATAAGGGGTAAAAATGCAATTTTACCAGTATAATCTGCATATAGGGTAATTCAGGGTCCAAACATAGGTCGAAGCAACCTAATAAGAATAAAAGTGGGATGAGATGATCTGACAAGGGCTACAGCAATTCCAAGGAACTAAATGATAATCTGTAACCTTAAAACAAACCCACTTCAATTCACGAGGTTCGAGGAAAAGTAAAAATAGAATAAACCCTCTAAAATTCATATAAAAATAATCTCTAGGGTTTAGAACTTTCAATTTGGCCTTCAGAACCCATTTTTGACCTACATTGAGAACCATGCCCAATTAATAACTTAATTCGGGTTTTTGCGTAAATTGACCGGTCAAACAAGGTTTAATCTAGAAATAAAATTCACCATCAAATTCCTTAGGTCCTAATTAGTCATTTATAAAAACTTGAGCCTAAGAAGAAACCTTCTTGACCAACTTTGCACTTTGATCCTCATATATTTACTTTTTGGCCCTCAACTTTTGAACCCTCACATTTCTGCCCCTAACTCTCCTTCGTTCTTTGCAATCAGGTCCCTCCTGCCAAAACCTGACCAGCACCATGCTCCGGCGACCTTGCGCGGAGCATGGCGCCGCGCAGGGTAAGGGGGAGGGTCTGGCAAGTAAACCGGGGGTGCCCTGCGTCGTCAGCCGTCGCAGGGACACCCCCCTGGTCGCTGCAACCCACCAAACCAGCCGTGCGAACGCACAGACAGTATGGGTCTCCATCTCCGGCATCCTCCGGCGAGGGAGACACGTCGTCTCCCTCCACCCTCCTCTCTGATTCTACCCTATAAATACCCCCCGTCGCCCCACCGTTCGTAGGAGCTCGGTCCTGACGGAGAAACACACTCTTTTCACTCTCTTCCCACTCCGACAGGAAGCCCTCCAGCTCCGGCGGTCTCTCCTCCTCCTCCTCGTCGTTCTGCCGCACTACCAGCAGCAGGGCTACTTTCCCCCGCTCTTCCCGCGCCGCGCCGCACCCAGCGTGCGCCTCTCCAGCCCTCTCCTCGCCGTCGCTCCTTCCTCTGGGCAGCTTCTTCTCCGGCGACAGTCGATACGACTGTCGCCCGCTCCGGCCCCTCCTCGTCCTGCTAAGTAGGTAGAACTCCTCTTTCTCCCCTCTTCCTTTTCCTCATTTTACATCTTTACTGTTGCCCCGATCCGACCAATCGCCCTCACCTTCTCCACCTCCGGCCCCTGCTCCGGCGACCCGCTCCCATCACTCCAGCAACCCACACGGCTCGCCGACCACCACAGAACCTCCGCCTCCTCACCCTGATCAACCTCCGCCCTTCCACTTCTCCCAAATCACCCTCTGCAACTCCACCGAACAAACCCATCTCCCGACCCACAGTCCGACCTAGGGCAGCCCTTAGGCTCCGCCCCGCCGCCTGCACACCCCCTGACCACCTTCGCCGTGCCACGGCGAAGGTCCTCCGCGTTTCTGATTGGGTCGAGAGGCCGTTTCTCTGTAGGCAGGTACCTGCGCTCGTCGCCGCCATTGTTGAAGCGAAGCAGCTTCGACCTGCTGTCCCAGGTGCGTCGCGCCCAGGCTGTGCGGGGGCATTTCGACAAAGCGTTAGGCTGCAGTTGAGGCGAATCCCTCGCGCGAAGGCCTCGCGTAAAGCTGCGATTACCAGTTACTTCCTCCGCGCAGGCGCGAAATTGGGGTGGGACATTTAGTCCCACCTCGGAAGGCTCTGAAGGAGCGCAGCGGTATAAAGCGAAAAAGTGCTGGAGGCTTATTGCCTCAGCACACGGGGTGAGGTCCCATTCACCCGCCCGGTTACCCGGTCTCGTCCGCGCTCACGCCCCGCGGACCTGGCCCGACCCGACTTAGACTGACCTGCACTCCTCGCCCACCACGCACGCCGGTGGGCCTGGACCCGGGCGCGACCCGTACCCGGTAACCCGGCAGCTCTGGGAGAGCTTTCCTAAGAGTGGCTTCTGTGAGAGAGACGCGGGGGAGGGTAGAGTTAGGTTTTGTCCCTCTGATCAAGCTGTGTAAGTGTGCAGGCACAGGCGAAGAAGAAGACGAGCGAGGCAGAGAAGAAGGACGACGAAAGCTGAAGGAAGGAGGAGCACTGTAGCAGCGGCGGTTTAAGTCGTCTGATTGGAAAATCAGACGACGTCCTGAAGGCAAAGAAGGAGAAGGAAGGCGAGGCAGAGGAGAACACAGAGAGGCCAAGGGAAGAACTGAAAGAAGAAGAAGAGCACGAGAAGAAGAAGATCTGAAGAAAGGAAAAGAAGAAAGAAAGATGAAGAAGAAGAACAGGACCGCTCTGCAGAAGAAAAAGGAAGAGACAAGCAGAAACAGCTGAAAGAAGAAGAAGAACATCACCACTGCAGATAAAGAAGAAGAACAAAGGAAGAGAGCAGAAGATCTGAGAAGGAGGAAGAGGAGAAGCAAAGAGAAAAGAAGAAAAGCCAACAAATTCTCTCTCTCTCTCTTTATTTTTGTAATAAGAATTTGTATCTCTAGAATACAGTTTGCTCCCTGAGTTCGACCTCGGGAACCCTTTATTTCCGAGTAACAAATTGTATTAAACTGGTAATCACCTCTCTATACTATACTACGACGAAATAATAAAACTATATAGGAAGGTCACCACCAGTTTTTGGCGCCGTTGCCGGGGAGCAACGGCTATTCTAGAGGTAAACATTCCTGTTTCTTTTTAGTTTCTGATAATCTCCTCACTTTTGTGCAGCTACAGAAAATCAAGAAGACAAGCAACCGCACGACAACCACTCCGAGGACAGGTAATTTTTTTTTTTTTCCTCTCGCTATTAACCCCTAAACTCTAAAGAAGAGGAAAAGAAAAGAACAAGCAATATAGGGCTAACCTATCTTCCATACTTAGTAACCATAAAAAGTTGCATGTTTTCAACCCATTATTACTGCACACTATTAAGGGTATTTAAGGGCTAATACATTCTTGCTTGAGCCCTAATTACCCAACAAAGAGCTAACTGGACCAAGTAGAGCCAACCTAGGATCCAACACTAGGGATTTAGAGACACACTCCTTAAGCAAGAATTGAGAAAACCAAATGAAGTGTGCCCAAGCTCTTGTCTGAAAATACCTATTCAAAGAAAACCTAAAACAATTGGCTCTCTAAACACTTGAACCCTAAAAGACAAGACCTAAAAGCTCTCAAAGGAAACAAGAGGTAAAGTTGACCCCTTGGGTCAACCAACCTTAAATTAGGTCACTCTTTGCACTTAAAAGACTAAAGTTCAAGTGAAACCTTAAGCACCTTGATAAAAATTGGTAAACTTAAGAGGTCAAGATCCCCATTCTGGTCTACCTGGAACCGCAGTGACAAGAGAGGTCGGGTGGGGGAAACCCTGTAACCCGTGGGGACGCTCTACCGTGTAGGGGTCTTTGCGGGACTCTCCCTCTCTGGCTGCCCAGGTAATTCTCAGGTGGACGATCTTTCTGATCAAGGGGGCCATCTGCCCCGCACCTCTATAGTCACCCAACACATTTTTGGGTGTCTTGATTGGGTCCAGCACCTTCTAAACTCATCTCTTCCAACAGTGCATGTACGGAAGGAGGTCCTTAAGACCACCCTTAAGACCTCCTTTAGAAATTCGCTCTCGTTAAGGCCAAGCCTCGACGCCCGTGTTTGTGCAGCAACACCTTCACATCAGAACCAAGTTCTTCTTCTTCCCCCATCATGGCTCAGCCAGTTGAGGAAGAAAATAATCTGGAGCACCAGCTCCAGCGACTCAATGACCTCTTCCAAAACTTCGTGCACCCACCACAGCGTCCTATGATGCGGGACCACTACAATCCTGCTGCGGTGGCCATTAAGCCTCGAGTCAGAATCCCGACTGGAGGACCTGATTCCGAATTAAAGCCCAACATGATTCATGCTATACCTAAATTCCATGGGCTTAATTCTGAAGATCCCTTCTAGCACATCAAACAGCTAAAGCATCTGGCCCAAACTTTTGGGTCAGATGCGCAAAATCGGGATATTCTTCTCATGAAGATGTTCTCCTTTTCTCTTATGGACAAGGCCGCCCATTGGTATCAAACTCAGACCCGGCCGATCAACACTTGGGAAGAACTTCAATCCGAGTTTTTGAAAAAGTTTTTTCCCGTTGGTTGGACCAACGCCTTGCGCCATCAGATTACACACTTCACTCAACAATCAGGAGAACCTCTCCATGAGGCATGGGATCGTTTTCAGGATCTCATGAGAAAGTGCCCCCATCACGGAGTTCCTAAATGGGAACAAGTCCAATCTTTTTACCAGGGACTCCGTGAGGACATCCGCCTTTTCGTCAATGCAACTTGCGGAGGAAACATCATGGGTCAACATGAAGACACCGTATAGGAGATTCTCGAAAACATGTGCGAGAACTCCATCAACAATGACTCCATGGGATTATTCGACAGGACGAATACCCGCGCAGCGACGAATCTTAAGGGAGCACATGAGACGCAGGGCCTGTCCGCATCAGTCGACCTGGAATTAATGGCCAGTCGATTGGACAAGGTCTCAATCATTGAGAAGAAGGTGGATGAGCTGACTCAGCACTTGCAGCGAGCCACCTCCGCGCGTAACTCCTTTGCACAACCTCCTTCCACACAGGAGACTGTGCAAAACATCCTCCACCGATCTTCCCCTAGGATGGATCCATATCCATCCCCATCTGATTCTCGGATCGGAGGATCATCCGATCCTTTCTACACCAGTCCGGGGAACTCCATTCCCCCTTTCCCTGATTCTCAAGAGGTTCCTCAGACCTGCGAGGCCTCAACGCCATCCAGAACGACCCATTCTCCAACACTTACAACCCTGGATGGCGAAACCATCCCAATTTTCAGTGGGCGGGAAATTGCCAAACCCAAAGACCACCTTTTCAGTCCCGCCCACAGCCCTCTCGTCATTACCAGCCGCCTCAGCCTCGGCCCAACCCTACTTATCCATCAGGGCCAAATCAGGATCAAATGTCCCTAATCCTTCAGACTCTGGCTGACATTCAAAGAACGAATGCGGCTATTCAAAAACAGCACAAGGACGAACTTACAGAGGTTAAAACTCAACTGGCCCAGTTGGCAAATTCTTGCCAACCAGGCACACTCCCTTCCCAACCTCTTCCTAACCCAAATAACGTGCCGACCCAGAAGCACGTTATGAATCCAAATTTAGGCCACGCACAATGGATTTATCAGGCCCCTACTGCTCCATCTCCAGACGAGATGGAAGCTTCAACTTCTTATGCGGGATTTCAGCAGCAGCCACCCCTCTTACCAAACCCAAACCAAAATCAGGCCGGATTAAATTCTGTAACAACACGTAGTGGTAAAACAACTCAAGACCCGCATTATCCAAACCACTCCAAGCCTGATAACCATGACCCTAGGATAGTTATCCAAGATACCACTGTCCCGGATCCACAACCTGGACCTATCCTAGAAGAACCAACCAAGATCCCGTTTCCTGAGGCCTTGACCAAGGAAAAGAAGACCACCAAACCCGTGGCCCCTGAGGAGGACCTGGTCAAGCTCTTTGAGCAGGTCCACATAAACATCCCCTTGATGGATGCAATCCGCCACGTACCAGCTTACGCACGATTTCTAAAGAATATATGTACACCCCAGCGTAAGCCACGAACCAAGGGAGGGAGCCCAATTGTTCTGTCAGAGCAAGCCAACTCTGTAATCCTCAGTAGACTCCCACCCAAGGCAAAAGATCCTGGTACTCCCCTGATTTCCTGCAAGATAGGTGGTACCCAATTTGATAGAGCATTGTTAGACTTGGGTGCATCCATAAACCTGATACCCACATCCTTACTTGACCATCTAGAAGAATCTGAGCTAAAACCAACCGAGGTGACATTACAATTAGCAGATCGATCTATAAAGTCACCAAAAGGGATTCTCGAGGATGTTATCGTAAGAGTGCGGGATTTCTATTTTCCAGTGGACTTTATAGTCTTAGATATGGACGCACCTGAGAACCCTAGGGATACACCAATCATTCTAGGGAGACCTTTCTTGGCTACTGCTAGAGCCAACATCAGCTGTGAGGAGGGCCAAATAGAGCTTAAGTTTGGAGATCAAACACTGAAAATTGATATATTTAAGGCCCAACAAGGAATTAATTGCGGTGTCATCGAACAAATTTGTGACATCAGGACTTTGGTTGATGAATCACACTTCCAGAATGACTCGATTATGCCTCATCAACCGCAGAAGGATCTTGACCCGCAAATAGAGGAGTCGAATCCAGATATGAACAACCCAGTAACTCCCACCCTTGAACCTCACATCTATACTGAACCACCCGCTGCTGCTGATAACCCCATCCTCGAACTGAAACCCCTTCCTGCTCACTTGAAATACATCTTTTTGGGTTCTAATCAGACCCTTCCTGTGATTATCAATTCCAACCTCAGTCCTGAACAGGAATCCCGTCTAATTGTTGTGCTCCAGCAACATCGCAGAGCCATCGGGTGGACTCTCGATGATTTGACTGGAATAAGTCCCTCTTATTGTACTCATCATATCTATTCAGAAGAGGGCACACGACCTTCTCGTGAAATGCAGAGACGCTTAAACCCCAATCTGCAGGAGGTCGTGAAAAAGGAGATCATCAAGTGGTTAGATGCCGGAATCATCTACCCGATCTCCGATAGTCGTTGGGTGAGCCCAATTCAGGTCGTGCCCAAGAAGGCAGGACTCACCACTATAACGACTGAGACCGGAGAAATCATTCCTACCCGATTAGCCAACTCGTGGAGAGTCTGTATAGATTACCGCCGACTCAATTCCTCCACGAAGAAGGATCATTTCCCACTGCCTTTCATTGATCAGATTCTCGAGAAACTAGCGGGAAATAGGTTCTTCTGCTTTCTTGACGGGTACTCCGGTTACAACCAGGTGGCAATCCATCCTGAGGACCAAGAAAAGACCACGTTCACCTACCCCTTCGGAACATATGCTTTCCGAAGGATGCCTTTCGGTCTTTGCAATGCACCCGCTACTTTTCAGCGATGCATGCTTGCCATATTCTCAGATATGGTAGGTGATTATCTGGAAGTCTTCATGGATGACTTTTCAGTTTTCGGAGCATCATTCGACGATTGCCTCCAACACTTGGTCCAGATACTCAGGCGGTGCATCGATGTGAATTTGGTTCTTTCCTGGGAAAAGAGCCATTTCATGGTGCCTGAGGGAATTGTCCTGGGACACTCAATTTCGGAAAAAGGCATCCAAGTGGACCGAGCTAAGGTTGATCTGATTTCTCACCTTCCTATGCCTAGCTCGATCAGGGACATCCGTTCCTTTTTAGGGCATGTCGGTTTTTATCGACGATTTATCCCTGATTTTTCAAAAATCGCGCGCCCCCTGACCACTCTTCTCTCCAAGGATGTTCCTTTCGAAATTTCCAAGGAATGCACTCAAGCATTTGAAATCCTGCGTGACCGAGTCACCCAAGCCCCGATCCTACAATCCCCTGATTGGTCTCAACCCTTTGAGATCATGTGCGATGCATCCGACTTCGCTGTAGGAGCGGTTTTGGGACAGAAAATTGACGGGAAACCTGTGGTCATTTACTACGCCAGCAAAACACTCGATGAGGCTCAGCGTAACTATACGGTTACTGAAAAAGAGCTGCTAGCTGTAGTATTTGCCCTAGAAAAATTCAGATCGTACCTTCTGGGTTCCCGTGTCATCATATACTCGGATCACACAGCTGTGAGGCATCTCCTTGCAAAGAAGGACGTGAAACCTCGATTAATCCGATGGATCTTGCTGTTGCAAGAATTTGACCTTGAGATTCGCGACAAAGCGGGAAAGCAAAATGTGGTAGCTGATCACTTGTCCCGTCTTCCTTCTGAAATAATTGACCCTTCCGGACCCATCACTGAGCATTTTCCCGATGAGCACCTGCTGACTATTGGTACTAGCCTTCCATGGTTTGCTAATGTAGTAAATTACTTGGCATCTCATCAGATCCCGTCCGATTGGCCGAAGGCCAAGAAGGACAAATTACGCTCCGATGCCAAGTATTACATTTGGGAAGACCCGTACCTCTTCCGCATAGGTGCCGATCAGATCATCCGAAGATGTGTCCCGGAAGAGGAATTCAACAATATTCTCTCTTTCTGCCATGACCAGGCATGCGGTGGCCATTTCGCCGGGCATAAAACCGCATCAAAAGTCCTCCAGTGCGGCTTTTACTGGCCCACACTATTCAAAGACGCGTACAGTCACTGCAAGGCATGCAGTCGTTGCCAGACTTTGGGCAACATGAGCCATCGCGGCATGATGCCTATGCAACCAATTCTAGTATGCGAAATCTTTGATGTTTGGGGGATTGATTTTATGGGCCCCTTTCCTGTTTCTGATGGTTTCGAATAATTCTGTTGGCTGTGGACTACGTGTCCAAATGGATCGAAGCCATACTGACCCGAACCTGTGATCACAAAATCGTTCTCAAATTCATTCATCAAAACATTTTCTCAAGGTTCGGGATTCCTCGTGCAATAATCTCTGATGGGGGGACCCATTTCACAAATGCTCAGTTTAGGTCACTGATGACCAAATACGGGGTGTCTCACCGAATCTCTACTCCTTACCACCCCCAAACTAATGGTCTAGCTGAGCTGTCTAATCGGGAGATCAAGAAAATCCTGCAAGTCACTGTTCGACCTGACAGGAAGGACTGGTCGTCCCGACTTCCGGAAGCATTGTGGGCCTATAGGACCGCCCACAAGACCCAATTGGGCATGTCTCCCTTTAGACTGGTGTACGGAAAGGCATGTCACCTTCCCGTCGAACTAGAGCATAAAGACTATTGGGCAGTACGGAACTATAATCTAGATCTTTCCAAGGCTGGAACCCACAGAAAACTCCAAATCAGCGAGATCGATGAATTACGCCTAGACGCGTACGAGAACTCACGAATCTACAAGGAGCGGGTTAAAGCCTTCCACGACAAACACATCTCGAGAAAGATCTTTCATCCTGGTCAAAAGGTCCTACTCTTTGATGCCCGACTAAAACTCTTCCCAGGAAAACTGAGATCCAAGTGGGTCGGACCATATTTGGTCGACAGGTTTTTGGAAATGGAGCAATCGAAATCAGTCCACTCAGCCATGATTCTGAACCTTTCATCGTGAACGGTCAGAGACTCAAGCCGTTCATTGATGTAACTTCTACTGATTTGGCTGAAGCATCTTATATCCTCCATTCCCCTTGAGCTTATTGCACCCAACCGATGACGTAAAACTCAGCGCTTAACGGGAGGCAACCCGTCATTTTCCTAAAAATCCAAAACTTTTTCTAACACCTTTTTGCACTTAAGGTTCACCCTTGTAGACAGCCGACCCCACCTCAAATGCTTGCATCTGGGATTAGAAATCGTCCGCAAAAATTCAACCCTACCCATTCACTCATCCAAATTTATGTCTTAAGGAATGAACTAAGTTAAATAAAAATCCCCTAGGTTACAATGAGGACATTGCAAATCTTAGGCATGGGGGGGTATGAAAGTGCAAAACTTGTAAGAAAAGGTTTCAAACAAAAAATTCACATATGCCAAAAACACCATAAAAATAAAAAATTTTTTCGAAAAAGAATAAAAAGGAGAAGGAAATTTTGTGAAGGAGAAGGAGAAAAGAAACAAAATGAAAAAGGAGCACAAAATTATGAGAAAAGGTGATAGTCATTAGTAAGGAACTAAGGAATTAACCTAAGTTCTAGACCTCATTCAAGAAAATAACTGAAAAGTGCATAATGAGATTAGTAAGAACGCAAACCTTAGGCATTCTTGAATAGACTCTTAGTACCCATTAAGATCTAGACATTCCTCAAGAGGTTGAGGAAAATGAAAAGCTGAAGTATTAGGTCTAAGGCTTAGGAAGTATTTGGCCTCATTAACTAATTTTTGGTTTACGGGACTCAGTAACCTAAGCACCCTAACCTCACACACAGCCTGGTTCAGTAAGCGTAAAAATCAAAATCACGCAGAAGCGTCACAAAATTCTGAAAAGAACACCTAGAATAGGAGCGGCCGATCAACACAAGTTGATTTGGACGAGTTCCCAGCGCGGAGAGGCGGGAAATCCCCTCGAAGATGCGTAACAAAATATCATCTCCTCGGTGCTTGTCTCTTAGGATATTTACATATCCTACTGGGGGCATGTAAGCACTCTGCTGATTCAGATTCCATGGATGGCATTATCTCGAAGTGTCAATTGCCAGGGTCTGGATTCGGCCACGGAACACCATGGATGGGATTATCTCGAAATCTCAATAGCCAGGGTTCCGGGGGTTGCCATGGGCGGTGCTATCTCGAAGCATCGATTGCCAGGAACCCTTGAGGATTGATGATGGGAGCAAGGAATCTGATACAGACCGTGTTGAAAAGCCAATCCTAGGCTAGAACTAAAAAGAAAAAGAGAGAGAAAACTCTCCAAACAGAATAACTTTCTATCTCTCTCTTACAAAACGCACTGCGAACTGAGCCAGGGCTAAAATCATTTCAAGCACGGGTGCTTTAACCACAAAGTCCAATAAACCTTAGGTTAGTTCTTGTGGGCCTTAAAAACCTTTGCTAAGGACTGAGGCTAAGGCTAGACAGATTTGGATCTTGGTTGGTACTAGAGTACCTTTTAGTCCTATGGTCAGCATTCTAACCTAATCTAAGCTCAAATGAAAAAGCACTTATCTAAAGCTATTAAGAACTTCATGGTCTTGAACAAGGGTTGAAACCTTAAGTTTTTGCTAAGGGACTAGCAAAAGCTAGGCATGGGGGTATGATGAGAACCTCATCATGAGCCATAACTAGCTCATTTTGACCTAATACAAAGGATAAAAGCTCCTACATAACTCAAGGAAAGGCTTAACTCAGAGAATTCTGAGTTTAAGGAGAAAACGAGTCATAAGGGGTAAAAATGCAATTTTACCAGTATAATCTGCATACAGGGTAATTCAGGGTCCAAACATAGGTCGAAGCAACCTAATAAAAATAAAAGTGGGATGAGATGATCTGACAAGGGCTACAGCAATTCCAAGGAACTAAATGATAATCTGTAACCTTAAAACAAACCCACTTCAATTCACAAGGTTCGAGGCAAAGTAAAAATAGAATAAACCCTCTAAAATTCATATAAAAATAATCTCTAGGGTTTAGAACTTTCAATTTGGCTTTCAGAACCCATTTTTGACCTACATTGAGAACCATGCCCAATTAATAACTTAATTCAGGTTTTTGCGTAAATTGACCGGTCAAACAAGGTTTAATCTAGAAATAAAATTCACCATCAAATTCCTTAGGTCCTAATTAGTCATTTATAAAAACTTGAGCCTAAGAAGAAACCTTCTTGACCAACTTTGCACTTTGATCCTCATATATTTACTTTTTGGCCCTCAACTTTTGAACCCTCACATTTATACCCCTAACTCTCCTTCGTTCTTCGCATTCAGGTCCCTCCTGCCAAAACCTGACCAGCACCATGCTCCGGCGACCTTGCGCGGAGCATGGCGCCGCACAGGGTAAGGGGGAGGGTCTGGCAAGTAAACCGGGGGTGCCCTGCGTCGTCAGCCGTCGCAGGGACACCCCCCTGGTCGCTGCAACCCACCATACCGGCCGTGCGAACGCACGGACGGTATGGGTCTCCATCTCCGGCATCCTCCGGCGAGGGAGACACGTCGTCTCCCTCCGCCCTCCTCTCTGATTCTACCCTATAAATACCCCCCGTCGCCCCACCGTTCGTAGGAGCTCGGTCCTGATGGAGAAACACCCTCTTTTCACTCTCTTCCCACTCCGACAGGAAGCCCTCCAGCTCCGGCGGTCTCTCCTCCTCCTCCTCGTCGTTCTGCCGCACTACCAGCAGCAGGGCAATTTCCCCCCGCTCTTCCCGCGCCGCGCCGCACCCAGCGCGTGCCTCTCCAGCCCTCTCCTCGCCGTCGCTCCTTCCTCTGGGCAGCTTCTTCTCCGGCGACAGTCGATACGACTGTCGCCTGCTCCGGCCCCTCCTCGTCCTGCTAAGTAGGTAGAACTCCTCTTTGTCCCCTCTTCCTTTTCCTCATTTTACATCTTTACTGTTGCCCCGATCCGACCAATCGCCCTCACCTTCTCCACCTCCGGCCCCTGCTCCGGCGACCCGCTCCCATCACTCCAGCAACCCACACGGCTCGCCGACCACCGCAGAACCTCCGCCTCCTCACCCTGATCAACCTCCGCCCTTCCACTTCTCCCAAATCACCCTCTGCAACTCCACCGAACAAACCCATCTCCCGACCCACAGTCCGACCTAGGGCAGCCCTTAGGCTCCGCCCCGCCGCCTGCACACCCCCTGACCACCTTCGCCGTGCCACGGCGAAGGTCCTCCGCGTTTCTGATTGGGCCGAGAGGCCGTTTCTCTGTAGGCAGGTACCTGCGCTCGTCGCCGCCATTGTTGAAGCAAAGCAGCTTCGACCTGCTGTCCCAGGTGCGTCGCGCCCAGGCTGTGCGGGGGCATTTCGACAAAGCGTTAGGCTGCAGTTGAGGCGAATCCCTCGCGCGAAGGCCTCGCGTAAAGCTGCGATTACCAGCTGCTTCCTCCGCGCAGGCGCGAAATTGGGGTGGGACATTTAGTCCCACCTCGGAAGGCTCTGAAGGAGCGCAGCGGTATAAAGCGAAAAAGTGCTGGAGGCTTATTGCCTCAGCACACGGGGTGAGGTCCCATTCACCCGCCCGGTTACCCGGTCTCGTCCGCGCTCACGCCCCGCGGACCTGGCCCGACCCGACTTAGACTGACCTGCACTCCTCGCCCACCACGCACGCCGGTGGGCCTGGACCCGGGCGCGACCCGTACCCGGTAACCCGGCAGCTCTGGGAGAGCTTTCCTAAGAGTGGCTTCTGTGAGAGAGACGCGGGGGAGGGTAGAGTTAGGTTTTGTCCCTCTGATCAAGCTGTGTAAGTGTGCAGGCACAGGCGAAGAAGAAGAAGATGAGCGAGGCAGAGAAGAAGGACGACGAAAGCTGAAGGAAGGAGGAGCACTGTAGCAGCGGCGGTTTAAGTCGTCTGATTGGAAAATCAGACGATGTCCTGAAGGCAAAGAAGGAGAAGGAAGGCGAGGCAGAGGAGAACACAGAGAGGCCAAGGGAAGAACTGAAAGAAGAAGAAGAGCACGAGAAGAAGAAGATCTGAAGAAAGGAAAAGAAGAAAGAAAGATGAAGAAGAAGAACAGGACCGCTCTGCAGAAGAAAAAGGAAGAGACAAGCAGAAACAGCTGAAAGAAGAAGAAGAACATCACCACTGCAGATAAAGAAGAAGAACAAAGGAAGAGAGCAGAAGATCTGAGAAGGAGGAAGAGGAGAAGCAAAGAGAAAAGAAGAAAAGCCAACAAATTCTCTCTCTCTCTCTTTATTTTTGTAATAAGAATTTGTATCTCTAGAATACAGTTTGCTCCCTGAGTTCGACCTCGGGAACCCTTTATTTCCGAGTAACAAATTGTATTAAACTGGTAATCACCTCTCTATACTATACTACGACGAAATAATAAAACTATAGAGGAAGGTCACCACAAATCCGATCCTTCTTGGGACACGTCGATTTCTATAGGAGATTCATCAAAGACTTCTCCAAGATTTCTAGACCTTTAACTCATCTCCTATCAACCGACGTACCCTTTGATATGGGCCCCAACTACATACGAGCATTCACGCAGCTGCGTGATGCTGTCACCAAGGCCCCTGTTCTCCAGCCACCTAATTGGTCCCTCGACTTTGAACTCATGTGTGACGCTTCTGACCTTGCAATCGGAGCCATCCTGGGACAAAGACGCGATAGACACCCCTTCGTGGTGTACTACGCCAGTAAGACGTTGGACAAGGCCCAGCGTAATTATACAACCACTGAGAAAGAACTACTGGCGGTCGTCTTTGGGCTGGAGAAATTCCGCTCTTACCTTATGGGCTCGCATGTTATTGTATTCACTGACCACGCGGCCATTCGCCATCTCATGCACAAGAAGGATGCCAAGCCTAGACTAATTCGTTGGATCCTTCTGCTCCAAGAATTTGACATTGAGATCCGCGATAAGGTCGGAGCCCAGAATGTTGTTGCTGATCATCTCTCAAGACTGGACTTTGACTACATTGGACTTACCCTACCGATCAATGAGGTTTTTCCCGATGAGCACCTACTGGCAATTAATGTGGCAAGTGGACCTTGGTATGCCGACATTGCCAATTACCTTGCTTCTGGTTCCCTTCCACGTGGCTAGCCTAAAAACCAGCGCGAGCATCTTAATGTAGAAGCAAAGTATTATTTCTGGGATAATCCACTACTTTTTTGAATAGGTGCTGACCAGATCATTCGTCGCTGTATTCTTGACAGCGAATTCCCCAGTGTGCTATCCTTCTGCCACGATCAGGCCTGCGGAGGCCATTTCTCTGGGAGGAAAACTGCAGCCAAGGTGTTGCAGTGCGGTTTCTTTTGGCCCTCCCTTCACCAGGATGCACACAACTATGCCAAACATTGCACTAGGTGCTAGTCGTTAAGGTCAATGTCACGTTGAGACATGATGCCCTTGCAACCCATCCTAGCTGCTGAAATTTTCGACATTTAGGGAATCTATTTCATGGGTCCCTTTCCTCCTTCCAACGGCTTCAAATACATCCTCGTTGCTGTTGATTATGTTTCGAAATGGATTGAGGCTATTCCCACGTGCCATGCTAACCATGTCATATCCACTCGATTTGTTAAAGACCACATTTTTGCACGCTTTGGGATCCCTCGAGCCATTATCTTGGATGGAGGAAGCCATTTTACCCATGCCTCTTTTCGGGCACTTCTAAGGAAATATGGAGTCCACCATCATATCGCATCTCTGTATCGTCCTCAGACGAACGACCAGGCTGAGGTGTCGAACCTGCAAATCAAGTAAATTCTCTAGAAAACGGTTCGGCCTGATAATAAGGATTGGTCCGACAAGCAGATTGATACACTTTGGGTGTATCAGATCGCCTTCAAGGCTCCCCTAGGTATGTCCCCTTATAGAATCATTTACGGGAAGCCTTGTCATTTGCTCGTGGAGCTGGAGCACCTCGCTTATTGGGCGGTTCGCCAATGTAACCTCGACCCAGACCTGTGTGGTCGAGAAAGGAAACTCCAACTCCAAGAGCTAGAAGAGCTCCGTTGTGAAGCCTATGATTCTGCCTTAACTTTCAAGCAACGAACTAAGGCTTTTTACGACAGTCGTATTCGACAGAAGGAATTTGAGCCATCTCAGCAAGTTTGGCTTTACAACGCCCGACTCAAATTCTTCCCAGGAAAATTGAAGTCCAAATGGACTGGTCCCTTCTTGGTCTCGAGGCCATTTCCCAACGGGGTCATTGAAATTGAAGATCCCAAATTTGGGCATAAATTTACGGTCAATGGGCATCGTTTAAAACCTTATCCTACTCATGAACCTGCCTCCGTTGGAGAAACTGTTGCCCTGCTGGAGGGTAACTAATTTCGTGCCTCATTCTGAGTCCAGCTGGGGACGTTAAATTTAGTGCTCGTTGGGAGGCACCCCAGCAACACTCCTCCACTGTCACGTACACTTCACTTCGCACCTTTTCACTTCACCACCCACCATCCACCCACCGTACCACCTTGCTATATACCCTGCACCTAAGCTCTCATTCCCCAATCTTTGGACCTTCATCTCCTCTACCCTGCATGCATATGAGGACATAGCATCATTTGGCATGGGGGGTGGATAAGCATCCATAGGATCTGGGTATTATATGGTATCATGCAGCTTCCATCCATCTATAAATATGTACATAGCAAAAAAAAAGAAAAAGGTGTTTAGTAATGATCTAAAGGCTAAAACAAAAATACAATAAGTGTTTATGGATATTCAACCACTGTTTTAAAGACTTTCTAGGCCACAGAATCTTGATTCGCTCAGGCTCGGCTTAATTCACTTGATCACTGACAAGATAGATCAGAATCTCTCTTAACTAAGGACGTATTCTTGTACCTGAGACATCAGTACAGGATCCGTTGGTTTGCTTCTACTTGAGAGCTTAAGAAATCTTGGTTCACACTATACATATCAAGAAAGACCGGGTGAACATAAGATCCAACCCTAGTGTTCACTCTTACCTGTGCGCGCAGGTAGACTTTTTATCCCAGGCTTTAGTCTTGTGTCTAGGAGAAACTCTTTTCACCAAAAAGGAACTCTCCCGCCAAAAAAAAAAAAGTGTGCTCCTCCAAATAAAGTTGTAAGAGATATACTGACACTTGTTTAAAAAAAAAAAAAATCTGTGCAAATAAGTCAGTATATCTCGCAATTGTCTGTAAATTCTTCTTCCTGAAAAGTTTTTCAGGGCAAGTTATAAATACCCTATTTCTACCATATATTCTTTGAGCCACAAATGTAATTAAATGGGAGTTGAGTTTTCCGTCATCTTCTTAAGGGTTAATCCGAAGACACGAGCTGAAACTAGGACCTACCTGCAGTTAAAGATTCGTGAAACCCTGGGCTTGAGTCTTAATGTTCATCTGGTCAGTCTTGATCCTTCACTATGAACAAACCATAATCCCTTGAGCTCTCGAGTAAGGAAAAAACCTTCTGAGTCCTGGAAATTATACTTAAGGTTTAAATATCAAGAGTCCAGGTTAGTCGAGAGATGGTCTATATCACGTAAGACTTAAAGTACTGGTAGTCTTCTCTGCAATTGGTTCTCACAATATCCAACAAACACACCCATGTCGCCTCGGAAGCAAATCTTCAGCTTAAGATCATTCCTAAATACAATACAAAATGTTTTGCTAGGGACTAGCAGAAGATAGACATGGGGGTATGATTGCACAACAAAAATACACCAGTAATTATGCCATCTTGTGTTATTTCCTAGCACTGCCATTGTATCCTATGTAACTATAGTTGCATTTGTAAATAAACACATGCATGCATTTATTGAGAGGGGAGGATAATGCGAATAATTGGCCATTTAATTAACATCTTCATCAAGGGTTGCATTACAATTTCATCACCTTCATTTTTTTATTTTGACTTTGAAAACTTCTCCCTCGCGTGGCTCAAGGTATGGGGCATGCACCTCTCGCGCCATTCCTCTGCCAGCAGCATGGTGGTGGCATGCGTCTCCTTTAAAAAGCCTCACCCTCTCCCTTACGCAAGGGGGGCCGGGAACACACACTACCCCTAGACACCTTCCTCCAGGCCAATCTCCTCCCCTCCTCCCCTCCATACGCAGTATCTCTTCCCACTAAAGAGACACACTGTGGGCAGGAGCAAGCTCACAGTGGTCCCACAACCACCACTGTGAGTTCCACCACCGCCCAGCTCCTTCGTAAGCAGGTGGGCGTGGTGGTTTCACCCTCTGTTTTCACCGCTGAACACTCTCGCCGCCATTGCCAGAGCTTCAAGGTCAAAAGCTCCAGCAGCAGCAGCGCAGGCACCCACGCGCACGACTGCAGACATCCGCAAGCTCTCCCCGCATGCGCAGGCGCTTCCCAGCGCGCCTGCGCACACAGATGGTCGGGCCTGGATAGGTTGTGTTAATATGGTGATTTTATCGTTGAAATGTGTATAGTGGTTAACCTAAATCGAGCCTAACCATTTCTTTATAAATTTTTTTTACCTGGCCTACTTGATTTTATCTTGGTCACTTTTAGGCCTAGGGTCGAACTTAGGGAAGTGGGATTAGAAGTGAATCAGTTTCTACGCCTTTCCTACAACGAATCTCTTTCATTCGTTTATTATGTTTTTGGTGTTTTTCTATTTAGATTTTTTTTCCTGATAATTCTTGTCCTTGAGGCACACCCTCAAAATCAGGTTCTTAGCTTTGAGCCAAATTAGGGTTCCAAAATTGGTCTTGCTATTCACAACACTAAGTACCTGCAAGTCAAGGATTATCTTTTCTCTTTTATATATTTTTTTATCTTTTTACTGGCAGGAATGAGAAATAGAAATAAAGTAAATATAGTATATATATGTATATATTATATATGTATAAAGCGGTGGGGGTGGAGGCGGAGATGGAGTGTAGCACGGTGTTGAGTCGGTCGTCGTCTAGGAAGACGCAACCAACAGGACGAAGTGCCGCGTGTAAGGGGATTGGTGGAAGATGAGTGCGAACACGCTTTTTGTACGAGTGTATCGGGGAATATCAGCAACTGGTGTAGATATTCCCGCGATAAACCGTATGGTAAGTAATATATATATGTATATATGTAAATATATCTATATGTATATATATATATATGGTTATAAATATATAGGTATATATGTAGTTATATGTGTATATATATAGATATGTAAATATATGTATGGATAGATATATGTATAGATATATATATATATATATAGATATATGTGTATGTATATATAACTATATAGATGTATATATATATATGTATATATATATATATATATATATAGTAATATATGTATATAAATATATGTATAGATATGTATGTATATATATATGTATATGTATGTATATAACTATATAGATGTATATATATATATGTATATATATATAGTAATATATGTATATATATATATATACTTAGTTATATAGGTAAAAATCTATATATATAGATATATATATGTATATATATATATATTTATATGTATATAAATATATGTATATATGTAAATATATATGTGTACATATATATATAAGTATATAGATGTATATATATATATGTATGTATATAGATTAATACATAGTTATATAAGTATATGTATAGATATATGTATATATATATATGTATATAAATAAATAAATACATATATAAATATATATATGTACGTATATATATAAGTATATATTAATGTATAAGTGAGAGTGTGTGTGTGCGAGAGTGTGAGTGTGTGTGTATGTGTGTGCAGAGAGTGTGAGAGAGTGTTGTGAGAGAGAGAGAGAGAGCGGGAGAGAGAGAGCCTGTTGTGTGAAGAGGCGCTTTAAGTCGTCTGCAGCAGTGGGGCGACGTCTGATAGCGCTTGCGCGCACAGGCGCGTAGGCACGCGGAGAGGCGTGCGCATGCAGGAGGGAGTGGTGCGGAGGAAGGAACCGAGCGCACAGAGCTGCGCGGAGAGGGGAAGGGAGGGGGCGAAGGCAGGCGCTGGGAGTGGGTGAACACGCGGAAGGAAGCTGGCGCTGGCAGACGCGGGCGCACGCAGATGCGCAGATGGGCGCTGGAGCGGGCGCTGGGTTGGACGCGGGCGCGGGTTAGCAGCAGTTGCAGCGCGTCGGGTGACCGGTTAAGTGAGAAGCTTACCGGTCACCGCACTGTAGCCACAGTGTTCCGCTGAAACGCGTGAACAGTGGCTACAGTGCCGGGGCGAGCCGCGTGATCGCCTGCGTCCGGTGCAGTGAGTGCGGGGAGCCGATGCGCGAGCTTGTGTGCACATGGAAGGGGTGCGCCGGCTGGTGGCTTGCGCGGAGGGGCGGGCGTACGCGAAGAAGCGGAAGGCGAGGGCAGCCTGCAGGCATGCGTGGTGGCCTGCGTGTGGGCGCGTGGTGGCCTGCGCTGCTGCTGCTGCCTTGCTGCTACTGCTGCGGAGCTTGCGGTGGCCGGTTGAGCTTGAAAGCTTGAAGCCCTAGTGGCAATGGCAGAAGTGGCTTGGACGTTGAAACAGAGAGAGAACCACCACAACCACCGGATCTCTGATGAGCTGGGCGGTGGTGGACTCACAGTGGTGGTTGTGCACCACTGTGAGGTGCTCCTGCCCGCAGAGTGTCTCCTCAAGGAGGAGAGGCTGCGTATGGAGGGGAGAAGGGAGGAGATGGCCTGGAGAAGAAGAGCTGCGTTGGGTTTTTTTGGGTGGACCAGGCTCCCTTTGCAAAGAAGCCAGTCGTGCCTTTTTAAAGTGGAAGAAGGCATGCACAGCCATGCCCTGGCTGTGCATGGCTTGGCAGGGAGTGGCTGCTGCAGGGCAAGCTTTGCAGAGCATGGCGCGAGGAAGAGGTTGAAGAGGCCATGCCTGCAGCTGCGAGGAGAAGAATTTCAAAATAGAAATAGAAAATAAAGATGGAGATTTTGTAAGGCAACACTTGAGGAAAACGTGAATTGTGAGGCCATTTTATTCACTCTCCTCCCCTCTCAATTAAATGCATGCATGCGTGTATTTTTACAAATGCGACTATGGATACCTAATATGCACTGGTAATGCTAGGAAATAGCACAAGATGGCACAATTGCAGGTGTATTTTTGCGGTGCAATCATACCCCCATGCCTATCTTTTGCTAGTCCCTAGCAAAACATTTTTGTATTGTATTTAGAAATGATCTTTTAAGCTGAAGATTTTCTTCTGAGGCAACATAGATGTGTTTATTGTTGGATATTGTGAGAACCAATTACAGAGAAGACTACCAGTACTTTAAGTCTCACATGACATTGATCATCTCTCAACTAACCAGGACTCTTGATATTTAAACCTTAAGTACGATTTCCAGGACCCAAGAGGTTTTTGACATACTTGAGATCTCAAGAGGTTATGGCTTGTGCTTAGTGAAGGATCAAGACTGACCAGATGAACATTAAGACTCAAGCCCAGGGTTTCACGAATTTTTAAGTAAAGGTTGGTCCCAGTTTCAGCTCGTGTCTTCGGATTAACCCTTAAAAAGATGATGGAAAACTCAACTCCCATTTTCTGACATTTGTGGCTCAAAGAAAATAGGGTATTTGCCCTGAAGAACTTTTTTGTAGGAAGAAGACTTTACAGATATTTGCAAGATATACTGACTTATTTGCATCATTTTTTTTTTTTGAAACATGTGTCAGTATATCTCTTACAACATTATTTTGAGGAGCACACTTTTCTTTTTGGTGGGAGAGTTTCTTTTTGGTGGAAAGAGTCTCTCCTAAACACAAGACTAAAACTTGGGATAAAAAGTCTACCTGCGTGCACAGGTAAGGACTCCACCTTCCCTAATGAACACTAGGGTTGGATCTTATGTTCACCTGGTCTTTCTTGATATGTGTAGTGTGAACAAAGATTACTTAGGCTCTTAAGTAGAAGCAAACCAACGAATCCTGTATTGGTGTCTCAGGTACAAGAATACGTCCTAAGTTAGGAGAGATTCCGATCTATGTTGTCAATGCTCAAGTGAATTAAGCCGAACCTGAGCGAATCAAGCTTCTGTGGCCTGGAAAGTCTTCAAAACAGTGGTTAAATATCCATAAACACTTATTGTATTTTTGTTTCAGCCTTTAGATCATTACTAAACACCATTTTCATTTTTCATTTTATATATATATATATATATATATAGATAGAAACTGCATGTTACCATAAAATACCCAGATCCTAAGGATGCTTATCCACCCCCCCATGCCAAACGATGCTATGTCCTCATATGCATGTAGGGTAGGGTAGAGGAAGGATGAAAGATCGGGTAATAAGAGCTAAGGTGCAGGGTATATAGCAGGGTGGTAGGATGGGTGGATGGTGGGTGGTGAAGTGAAAAGTGAAGTGATGGTGGATGGTGAAAGATCTGGCAATTCCTGGGACGAGAGTGTCTCAGGCAGATCGGAGAACAAGTCAGGAGGAAGAAGTTGGCCCTTAGATTGGCCAAGAAGAGGGTCTTCTTGGTTATATGGATCTAAAAGGGAATAGCCCCAGTGAGTAGGATATGGGCTCAAGGTCCCAATGTGGAGTTGCAAATCCGCCTGATTTGGCGGGAAAGAAAGGGCAATCCGATCTTCAATAGTGTGGACTGGCGGTGAGTAGCCCGGAAATGACTCAGACCACGAGGTATGGGAGGCGGAGAAAACCTTGTTAGAAGTCTGGTCAGGAGAAGGTATGGGAATAGGGAGGGATGGGGGAACGTCACAATATGTGTTGGTTAGGCAATCGTCAGGTAATCTGCAGCAGTCAGAATAGGTCCCAATTAGTCTGATACACGCACTGACGGCCATGTCCTCGTCAGACGTGTCATCCTCAATGCAATCCAATTAAAGTTCTTGGCTGCCTTGAAGATGCTAAGCTTGAGCTTTTCAGATCCAACGGCAATCTCAATATAGCCCGAATCGTAGTCGATATGGGCGTGGGCTGTGGCCAAGAAAGGTCAACCAAGGTTGATCGGACAATCAGAAAGTGCGCTAGGAACTTCCATGTCTAAAACAAGAAAGTCAACAGGAAAACAGAGACTGTTGACCCTAACCACACACCCTTTGGGATTTTGACAGAATGATCTGCCAACTCTAACGTGACAGGGGTGGGTTTCAGATTTCCTAAGGAAAATTTTTCGAGCATGATGGTCGGTATAAGATTGATGGAAGATCCTAGATCAAGCAGGGCACGGTTAAAATTGCAACCTTGGATGCTACAGGAAATCAGTGGTGTGCCCGGATCTTTCTGCTTCGGTGGTAGGTTTGACAGTATAGCACAACTCGCATGAGGCGAGAGAACCACCGGATTCTTAGTTTTCTTTGACTGTCGCCTGGGTGTTGTGTAGTCTTTGAAAAATCGGGTGACAGTAGGTATGTGATCGATAGCCTTGAGCAGGGGTACCTTGATTTCTACATCCTTGAACAAATTACACAGGTTATCAAAGGCCTGCGTATCTTTCTTCTTGCCTTTTGGCTCCCTCAGTAGAGCCTCAGGGAATGGGACTGATTCTGGCACCAATTTGGGTGTATCGTCCTCTCGCGAATGTGGTGCGCATCCCAAATGAGAGGGCGATGAAGAAGACAGGCCAGGATCATGTCGAGGCGGATCGACGGTCTGCTTGCCGCTCCTCGTAGTGATAGCATTGGACGATGCGGGTCTAGTGGGATCATACGGCGGAGGAGGGTTCGTAATAGGGACATAAGAGTGAGGTGCTGCAGTGGGATTAGCCTGAAATCCTGGTGGAATGCTCGAAGCTTGCAGAATCTGATGAACCTACCCCTGAGAAGGTCGTACTTGTGGTTGAGGACCACGGGGTACGAAATTTCACGGGTTGGGAACAGGTTGGGCGGGAAGAGTGCCCTGAGATCGAGTCGCCATGCGTAGTTGACTGATCTCAGCATTCTGCTGCGCCAATTGGTGCTGAAGAGAGGTCATGTTCTCTTCATGGCGCTTTGACATTTCCGTCATCATTCGCATCAATTTGTCAAGAGGACTTGATGCGTGTTCGGTTTGCGGTATGCAAGGGCCTGATGGCGGATTCGCCATAGGATTAGATTGGGCCCTTGGGATGATGGGTGCGGACGGTCGAATTGGTCCACCCGCGGGGTTTTGGTGCTGCGGGTTGTTGGACCATGCGAAGTTCGGATGATTTCGCCACCCTAGGTTATAAGTGGCAGAGAACAGGTTGTTCCCTAGGGTGCAAGTGTCTTCTATGCCAGAAGGTGCGTCCGCATGTAAATATGCGTCCGAGCATGCGGAGGCTTGGTCCTTCGTGTCAAAATACTGGCTCGCAGAAGCCAGATCCACATGACTTACTGAATCGCTTGGTGAGACACTCGGTAAGGAAGGTCTTATGGGGTTTCTCGGGATAAGCCTAGTGTTGGAAGAATTGGGATTGTGACGAAGTGGTGAGGTGGGGGTGTTTGCCATAGAACGGGCGGGGTTGGCTAGAAGCTCGTCCAGCTTCTTGTGCACGATGGAGACTTCATCCAATTTCTGTGTGATAAGGCTTAGATCAGTGGATGAATGGGAGGGTCCCGTGTCAACTTCGTTGACATTACGGGGCAGGCTGGTACGATTAAAGGCGACAATGGAGGCATTGTTCATTGAGTTTTCGCTCATATTTTCAAATAATTCGAATGCTCCATTCTCATCTTTATTCATGAAATTCCCTCCGCAGGAAGTGTCTGCAATCTACTTCAAAGTCTCATTTAGCCCATAGTAGAAAATCTGGGCTATATGCCACTTAAGCAGACCATGGTGCGGACACTTCCTGAGGAGGTCATTATATCTCTCCCATGCCTTATGAAATTGTTCGCCGTTTTGTTGCAGAAATGAAGTGATAGCACGGCGAAGCGCATTGGTTCGCCCGATTGGGAAGAACTTCTTGAGAAACACTGTTCGCATCTCTTCCCAAGAGTGGATGGTTCACCCAAGGGTGCGTAACCACTGCGACGCTTTATCCCGCAATGAAAACGGGAACATTTTCATGAGGACTATAGGTAACCTGATATTTCTAGGTTTAACGGTTTCAGCCAATCGGGTTAGGTCTTCCAAGTGGAGAAAAGGATCTTCACTTGCAAGATCATGGAAATGAAAATTTATCAGGCCAATTATGTTAGGTTTCAATTCAAAGTCGTCCCCGCCTATGGGGACCCGAATTTGTCCTATGGTCTCTGTAGCAGCGGGATTCTGATAAGAGCTAAGAGACCTAGGCTCCTCCCATTCGGGAGGGTTATGCATTTCCTCCAATGTTTCCGGAATGGCTTCAATTTGTTCATTATACATTTCCATTTGGGCTTGAAGGCGGGTTATGGGATCTAAGGCTCCACCACCTGGTGAGTTTTGAGGGCGGTTTCCTCCCTCTGGATTTGGGGGTGGGCGTGCAGCCATGTTTGTGGAGGAGGAGGACGATTCGGCTTCTTTTCTAAATTTATCAGGCAATTCACACAGTTCAGGGTTTTGTGACCTCCTCCCAAACATGCATTACCGCAGGAAGAATTGGTGAGATAAGAAGGGAAAAGAGATGAGAGAAATGACGCCGCAAAGGTACACTTGATGACAAATCAATACAATCAAATTCCTAACCTCTACAGTGTGCCCTTGACCAAAAGATCTAAGTTACCTACTATCACAAACTATGGAATCGAATGCGAGCACCGCAGAACCACCGGGCTAGATTGAAAGGCGTTTGCCCCAGTCTTAGACACCAGATAGCACGCGGGAACCCTCACCAGCATGTAGGCGCTACACGTAGGTAGTTAGACCTCCAATCCTTAATAAGGGTCAAGTTGCTACCAGTTTTAGTTAGGGGCTTAGGATCAAGTGCTTTTGGAATGTGCAGGGCATTTTTTACGGGTAATGCCCAAGTGATTGATTTTATGAGAGTGTGTAATCCAAGCATGCAACGGGGAAATCTCCCCGAATTGATGTTTTAATTGGTGAATGGTTTTTAGAATTCAGCCTTAAGTAGTATGGATTTTAGGATTTCGCTGAATTACCAATTCAACCAATCTTCGGGTTTTGAGAGAATACAAGTTTTCTTCTAAGCCCAACAAACCCTTCTTCAATGTCAATTGGTTAATGCATGCTAAAATGCAATGGGCTTCCCTAGATGGATATTTCTATATGTGGATGTACGAATCAATTTTAGATTAGTGTGAAAGGGAGCCAAAGCACTTCAATTCAAGTGCTCCCAATCACCAGAATGATTTCCACACACAAGGCTCAACCAAAAGATAAAGAAAATCAAATTGTTGGGGTTGAAGGATTCGGGATTGAATCTTAGGCACGTGAAAGGTCATGGTGGGGTTGGAATCAGCTCAATTCTAAGTCTCCCCACCAAAAATGTGATCCCGAATTTGCAGATAAGTGAGGCAAAGAGGGGTGCAATCAATCTTTTTATGTTTGCCTCAAAGAATACTTCACACGGTGAAAAATTCAAGAATCAAGATTCTTGTATCTTTGCTATGCGAAGTTTGGAGGCAAATCCCGGGGTAGTGGGAGTAAAGGCAAACAATCAAACAAGTGAATTTTAATCCACTTGCCCCAAGAGATCCCAAGAAGATTTTCTAGTTTTTAGTTTTTTTTTTTAGTTATTTTTGGGTGACAAGTTAACCTAAGTTGCTAAGAAAGAAAGACCTACTTGTTCAGCATTATGTGCGGAGCTCCAGTGCGGTGTCGGCGACTTCACGCTCTCGTTCCCTCCTTGGATCTGCTCACGTCTCTGACTTCGTCTACCTGCCTTCTCCTTGCAACAAGTTCACCTGCACAGCCATAAACAAAAACACCCGTGAAGAGAGAAGAGAAAAATGAAAGGAATGGAATAGAAACTTATTTGAAGGCACACTTCCCCGGCAACGGCGCCATGAAAGATGTGGTCGGGCCCGGATAGGTTGTGTTAATATGGTGATTTTATCGTTGAAATGTGTATAGTGGTTAACCTAAATCGAGCCTAACCATTTCTTTACAAAATTTTTTTACCTGGCCTACTTGATTTTATCTTGGTCACTTTGAGGCCCAGGGTCGAACTCAGGGAAGTGGATTAGAAGTGAATCAGTTTCTACGCCTTTCCTACAACGAATCTCTTCAGTTCATTTATTATGTTTTTGGTGTTTTTCTATTTAGATTTTTTTTTCTGATAATTCTTGTCCTTGAGGCACACCCTCAAAATCAGGTTCTTGGCTTTGAGCCAAATTAGGGTTCCAAAATTGGTCTTGCTATTCGTAAGATTGAGTACCTGCAAGTCAAGGATTATCTCTTCTCTTTTATATATTTTTCTATCTTTTTACTAGCAAGAAAGAGAAACAGAAATAAAGTAAATATAGTATATATATATGGATATATTATATATGTATAAAGGGGTGGGGGTGAAGGAGGAGATGGAGTGTAGCACAGTGTCGAGTCGGTCGTCGTCTAGGAAGACGCAACCAATAGGACGAAGTGCCACGTGTAAGGTGGATTGGTGGAAGATGAGTGCGAACATGCTTTTTGTATGCGTGTATCGGGGAATATCAGCAACTAGTGCAGATATTCCCGCGATACAACGTATGGTAAGTAATATATATATATATGTATATATGTAAATATATCTATATGTATATATATATATATATATATGGTTATAAATATATAGGAATATATGTAGTTATATGTGTATATATATATGCATATATATATATGTGTATATATATAGATATGTAAATATATGTATGGATAGATATATGTATAGATATATATATATATAGATATATGTGTATGTATATATAACTATATAGATGTATATATATATATGTATATATATATATATATATATGTGTATATATATATATATATATAGTAATATATGTATATAAATATATGCATAGATATGTATGTATATATATATAGTAATATATGTATAGAGATATATGTAGATAGATATGTATATATATATATATATATATGTATGTATATATAGTTATAGATATATATGTATATATGTATGTATATGCATATATATATATGTATAAATATATGTATATATATGTATATATATATATATATATATATATATATATATATATATATATATATATATGTATCTATACTTATACTTAGTTATATAGGTAATAATCTATATATATAGATATATATATATATGTATATATATATATTTATATGTATATAAATATATATGTGTATATATATATATATGTACGTATATATATAAGTATATATTAATGTATAAGTGAGAGTGTGTGTGTGCGAGAGTGTGAGTGTGTGTGTATGTGTGTGCAGAGAGTGTGAGAGAGTGCTGAGAGAGAGAGAGAGAGAGAGAGAGAGAGCGGGAGAGAGAGAGCCTGCTGCATGAAGAGGCGCTTTAAGTCGTCTGCAGCAGTGGGGCGACGTCTGATAGCGCTCGTGCGCACAAGCGTGTAGGCATGCGGAGAGGCGTGCGCACGTCGGAGGGAGCGGCGCGGTGGAAGGAGCCGCAGCGCACATCGCTGCGAGGAGAGGCGAAGGGAACAGGCGAAGGCAAGTGCTGGGAGTGGGTGAACATGCGGAAGGAAGTGGGCACTGGCAGACGCGGGCGCACGTAGACATGCGGGTAGGCGCTGGAGCGGGCGCGGGGCTGGACGCGGGCGTGGGTTAGCAGCAGTTGCGGCGTGCTGGGAGACCGGTTAAGTGAGAAACTTACCGATCACCGCACTGTAGCCACAGTGTTCCGCTAAAACGCGTGAACAGTGGCTACCGTGCCGAGGCTAGCTGCGCGACCGCCTGCGTCCGGTGCTGTGAGTGCGGGGAGCCGATGCGCGAGCTGGCGCGCGCGTGGAAGGGGTGCGTCGGCTGGTGGCTTGCGTGGAGAGGTGGGCGTATGCGAAGAAGCGGAAGGCGAGGGTAGCTTGCAGGCGCGAGCGGTGGCCTGCGTGCGGGCGCGCGGTGGCCTGCGCTGCTACTGCTGCAGAGCTTGCGGTGGCCGGTTGAGCTTCAAAGCTTGAAGCTCCAGTGGCAATGGCAGAAATGGCTTGGACGTTGAAACTGAGAGAGAACCACCACGCCCACTGCCTCTCTGATGAGTTGGGTGGTGGTGGAGTCACAGTGGTGGTTGTGCACCACTGTGAGGTGCTCCTGCCTGCAGAGTGTCTCCTCAAGGAGGAGAGGCTGCGTATGGAGGGGAGAAGGGAGGAGATGGCCTGGAGAAGAAGAGCTGCATTGGGTTTTTTTGGGTGGACCAGGCTCCCTTTGCAAAGAAGCCAGCCATGCCTTTTTAAAGAGGAAGAAGGCATGCATAGCCATGCCTTGGCTGTGCATGGCTTGTCATGACTTGGCAGGGAGTGGCTGCTGCAGGGCAAGCTTTGCAGAGCATGGCGTGAGGAAGAGGTTGAAGAGGCCATGCCTGCAGCCACGGGGAGAAGAATTTCAAAATAGAAATAGAAAATAAAGATGGAGATTTTGTAAGGCAGCACTTGAGGAAAACGTGAATTGCGAGGCCATTTTATTCACTCTTCTCCCCTCTCAATTAAATGCATGCATGCATGTATTTTTACAAATGCGACTATGGATACCTAATATGCACTGGTAATGCTAGGAAATAGCACAAGACGACACAATTGCAGGTGTATTTTTGCGGTGCAATCATCCCCGGCGCTACCGGTCGCCCACTCCCGCACGGCACTATAGCCACTGTTCACGCGTCTCAGCATGACACTGTAGCCACCGGCTTGTTTCTCACTTACCTGGTGGCACAACGCTCTCTCTCTTTGCCCGCAGTCGCTCCAGCCGGTCGCCCGCGCCTGCGTTTGCGCCCGCACCCGCTCCCGCCTGTAGCGCTGTGTGCTACGCTACGCAGTGCGCTGCGTTGCCCCCTCTATCACACTCCTGCACCCGCCTGCATGCGACGACAGCGTGTGCGTTCCCTTCTGCACTCGTGCTTGCGTCTACGCCCTTACAAGATCAGACGACGGACGCCTCCTCCAGACGACTTAACTTGCCCGCTCTCTCTCACACTCCTCCAGCATACACTCCCACACTCATACACACACACACACTGGTACACTCACACACTCACTTGTACACACCTATACATACTTATACATATATACATATATATATTTATATATATATATATATCTATATATATATATACATATTCGTACCTATACAACTATATATAAGTATATATACATATATATATATCTATACATATATACATACATATATACATATATATCTATAGATATAAATACATATATATATATACACACACATATACACATACATATATTACTATATATATCTATATAGTTATAAATATATATATATACATATATATTTTTTCATACACATCACCTATTTGTATCCATACACCCGTGCACTAGTCACTCCACCACGCATTATATCGCGGGAATATCTGCACCAGTTGCTGATATTCCCTGATACCCGTGTAAAGCAAGCGCCTCCGCACACACTCCCACACATCCATCCTACACTCTACGTGGCACTTCGTCTTGTTGGTTGCATCTTACTAGACGTGGACCAACTCGATACTGTGCTACATGCCATTTCCACTTCCTCCTCCACCCCTATATATATAATATATATATCTATATATACATAGACTGTATTTATTTCTCTACAAGCAACCTACCTTGTTTTATTTCTCTCTTGTTTCCTACTATTATAAAAAGATAAAAAAAGAGTAAAAGAGAAAAGATAATCCTTGTCTTGCAGGTACTCGGTCTTGCAAATAGCAGGACCAGTCTTTTTGGAAACCCTAAGTTGGCTCAAAGCCAAGAACTTGATTTTGAGGGTGTGTCTCAAGGACAATATTATCAACAAAAAAATCTTAAGCAGAAAAAGACCAAAAACATAATAAACGCACGGAAGAGATACGTTTTAGGAAAGGCATAGAAACTTCTTCACCTTGAATCCCTACCTCCTTGAGATCGACCCTGGGCCTAAAAGTGACCAAGATAAAATTAAGTAGGCCAGGTAAAAAAAAATTTTTTGTAAAAAGATGGTTAGACTCGATTTAGGTTAACCACTATACTCACTTCAATGATAATTTCACCATATTAACACAACCTGTTCAAGTCCTACCACCTGGATGAAAGGGAATCAGAAGACTTCGTCGAAGTCCATAATGGAGGACGAAATCAGAGGGGTAGAGGAAGAGCTCTAGCGAAGGTGAATGTTGTGAATAGGAGGTAGATGGCGGCGTAGCCTCGTCTGAAGATGCGATGCAGGACGGTGGAGGAGTATGGTAGGTGTAGGTCCTTGGAGAAGATCAGAGATGAAAGGTCGAAGTCATCGAAGGAAGGTTTGAATAGCCTATTGAATGATCGTAGTAAGGGAAGAGGGTAGGGGGTTGCTAACTAATGTATAAACATCCATTTAGGTCAAAATGCCTATTTATGCATGTTCCTAGGCTTAGATATGCATTCCATATTATAAATATTGCATAGCATGCGTCATTTTGCATTTAGAGTAGTTTGTAAAAGTTTAGGTTAATCCGTGTCCTTTTGTGGCTAGGAGAGGAGATTTATTTTGGGGCCTTGGATTGATGATTTGTTCGTACGAATTTGATCAGGATGACGAACGAAGTCCAATGCCCCTAAAATTGTCATGATTGGAGTCCTGTAGCACACTATGCAATCCAAGGAAGATCAATGACCAAGGGACTAGGTGACGCAATTCGAAGCTCCAAACGACAAATTCAACCGCACGGATGGAACCAGAGCGAGAATCGCAGTCCAGCAATGCGAAAATCATCCTGATCCGAGCACCGTGGCATCCTTTGCAAGTAGAAGATGGACAGTTTGGAAGGTGCCACGAGGCACCATCCAGATCGCCTAACGTCACCTGCCCATTTACAAAAGCACCTCCATCGCACGATCTTAGTCGTTGGATGAAAATCCAACGGCCATGATCGCTTGACCATCAACTGCGGTAAGATCGTAAACTCAACACAAAAGCGACCGTGGTGCAATGGTCACGAAGGGCAAGCTGATGAAATCAGATGAAACTACTGTGAATTGATCTGGGGTGTCAGATCTTCATTGAATAGCGACAGATGAGACACGAGGTGCATTGGATAAACGAGGAGCTGTACGCACGTGATTACGCACATTTATACGTGCTTTGCACGTGATCTGAAGCGTTGGGGAGAGCAGATCTTGACCCTACGGTTGCCGTCAGACAGACGTGGTTCTTCCTCGCTGCAACCAGCTATGCCTCAGCGAATATGCATGCTGCGTGCACACGAAGCATGGTGTGTGCGCGAGCGGAGATAAAGGCGTTAACAACATTTGCGACGGGTCTTCAACGACGTTTATGGACGTCACTAATTGCCCCATGTGCGAAAAGCCTCTTCTCCTCCACTATAAAAAGACCCCACCCCTCGCAATCTTCTTCATCTCTTCCTTTCTTTCCCTCACCACCTCCAAGGCTCTAGAGAGAACTTGTCCCAAGCCTAGGATGCTCCTCTAGAGTAGAAAATCAAATATTTTTTCCTCTTCTCACCCCCTTTTGTGGAGCATCCTGTGGCCGTCCTCTCACCACCTTCGGGAAGTAGATCCTTGCTACGACACTGTCCCACCCTGTCCTCCTTCCTCTGATGCCGTTCTTCGTCAAGCTTCCCGCTACTTTCGTCCAGGGCAACGTCAAAGCAAGTCATCCTCCAAGTGACCATCGAGGGGGATTCTTCTCACCTTTCTCTATCTTTTATTTGCTCTCTAGTGTAGTTTCAATTAGGTGTAATATACATTGACTGATTTTATGAAATGTTTCTCCCTTTCTCCTCTCTCTTTGCAAGTAGATTAGTAAGATAATTATGTCATCGATCTGATCTGTTACCTATTAAAATACCAAAAAGATTGCAAAAGATGAAAACAACAAAAATAAATAAAATCGAAGCACGGATTTCAAAACCAAACGTTCGCCTCTCTGTGTTCGACCTGGGACTCACCTCTAGTTTCTGTATAAATTTTATTTGGTAGTGATATTTTGCGACTACAATGACAGGTTCTCCAAAACCCTGATTTTTCCTCGCGAAAATATGCCCACCATTTTGGCACCATTGCTGGGGATCACCATTTTGGCGCCATTGTCGGAGAGGCAATGCTCTTTGGTTCTTCCACGTTTTTCTGCCTTAACTTTTATCTCCATTTTTCTTTGATCTTACTGTGATTGCAAACACTCTTCCGTGGTAGGCCAGAGCGGTTAGATCGAAGAAAAGTGTAGATGAAGGTTCTGTAAGTGTATCCTCACACCCCCACCCTAGATTTCATTTTGCGACACTAATAAATCAAACCCAAACTGACTTATGTGCTTACATAAACCCTAGGTTAGTCTTGGTTGTTTGAGCATTCACCTCACCTCACCCACCCACGTAAATTAATAAAATAAAAAAAATCTATCTGATTGTTGGATTTACTGAACGTTACACACATTAACACCCACAATTGTTGACTTAAGGTGCATTACTTTACATTGATTCTACTACTTAACCGGAATCTGACTTGTGGACCTGGTACACTTCAACTCAATACAAATAAGTAGAAATCTAATTAGGTTAATGATGTAAACACATTTATTGAGGGTAAAATGCCTATTCATGCAAGTTCCTAGGCTTAGATTTGCATGTCATGTTATAAATATTGTATAGCATGCATCATTCTGCATTTAGAGTAGTTGTATATAAATTTAGGTTAATTACGTCCTTTTTGTTACCAGGAGAGAAGAATATTTATTTCGGAGCCTTGGATCAACGATCCGACTGTACGGATCTGATCAAGATGACGATCGGAGTCCAACGCCTCCGAAATCGCCTCGATCGGAGTCTCGTAGCACCATATGCAGTCCGAGGAAGATCAATAGCCAAGGGACTAGGTGACATAATTCGAAGCTTTAAATGACGAATCCGACCACACAGATGGATTCAGGTTGATGATCGTAGCCTAACGACTTGAAAATTGACTCAATCCGATCTCTATAGCAGCCCCTACAATGAAAAGAAGATGGACGGCCCAAATTGCGCTATGTGGCACAGCCCAGGCCGCCCATGTGCACGCACACGCCACCGCACGCGCACAGTAGTGCGGGTGCACGTGCGCATGCGGAGGCACGCATGGGCACAACGCAGCACCAACGTGTGAGCATGTGCACGCGACACGGCGCCCGGAGAGCGTGCCAACGCAGCGGTAGCATAGGCACGTGCTCGGTTGGTGCCAGCCTATAGTGACGCATGAGTTGGACCTATAGAGATGCTTACAGTTGTCGCTAATTCTTTGTGTGCTAGCAAAGCTAGCTATGGGTGTGAGCGGGCATGATCTGCCTACAGTGACACTTCCAGCGACGGCCTGGAGGTCACTAATGGTCCCATACCTATTTTTGTCTCTTCTCCTCCACTATAAAAGGACCTACACCCACTCCCTTTTAAGCCATCTCTACCTACTTTACTCCCACCTACTCCCAAGCTCTAGTAAGCCTACCAACGTTCTATTAGAGCTTGCTCTCAAGCTCCCAAGGCACCTATTAGTATAGCGAACCTCTACCCCACCAAATACTCCTACTTCCCATCCCCATTCATAGGTTGCCTTGGAGCCGTCCTCCCACCTTCGTTCCGGTAGCAGATCATCTTCCCTTCTCACCTCCATTTCGGAGCTACGCCGAAGCCTTCCTCTACCCGACGTCCTCCTGCATCTCACCTCTGTCGTCTCACTCCTCACCTCCTTCGTCCGAGCTTCCGCCAGTCGCCGTTTTCTCGTTGAACAGTCGATTCGGGAGATTTCTTCTCACCCCCCTCTCTTTTTATGCTTTCATAGTTTAATGTAATGGACATTGGAGTGATATATATATCATATTTGTTCCATCTCTATCTTGTGATTCATTTGCTTGTCTTCTTCTTTCAAAAATACAAAAAAAAAAAAACCCTAAAATACCAAAAATAAACAAAATGCAGCGCCGATTTCAGTTAAAGTAAAACGTCGCCTCCTTGTGTTCGACCTGGGACTCCCTTGGAGTTTCGGTATAAATTTTATTTGATCACGAATTTTGCAACTACGATGACAGGTTACTTGTAACCCTGATTTCTAACTCGCGAAACACGTGAGATCATTTTGGTGCCGTTGTCAGGGAGGCAACGAAATTTACTTTATTGTTTTCTGCGCTTCTTTGCATTTACATAACACTAACCCCACTTATCTCTGATCTATTGTCTTGCAGGTACCCTAGCATAGAGATCCAAGTGTGGTAGACCGGAATAAAGTGCGGGTAGAGTGTTTTGTAAGTGTCCCCCACACCACCCCCACATTAGTTTTCATTCCATAACCTAATAACTCAAACCCAAATCAACTTAGGTGCTTTTTATAAACCCTAGGATAGATTTGGTTGTTTGTTTGCCACCTCCACTCACCTCGCCATCCACAAATAAAAAAAATAAAAAAAGTGTTATCTGATTGTGGGATTTTCTGAAAGAGACACACCTTAACACCTACAACTCTTGACTTAAGGCGCACCACTTCACTTTGATTCTACCACTTAACTGGGATCTAACCTGTGGACCCGGTACACTTCAACTCATAACACATAAGTGAGTAGAAACTTGATTAGGCTAAGACATTGTGTGCCTTAATCTGTGGTGCAAATAGGCCAATTGATTGATTTGTTTGGGCCGCACCACTTAAATTAAAAGCGATTCATCATTAGCTTGCCACTTAGGGTTGATTCTTAGGGCTAAACCAGGCACTCCACTTTATTTTTTATTTTTAAAGGAAATATCAACACCCATGTTTTCAAAACTTGGAGTGTTCTACTAAACCTTGATTGAACCAACCTAAGAATTAAACCATAAAAGCTACTAAACAAGGTTAAACACTAAAAGACACATCATCAAATAACCTTTTTTGAAAACCCTGGTTGTGCATGCACACACATTTTAACTGATCATTAATAGCACAACCCATCTAAAGGGACCATCACATTCCAAGAGCATAATCATCCCAAGCCTAATTAAAATTGAGTAAATGTTAGCCTTAAGGATTGATTCGCTCTTCAGGGCTCAGACTGAGAGTTTTTTCGATTATCATCCCAAGACTAATTAAAATTGATTAAATGTTGGCCTTAAGGATTGATTCGCTCTTCGGGGCTCAGACTGAGAGTTTTTTCGATTAATCTGCTTCTATTGGTCCATCTGATGTCTAGCTAGGGGAGTAGCATCAAACGACCGCGGTTGGGGGGTACACTAGGAACCGGAGGCGTAAGCCAAAGGAAGAACTTTCTCCCCAGTTCCTCCTTCTAACTAGTTGGATTGACTGGATAAAAGTAAACCAAATCATTTATAATCTCAAGATGGGTCTTGGGAGTCTGTAGGTTTTTAGGCTAACCCCCTAAGGACAGGGTTGATTGCTTGTATTGCAGGGCTCCTTTCTTTCTTCTAATTTCCCTCTTACTCCACAATGTATCCTTCCACATCCTACACACATTTCACATCCTATCCTCCTACCACCACTTATTCCCAAGATGATTACTATCCCGACTTGATTTATAATTACCCATCCACTAGCCGGGATGACTTTGATTAGGGATATGAATTCGGACCTCAGTGTCCAGGGCATAACCCTGGACAACAAGACTATAATTACTATCTTTCCTAGAGCTACAATGATTATAGATCTCCATCCTTTAATGACCAAACCAACCTGATCTACAATCAGGAAGGGTTTGATGATTATAACACCTACCCTCCCCAGTATTCCACTGAATATAGGTCACCACCATCCTTAAACAACCTAAAATGACCTACTATCAGGGAGGGACCCTAGAACCTCGATATCTTGACTCCCCTAGATCTAACTCAAACCCACCCAAACCTGAACCAAACCATTTGGTTCAGGCGAACGAAATCCAGGATAGGGTGTTGGCTAATTTGAGGAACACTATACAATCTATAGAAGCTCAGCCAACACCATGCACTGAAGCATTGGATCCTATGATCAAAATGATTGATGAACTTAATAGTTCTCTATTGGATTTGCTCCAAAATGTTAGGAATAGGGACTTGGGTGAGTTTCTTCTTGGGAAATTATCGAGGTTGAGGATGAAATTTGTGGTTGCCCAAGTCAAATCTTGGGATGATTCTCAAGATGAACCCCCTTCAGAAGAACCAATGTCTGAACCCGCTCAGGCACCTGTCAGGGGGGATACATTTTTTGAGATCGGGGATGACCAAGTTGGGCTAGAGCAACCCATTGAGGATGAACCAATTAATTCACTCGAGATCCCCGAGCTAGGGAGCGAGGAAAAATATGTCTCTTTGAACCAGGAAATGTCAATAGATTTTGAGACATATATAAATGAGGATTATGGATTCTTTGATTCTCAGGGTAAAGAATCTCTTAGTGAAGTTTCACTTGAGCGTAAAGAAGATGATTTTAGTGAGACAAACAGGCTTGAGGAATCTGATGAACGGTTTGATAGCCTAATTATTAAGATTTGGATTCAGTTGGGGCTAACTTGGAGGATTCGAATCCTTATTTACTAGAAGATTCAATCAATAGCCCCATTCCTCAACCACACCCCAAAGGGATTGATTTTGATTTGGAAATCTTTGTACCCAAGTCAATCTTGAGTCAGCCATGATTTCTAGACTTGGGAGAATCTTATAGGGTGAATGATATGCTAGAGGTCCCAAAACTTGAGCACTTGATGTTGGAGGATAGGAATGTTGAAATGAAAATTTGGGAGGTTAGTTTTGAGGGAAAAACAAGTTTGGATCTAAGGGTTCCTATTAACCTAAAACCACCAACTTTTTACCAGGACCCTTACGATATCTTTCACGTGCAACCCAAGCTCGAAATAACTGATTATTTTTCTGAGCAGAACATTAAGTGGACATCTGAACATATTGAACCATCTTTACCCATTGTTCGACACTTTAGTCTTGTGTTGCACACCACCAAACCACAGGCCCGACCCCATAAATACAACAATCTTAGGTTCTGGGTGATTTTCATTCAGAACCATAGAACCACTTGACCATGGGGGATGGGTCTGCACCATAACTTGGTCCATGTCTGTGGACATCTTCTATTAGCGGGTTTGAGGATCAATATTTTAATTTTGATTTTGACCTTCACTTGTGAATTCTCAATTTCTTCTTTGTATGTATATTATGCCTAGCTGAAGGCATTAAACTTAGCGTGTGTATATACTCTCTTCAATCTGTGGAGCTAACTAGGTTGTCATGAAATTCAGGTGATATTTTGTTTACTCTACCCTTTTCATGTTTTTGTTTTTACAATGAGGACATTGCATCATTTAGGCATAGGGGGGAGGATAATCAATTCCTGAAATCATTATGTTAACTCCATAGAATTTCTTTTAGTTTCTTATAAAATTTAAAAAAAATTGAAAATTTGAAAAAGATATAAAAAGAAAGAAATTAGGAAAAGAGAACTTAGGCATTTGGAAGTTATTAACTTTAGGAAATTATACTAGAGGACCTAAACACTTAGACTCTTCAGGTCTTCGGGCTTAATTAGCCCTGATTGCACAGCAAAAATACACCAATAAAAATGCCATCTTGTGTTATTTCCTAGCATTGCCATTATATATTAGGCAGCCATAGTTGCATTTGTAAAAATTAACACATGTATGCATTTAATTGAGAGGGGAGGAAAGTGAATAATTGGCCTTGCAATTAACATCTTCATCAAGGGTTGCATCGCAAATTCACCATCTTCAATTTTTTTATTTGGCTTTGAACTTCTTCTCTGCACGGCTCAAGGCATGGCTTGCTCTTTGCGCCATTCTCTGCCACAGCTTGCTTTGCCAGCCGCATGGCCGGTCATGTGCAGCCCAGGGCATGGCTGTGCATGCTTCTCCCTCCTTTAAAAAGACAGGTCATCTTCCTTGCGGAGGGGAGCCTGGTCCATGCAACACACACCCGCAACCCTTCTCCAGGCCGTCTCCTCCCCTCTCCCCTCCATACGCAGCATCTCTTCCTCCTGAAGAGATACGCTGCGGGCAGGAGCAGCTTACAGTGGTCGACAACCACCACTGTGAGTCCCACCACCGCCTAGCTCATCAAAGAGCCGGTGGGCGTGGTGGTTCGCTTCACTGTTTCACCCGCTCAAAGTTCTTCCGCCATTGCCATAGACTCGAGCTTTGAAGCTCAACCGCAGCAACAAAACGGCACCGGTAGCTCCACGTGCACGCAAGCCCCTGCGCGCACGCCAGCAGCCGACGCCATCTCCTTCCGCGCGTGCAGGCTTGCTCCGCAGCGCCCGCAAATGCAGAACCGGCCGCAGCCGGTTGTCCGAGTCGAGCGTGCACTATAGCTACTGTTCACGTGTTTCTGCGAAACACTGTAGCTACAGTGCGGTGACCGGAAAGTTTCTCACTTATCCGGTCACCGCGCGCTCTCTCTCCACGCCGCAACTGCCTTCAGCCTGCGCCTGCGTCAGTGCCCGTGCCCGCTCCAGCGCCTGCGCTCACGTCTGCACCCGCCTGCTCCCGCATCCGCGTCGTCGCCCGCGTCCACTCCAACCCGCAGTGCGGTGCGCTGCGGTCCGCAGCACGCTATGCTGCACTCTCCCCTGACGCCTGCAGCCTCTAGCGTGCCCGTGCATTCTCGTGCGCCTGCGCTTGTGCGCGCCTGCGCGTTGGCGTCCAGATGTCGGCTGCGGGCTCCAAACGCCTTAACTCACCGTGCCCTCTCTCAGTCGCTCTCTCACTCCCACCTGCAGACACACACATACACACACCACACTTGTACACAATCACGTGTACACACACACACTCACTTGTACACGACTATATACTTATATATATATATACACATATATATTTATATATATATATATTTATATACGTATACACACACACACACACACACACACACATATATACATATCTATCTACATATATCTATATACATAGATACTTATACTAATATATCTATATACATATATACATATATTACTATATATATATCTATATCTATATAGTTATATATACATACATATATATCTAATTATAAATATATATATATATATATATATGTATATGTATATGTATATATATATAGAGATATGTAAATATATATATAGATAGATGTATGTGTGTATATACATACACACATACATCTATCTATATATATATTTACATATCTATATATCTATATACATATACATATATATATATAACTATATATACACCTATATAATTATAACCCTATCTATATATATATACATATAAATATATACTTACCTTCATATCACCTACCACGCGTTATATCACGGGAATATCTACACCAGTTGCTGATATTCCCCGAAACCCGCGTATAGAAAGCGTCTTCGCACACACCTTCCACCCATCCATCCTACACTCCACGCGGCACTTCGTCCTGTTGGTTGCATCTTCCTAGATGACGATCAACTCGACACCGTGCTACACGCCATTTCCACCTCCACCTCCACCCCTATATATATATAATATATACATATATCTATATATATATACTATATTTATCTTGTTTCTATTTCTCTTTCCTGCTATTAAAAAGATAAAAAAAAACATTAAAAGAGAAAAGATAATCCTTGTCTTGTAGGTACTCGGTCTTGCAGATAGTAAGACCAGTTTTGGAACCCTAATTTGGCTCAATGCCAAGAATAATTTGACTCTAAGCCAAGGATCTGATTTTGAGGGTGTACCTCAAGGACAAAATTATCAGAAAAAATCTTAAATAGAAAAAAAACACCAAGAACATAATAAACGAACGGAAGAGATTCGTTGTAGGAAAGGCGTAGAAACCTATTCACCTCTAATCCCGCCTCCCTGAGTTCGACCCTAGGCCTAAAAGTGACTAAGATAAAATTAAGTAGGCCAGGTTAAAAAAATTTTTGTAAAAGGATGGTTAGGCTCGATTTAGGTTAACCACTATACTCATTGCAACGATTAAATCACTATATTAACATAACCTATCCGGGTGCACACCATACTTTTTCTGGCGCCGTTGCCGGGGAAGTGCGCATCCAGGTAAGTTTCTACTCCATTCCTTTAATTTTTTTTTCTCACACCCTTCTCTTCACGGGTGTTTCTGTTTGTTGGTGTGCAGGTGAACCAGTTGCAAGGAGAAGGCAGGTAGACAAAGTCAGAGACGTGGGTTGATCCAAGGCGGGAACAAGAGCGTGAAGTCGCCGGCATCGCACTGGAGCTTCGCCCACGTTGCTGAACAGGTAGGTCTCTCTTAGCAACTTAGGTCAACTTGTCACCTTAATAATAAAAAAAAAAACTTAAAACACTTCTTGGGATCTCTTGGGGCAAGTGGATTAAAAATCACTTGTTTGATTATTTGCCATCACTCCCACCGCCCCGAGATTTCCTGCCAAACTTCGTATAACGAAGATCCAAGAATCTTGATTCTTGAATCTTTCGCCGTGTGAAGTATTCTTTGAGGCAAAAATAAAAAGATTGATTGCCATCCCTCTTTGCCTCATTTATCTGCAATTCGGGATCACATTTTTGGTGGGGAGACTTGGAATTGAGTTGATTCCAACCCCACCACGACCTTTCACGTGCCTAAGATTTGATCCCGAATACTTCAACCCCAACAATTTGATTTTCTTTATCTTATGGTTGAGCCTTGTGTGTGGAACATCATTCTGGTGATTGGGAGAACTTGAATTGAAGTGCTTTGGCTCCCTTTCACACTAATCTAAAATTGACTCGTGCATCCACACATAAAAATCTCCATCTAGGGAAGCCCATTGCATTTTAGTATGCATTAACCAATTGACATTGAAGAAGGGTTTGTTGGGCTTAGAAGAAAACATGTATTCTCTCAAAACCCAGAGATTGGTTGAATTGGTAATTCAGCGAAATCGTAAAATCCATACTACTTAAGGCTAAAACTCTAAAAACCATTCACCAATTAAAACTTCAATTCGGGGAGATTTCCTCGTTGCACGCTTGGTTTACACACTTTATAAAATCAACCACTTGGGCATTACCCATAAATAACGCCTTTCACATTCCAGAAGCACTTGATCCTAAGCCTCTAACTAAAACTGGTAGCAACTTGACCCTTATTAAGGATTGGAGGTCTAACTACCTACGTGTAGCACCTACAAGCTGGTGAGGGTTCCCGCGTGCTATCGGTTGTCTAAGACTGGGGCAAACGGCCTTTTAATCTGACCCGGTGGTTCCGCGGTGCTCGCATTCGGTTCCATAGTCCGTGATAGTAGGTAACTTAGATCTTTAGGTCTAAGGGCACACTGTAGAAGTTAGGAATTTGATTGAATTGATTTGTCATCAAGTGTACCTTTGCGACGTCATTTCTTTCATCTCTTTTCCCATCTTATCTCCCCAATTCTTCCTGCTGTAGTGCATGTTTGGGAGGAGGTCACAAAACCCTGAACTGTTTGAATTGCCTGATAAATCTAGAAGAGAAGCTGAATCGTCCTCCTCCTCCACAAACATGGTTGCATGCCCACCCCCAAATCCTGAGGGAGGAAACCGCCCTCAGAACCCACCAGGTGGTGGAGCCTTAGAACCCACAACCCATCTCCAAGCCCAAATGGAAATGTATAATGAACAAATTGAAGCCATTCGGGAAACATTGGAGGAAATGCAGAACCCTCCCGAACGGGAGGAGCCTAGGTCTCTTAGCTCGTATCAGAATCCCGCTGCTACAGAGACCATAGGACAAATTCGGGTCCCCATGGGCGGGGAAGACTTTGAACTGAAACCTAACATTATTGGCCTAATAAATTTTCACTTCCATGGTCTTGCAAGTGAAGATCCTTTTCTCCACTTGGAAGACCTAACCCGACTGGCTGAAATGGTTAAACCAAGAAATGTCGGGTTACCTATAGTCCTCATGAAAATGTTCCCGTTTTCATTGCGGGACAAAGCTTCGCAGTGGTTACGCACCCTTGGGAAAACCATCCACTTTTGGGAAGAGATGCGAACAGCGTTTCTCAAGAAGTTCTTCCCAATCGAGCGAACCAATGCGCTTCACTGTGCTATCACTTCATTTACGCAACAAAATGGTGAACAATTTCATGAGGCGTGGGAGAGGTATAATGACCTCCTCAGGAAGTGTCTGCACCACGGTCTGCCTAAGTGGCATATAGCCCAGATTTTCTACTATGGGCTAAATGAGACTTTGAAGCAGATTACAGACGCTTCATGCGGACGGAATTTCATGAATAAAGACGAGAATGGAGCATTCGAATTATTTGAAAATATGAGCGAAAACTCAATGAACAATGCCTCCATTGTCGCCTTTAATCGTACTAGCCTGCCCCGTAATGTCCACGAAGTTGACACGGGACCCTCCCATTCATCCACAGATCTCAACCTTATCGCACAGAAATTGGACGAAGTCTCCATCGTGCACAAGAAGCTGGACAAGCTTCTAGCCAATCCCACCCGTTCTATGGCAAACACCCCCACCTCACTACTTCATCACAATCCTAATCCTTCCAACGCCAGGCTTATCCCCAAAAATCCCATGAGATCTTCCTTACCGAGTGTCGCGTCGAGCGATTCGTTAGGTGATGTGGACCTAGCTTCTGCAAGCCAGTATTTTGACATGGAGGACCAAGCCTCCGTGTGCTCGGATGCATATTTACATGCGGACTCATCTTCTGGCCTAGAAGACGCTTACGCCCTGGGGAACAACCCGTTCTCTGCCACTTATAACCCAGGGTGGCGAAATCATCTGAACATCACATGGTCCAGCAACCCGCAGCACCAAAACCCCACGGGTGGGCCAATGTGACCATCCGCACCCGTCATCCAAGGGGCCCAGTATAATCCTATGGCGAATACGCCATCGGGTCCTTGCGTACCGCAAACAGAATATGCATCAAGTCCTCTTGAGAAATTGATGCGAATGATGACGGAAATGTCAAAGTGCCATGAAGAGAACATGACCTCTCTTCAGCACCAATTGGTGCAGCAGAATGTTGAGATCAGTCAACTATGCATGGCGACTCGATCTTAGGGCACTCTTCCAGCCCAACCTGTTCCCAACCCGTGAAATTTCGTACCCCGTGGTCCTCAACCATAGGTACGACCTTCTCAGGGGCAGGTTCATCAGATTCTGCAGGCTTCGAGCATTCTACTGGGATTTTAGGCTAATCTCGCAGCAACTACACCGCACCCTTATGTCCCTATTACGAACCCTCCTCCACGTTATGATCCCACTGGACCCGCAACGTCCAATGCGATTACTACGAGGAGCGGTAAGCAAACCATTGATCCACCTCAACCTGATCTTGGCCCATCTTTTTCATCGCCCTTTCATTCAGGATGTGCACCGCATTCACGAGAGGACGATACACCCAAACTAATGCCAAAATCTGTCCCATTCCCTGAGGCTCTACTAAGGGAGCCAAAAGGCAAGAAAAAGGATACATAGGCCTTTGATAACTTGCGTAATTTATTTAGAGGCTATCGACCACATACCTACTGTCGCCCGATTTTTCAAACACTACACAACACACAGGCGACAGTCAAAGAAAATAAAGAATCCGGTGTTTCTCTCACCTCATGTGAGTTGTGCCATACTGTCAAATCTACCATCGAAGCAGAAAGATCTGGGCACACTGCTTATTTCTTGGAGCATCCAAGGCTGCAATTTTAACCGTGCTCTGCTTAATCTAGGATCTTCCATCAATCTTATACCAACCATCATGCCCGAGAAATTTGCCTTAGGAAATCTGAAACCCACCCCTGTGACGTTACAGTTGGCAGATCGTTCTGTCAAAATACCAAAGGGTGTGGTGGAAGACATGGTGGTTAGGGTCAAGAGTCTCTATTTTCCTATTGACTTTCTTGTTTTAGATATGGAAGTTCCTAGCTCACTTTCTGATTGTCCGATCATCCTTGGCTGACCTTTCTTGGCCACAGCCCGCACCCATATCGACTGTGAGTTGGGCTGTATTGAGATTGCCGTTGGATCTGAGAAGCTCAAGCTTAACATCTTCAAGGCAGCCAAGAACTTTGATTGCGATTGCATCGAGGATGACACGTCTGACGAGGACATGGCCGTCAGTGCGTGTATCGGACTAATTGGGACCTATTCTGACTGCTGCGGACTGCCTTTAAACACTAACGATTGCCTGATCGACACATATTGTGACGTGGCCCCATCCCTCCCTATTCCCATACCTTCCCCTGACCAGACCTCTGACATGGTTTTCTCCGCTTCCCATACCTCATGGTCTGACACATATCCGGGCTACTCACCGCTGGTCCACACTCTTGAAGACCGGATTGCCCTTTCTTTCCCGCCAAATCAGGTGGAGTTGCAACTCCACATTGAGACCTTGAGCCCATATACTACTCACTGGGGCTATTCCTTTTTGGATCCATCTATCTAAGAAGCCCCTCCTCTTGGCCAATCTGAGGGCCAACTTCTTCCTCCTGACTTGTTTTCCGATCCACCTGGGACACTCTCGTCCCAAGAAATGCCAGATCTTTCACCATCCACTCCCGAGCTGAAAGAGCTGCCTAGCACACTTAAGTATGTTTTCTTGGGACCAAATGAAATTCTCCCCGTAATCATTAGTTCAAAACTGACCAGGGAGCAAGAGTGCAAACTAACAAAGGTCCTTATGGAACACAAGGCAGCCATCGGATGGTCTTTATCAGACTTAACTGGCATTAGCCCCTCCTACTGCACTCACTGTATATATACGGAGGAGGAGGCTCGACCTTCCCGCGAGATGTAGCGACGTCTCAACCCTAACATGCGGGAGGTCATTAAAAAGGAAATTATTAAGTGGCTGGATGCGGGTATAATCTACCCGATCAGCGATAGCCCCTGGGTGAGTCCGATTCACGTCGTGCCAAAAAAGGCGGGACTCACCATCCGTGTCAATGACAGGGGCGAATCCATCCCTACATGCACTCCTACATCTTGGAGAGTGTGTGTGGATTATAGGAAACTCAATGCTACAACTAAGAAAGATCACTTTCCGCTACCTTTCATTGACCAAATCTTGGAGCGGTTAGCGGGAAATAAATTTTTCTATTTCCTGGATGGATTCTCAGGATATAACCAGGTGGCAATTGACCCCCGGGACCAAGAGAAAACCACTTTTACCTGCCCCTTGGGCACCTTTGCATTTAGAAGGATGCCGTTCAGACTTTGTAACGCGCCAGCAACTTTCCAGAGATGTATGCTGGCGATATTCCATGACATGGTGGATGACTTTCTCGAGGTCTTCATGGATGACTTTTCGATCTTTGGACCATCTTTCGATGACTGTCTTGCCAACCTGACCCGTATCCTTAGGAGATGTATTGATGTAAACCTCGTGCTTTCCTGGGAAAAAAGTCATTTTATGGTACACGAGGGAATTGTTCTCGGGCATATCATCTCCGATATGGGTATCGAGGTTGACAGAGCTAAGCTCGATGTAATTGCTGATTTACCTGTGCTTGGCTCTGTCAAACAAATCTGCTCCTTCCTGGGACACGTCGGTTTCTATAGGAGATTCATCAAAGATTTCTCCAAGATTTCTCGACCTTTGACTCATCTCCTATCGACCGATGTACCCTTCGATATGGGCCCCGACAGCATACGAGCATTCACACATCTGCGTAATGCTGTCACCAAGGCCCCTGTTCTCCAGCCACCAGATTGGTCCCTCGACTTCGAACGCATGTGTGACGCTTCCGACCTTGTAGTCGGAGCCATCCTGGGACAAAGACACGGTAGAAACCCCTTCGTGGTGTACTACACCAGTATGATGTTGGACGAAGCCCAGCGTAATTATACTACTACTGAGAAAGAACTACTGCTGGTCGTCTTTGGGCTGGAGAAATTCTGCTCTTACCTTTTGGGCTCACGTGTTTTTGTTTTCGCTGATCATGCGGCCATTCGCCATCTCATGCATAAGAAGGATGCCAAGCCTAGACTGATTCGTTGGATCCTTCTGTTCCAAGAATTTGACATTGAGATCCGTGATAAAGTCGGAGGCCAGAATGTTGTGGCTGATCATCTTTCTAGACTGGACCCTGACCATATTAGACTTACTCTGCCGATTAATGAGATTTTTCCCGATGAGCACCTATTGGCAATCAATGTGGCAAGTGGACCTTGGTATGCCAACATTGCCAATTACCTTGCTTCTGGATCCATTCCTCGTGGCTGGCCTAAAAACCAGCGTGAGCGCCTCATGGTAGAAGCAAAGTATTATTTCTGGGATAATCCACTTCTTTTTCGAATAGGTGCTGATCAAATCATCCATCGCTGTATTCCTGACAGCGAATTCCCCAGTGTGCTATCCTTCTGCCACGATCAGGCCTGCGGAGGCTATTTCTTTGGGAGGAAAACTGCAGCCAAGGTGTTGCAGTGTGGTTTCTTTTGGCCCTCCCTTCACCACGATGCACACAATTATGCCAAACATTGCAGTAGGTGCTAGTCGTTAGCATCAATGTCACGTCGTGACATGATGCCCTTGCAACCCATCCTAGCTGCTGAAATTTTTGACATTTGGGGAATTGGTTTCATGGGTCCCTTTCCTCCTTCCAACGGCTTCGAATATATCCTCGTGGCTGTTGATTATGTTTCTAAATGAATCGAGGCTATTCCCATACGCCGTGCTAACCATGTTATATCCACTGAATTTGTCAAAGACCACATTTTTGCGTGCTTTGGGATCCCTTGAGCCATTATCTCTGATGGAGGAAGCCACTTTACCCATGCTTCTTTTCGGGCACTTATGAGGAAATACGGAATCCACCATCGTATCGCATCTTCGTATCATCCTCAGACGAACAGCTAGGCAGAGGTGTCGAACTGGCAAATCAAGCAAATTCTCCAGAAAACGGTTCGGCCTGACCGTAAGGATTGGTCTGACAAGCTGATGGATGCACTTTGGATGTATTGGACCACCTTCAAGGCTCCCCTTGGTATGTCTCCTTATAGAATCGTTTACGGGAAGCCTTATCATTTGCCCGTGGAACTGGAGCACCGCGCTTATTGGGCGGTTCGCCAATGTAACCTCGACCCAGACCTGTGTGGTCGAGAAAGGAAACTCCAACTTAGGAGATGGAAGAGCTCCGTCGTGAAGCCTATGATTCTGCCTTAACTTTCAAGCAATGCACTAAGGCTTTTCACGACAGTCGTATTCGGCGGAAGGAATTTAAGCCATCTCAGCAAGTTTGGCTCTACAATGCCCGGCTCAAATTCTTTCCTGGGAAATTGAAGTCTAAATGGACTGGTCCTTTCCTGGTCTCGAGACCATTTCCCAACGGGGCCATTGAAATTGAAGATCCCAAATCTGGGGATAAATTTACGATCAATGGGCAGTGTTTGAAACCCTATCTTACTCATGAACCTGCCCCCGTTGGAGAAACTGTTGCCTTGCTGGAGGGTAACTAATGTTGTGCCTCATTCTGAGTCCAGTTGGGGACGTTAAATTCAGCGCTCGTTGGGAGGCACCCCAACAACACTTCGCCACTGTCACGCTCACTCCACTTTTCACTTCACCACCTACCATCCACCCACCCTACCACCCTGCTGAATACCTTGCACCTCAGCTCTCGTTTCTCGTTCTTTGGTCCTTCGTTTACCCTACCTTGCATGCATATGAGGACATAGCATCGTTTAGCATGGGGGGGGTGGATAGGCATCCATAGGATCTGGGTATTTTATGGTATCATGCAGTCTCCATCTATCTATAAATATGTAAAAAAAAAATGGTGTTTAGTAATGATCTAAGGCTGAAACAAAAATACAATAAGTGTTTATAGATATTCAACTACTGTTTTGAAGACTTTCCTGGCCGCAAAAGCTTGATTCGCTCAGGCTCGGCTTAATTCACTTGAGCATTGACAAAATAGATCAGAATCTCTCCTAACTAAGGACATATTCTTGTACCTGAGACACCAGTATAGGATCCGTTGGTTTGCTTCTACTCGAGAGCCTAAGTAATCTTGGTTCACACTACACATATCAAGAAAGACCAGGTGAACATAAGATCCAACTCTAGTGTTCATTAGGGAAGGTGGAGTCCTTACCTGTGCGTGCAGGTGACTTTTTATCCCAGGCTCTAGTCTTGTGTTTAGGAGAGACTCTTTCCACAAAAAAGGAACTCTCCCACCAAAAGAAAAGTGTGCTCCTCCAAATAAAGTTGTAAGAGACATATTGACACATGTTTCAAAAAAAAAAAAAGAAAAAAAAAGATGCAAATAAGTCAGTATATCTCGCAAATGTTTGTAATGTCTTCTCCCTACAAAAGTTCTTCAGGGCAAGTTACAGATACCCTGTTTTCTTTGAGCCACAAATGTAATAAAATGGGAGTTGAGTTTTCCGTCATCTTTTTAAGGGTCAATCCAAAGACACGAGCTGAAACTGGGATCAACCTGTACTTAAAAATTCGTGAAACCCTGGGCTTGAGTCTTAATGTTCATCTGGTCAGTCATGATCCTTCACTATGCACAAGCCATAATCTCTTGAGCTCTTGAGTATGGCAAAAACCTCTTGGGTCCTGGAAATCGTACTTAAGGTTTAAATATCAGGAGTCCAGGTTAGTTCAGAGATGGTCTATATCATGTAAGACTTAAAGTACTGGTAGTCTTCTCTACAATTGGTTCTCACAATATCCAACAAATAAACACACCTATGCCGCCTTAGAAGAAAATCATCAGCTTAAGATCATTTCTAAATACAGTACAAAATGTTTTGCTAGGGACTAGCAAAAGATAGGCATAGGGGTATGATAGCACAGCAAAAATACACCAATAAAAATGCCATCTTGTGTTATTTCCTAGCATTGCCATTATATATTAGGCAGCCATAGTTGCATTTGTAAAAATTAACACATGTATGCATTTAATTGAGAGGGGAGGAAAGTGAATAATTGGCCTTGCAATTAACATCTTCATCAAGAGTTGCATCGCAAATTCACCATCTTCAATTTTTTTATTTGGCTTTGAACTTCTTCTTCTCTGCACGGCTCAAGGCATGGCTTGCTCTTTGCGCCATTCTCTGCCACAGCTTGCTCTGCCAGCCGCATGGCCGGTCATGTGCAGCCCAGGGTATGGCTGTGCATGCTTCTCCCTCCTTTAAAAAGACATGCCATCTTCCTTGCGGAGGGGAGCCTGGTCCATGCAACACACACCCTCACACCCTTCTCCAGGTCGTCTCCTCCCCTCTCCCCTCCATACGCAGCATCTCTTCCTCCTGAAGAGATACGTTGCGGGCAGGAGCAGCTCACAGTGGTCGACAACCACCACTGTGAGTCCCACCACCGCCCAGCTCATCAAAGAGCCGGTGGGCGTGGTGGTTCACTTCACTGTTTCACCCGCTCAAAGTTCTTCCGCCATTGCCACAGACTCGAGCTTTGACGCTCAACTGCAGCAGCAGCTCCACGTGCGCTCAAGCCCCTGCGCGCACGCCAGCAGCCTGCGCCATCTGCTTCCACGCTTGTAGGCTCGCTCCGCAGCGCCCATGCATGCAAAACCGGCCGCAGCCGGTTGTCTGAGCTGAGCACGCACTGTAGCTACTGTTCATGCATTTTTGCGGAACACTGTAGCTACAGTGCGGTGACCGGAAAGTTTCTCACTTATCCGGTCACCACGTGCTCTCTCTCCGCGCCGCAAATGCCTCCAGCCACGCCCGCGTCAGCACCCGCGCCCGCTCCAGCGCCTGCGCTCACGTTTGCACCCGCTTGCTCCCGCATCCGCGTCGTCGCCCGCGTCCACTCCAGCCCGCAGCGCGGTGCGCTGCACTCTCCCCTCACGCCTGCAGCCTCTAGCATGCGCGTGCATTCTCGCGCCCCTGCGCTTATGCATGCTTGCGCCTGCACGTTGGCGTCTAGACGTCAGCTGCGGGCTCCAGACGCCTTAACTCGCCGCGCCTTCTCTCCGTCACTCTCTCACTCCCTCCTGCAGACACACACATACACACACCACACTTGTACACAATCACGCGTACACACACACACTCACTTGTACACGACTATATACTTATAGATATATATACATACATATATATATATTTATATACGTATATATATATATATATATATATATATACATATATTATTACCTATACAACTAAGTATAAATATATATACATATATATATCTACATATATATACACATATATTTATACATATATATATATACCAATATCCACACATATATACATATATATCTATAGATATAAATACACACACACACACACACACACACACATATATATATATACATGTCTATCTACATATATCTATATACATATAAACATATATATAACTATATACATATATTACTATATATATATATCTATATCTATATAGTTATATATACATACATATATATCTAATTATAAATAAATAAATATATATATATGCATACATCTATCTATATATATATTTACATATCTATATACATATACATATACATATACATATACATATACATATACATATACATATACATATACATACATACATAGATATATATATATAACTACATATACATCTATATAATTATAACCCTATCTATATATATATACATATAAATATATACTTACCTTCATATCACCTACCACGCGTTATATCACGGGAATATCTGCACCAATTGTTGATATTCCCCGATACCCGCATACAGAAAGTGTCTTCGCACACACCTTCCACCCATCCATCCTACACTCCATGCGGCACTTCGTCTTGTTGGTTGCGTCTTCCTAGACGATGATCAACTCGACATCGTGCTACACGTCATTTCCACCACCACCCCCACCCCTATATATATATAATATATACATATATCTATATATATATACTATATTTATCTTATTTCTATTTCTCTTTCCTGCTATTAAAAAGATTAAAAAAATAGTAAAAGAGAAAAGATAATCCTTGTCTTACAGGTACTCGATCTTGCAGATAGCAAGACCAGTTTTGGAACCCTAATTTGGCTCAACGCCAAGAACAATTTGGCTCTAAGCCAAGGACCTGATTTTGAGGGTGTACCTCAAGGACAAAATTATCAGAGAAAATCTTAAATAGAAAAAAAAACACCAAGAACATAATAAATGAACGGAAGAGATTCGTTGTAGGAAAGGCTTAGAAACTTATTCACCTCTAATCCTGCCTCCCTGAGTTCGACCCTGGGCCTAAAAGTGACCAAGATAAAATCAAGTAGGGCAGCTTAAAAAAATTTTTGTAAAAGGATGGTTAGGCTCGATTTAGGTTAACCACTATACTCATTTCGACGATTAAATCACTATATTAACACAACCTATCCGGGTGCACACCAGGTGTCCACTCGATTGTGGACTTAGTCTTGAGTCCTCACCAATTAAAATTCATTTTAAGTTGGTAAATAAATTGTGATGATAAGTATGCAACTTATCAACCTGCCCTCTGATTTGGGGGGACTTTAAGCCTAAGCATCTACATACTTTTTTTGCACTGACTCACTTTTCGACGGTTTCTTCGAAAATTGGGTAGCTAATGAACTATTTAGGGTGGTATGGCTGGCAAGCTGTCGATGGTAACAGCTCATCGGCAAGTTGTCCAGAGCCCAGTCACAAGACCATTTTCGTTGTACTGCCTTTAGGTAATCTTAGATCAGGGAAGCCATTTACTTAAAAAATAAATAAATGAAAAAAAAGAGAAGAAAAAGAAAAGAGAATAATATAGAAAAAGGAGAAAAAAATAAAAAATAAACAAAACCACACTTCACCACACGAGTATGGTTGGCAAGTTGCCATGGGTAATAGCCCATTGGCTGGTTGTCTAGAACCCAGCTCACAAAAATAAAAAATAAAACAAACCACACTTCACCGCACGAGTATGGTTCACAAAACAGCCCATTGGCTTGTTTTGCAAGAGCTGATCCACCCTGTTCAATCAGCCTTCCTTCCTGACAGATCTCTACAAGAGTCTTTTATCATGGCCCAGGAGATGGTTTGTAGTTGGCACAAGAGGAAGTGTAAAGCTTTTTTATGGAAGGTTGATTTCCGCAAAGCTTATGACTCCATCAGTTGGCCCTATCTTTGGAAAGTGCTTAAAAGAAGAGGTTTTCCCCCTGTTCGGATTTAATGGGTGAAAAGGTGTATCACAACTGCCTCTTTCACTCCTTTGATAAATGGGAAACCCTGTGGTGCTTGGATTCAACCCCAATGTGGGATCAGACAAGGATGTCCTCTGGCACCTTTGGTTTTCAACCTGGCAGTTGACAACTTGTCTTGGTATTCTTGTAAACTTGCTGAAGCAGGTCTTATCAGAGGATATTCCTTATCTTGCAGGAGTACTTTGGCTCCTATACTTCAGTATGCGGATGATACGATTTTTTTTGTGGAAGGATCTATGGATGAAGCACTACCTTTGTGTCATATGGTCAACATCTTTGGAGAGCTCTCAGGCCTTAGGCTGAACAGAGAAAAGTCGAGTTTGGTCTATTTTGGCTTACCTGAGGCTGAGCAAGGTGATATTGCTACTGTTTTGGGGACCCCCCACATCAGCCTTCCTATCAAATATTTGGGGCTGCCACTGAGATGTTCTAGAATGAAGAAAAAAGATTGGAGTTGTCTCTTTGATAAAATTTCAGTGAAGCTGGATGGATGGCATAGCAGCTTTCTTTCCAAGTGTCGAAGACTCATTTTGCTCAATTTAGTGATCACCTCTATCCCTATTTTCTACTTTTCCATCTTTAAAGCCCCTAAGTCCATATGGAAACGGTTGGATGTATTGAGAAAAAGGTTCTTTCGGAGGGGACCCAAGCATGAGGGCAGATTCTTGCAGCCACTGAAGTGGGAGTAGATTTGCCAACCAAAGGATAGGGGAGGATTTGGGATTAAATCTCTGAAACAGTTCAATGATGCTTTATTGCTTAAGTGGGCAATTAAGCTTTTGCAAGGAGAGTTGCAACCTTGGACTGCCTTGATCAGGGATAGTTATGGAGCCTCAAATAGTATGCTCTCTAGGCTGCAGCCCAGCAGACCCTCACCTTTTGGAATTCAGTGATCAGAGCTTTGGCTGATAACTTGCATCTGCTGCAGCCGACTCTTGGGGATGGCAGGACCTTCAGCTTATGGAAGGAAGGTTGGTCCTTGCTGGGTGTTCTGAAGGAGGTCTATCCAAGGGCCTTTGTTGCAACAACTGACAAGGAGGGAACTGTTAGCAGATTCTAGTCTAGCAATAGCTGCAGCTGGAATTTGAATGAAGAAGACTCCACCAGAAGGGGCACCTGGCTGTGGGATGAAAGGAGGAATCTACTCTCAGATCTTGAAAGCTTTAGGCCAAGGCTTGGAGTGGAGGATAAATACATCTGGGAGGGGCTCTACTCTGTGCAGTGTGGTTATAATAGAATCATGGAAAATGGAAGTGGGTGGAGCTGCGATTTCACTGACAAGAAAATTTGGCTTCTGAAAATCCCCCTTAAGGTACAAATTTTTCTTTGGCTGTGTAGGAGAGATGGTTTGATTATAGGTGATCTACGACATAGAAGGATGGGAGCTGCTCGTCATGAATGTTACTGAAACGCTGACGGCAACCGGGTTTTATTGTTATAGCGTTGTAGTATAGCCAGTTATTGCCAACATTTCAACTATATAAATTTTTTACTCGGAAAATAAAAGAGTTCCCGAGGTCGAACTCAGGGAGCAAGTTGTATTCTAGAGATATACATGTTTCTTTTACAAAAATAAAGAAAGAGAGAAAGAATTTGTTGTTTCTTCTTTTCTCTTTGCTTCTCCTCGTCTCAGATCTTCTGTTATCTTCTTCTTCTTTATCTGCAGTGGTGATGTTCTTCTTCTTCTTTCAGCTGTTCCTGCTCTTCTTCTTTGAGTTCTTCCCTGTGTTCTCCTCTGCCTCGCCTTCTTCTGTTGTTCTTCAGATCTCCTTCTTTCTTCTTTTCTTTTTCCTGTCAGGACGTCGTCTCTCCTTCTTTCTTCTTTTCCCTTCAGGACGTCGTCTGATTTTCCAATCAGACGACTTAAACCGCTTGTTGCTACAGTGTCTCCCTCAGCTTCCTTCTTCTTCCGCGGTCCTTCTTCTTCACCTGTGCCTGCACACTTCAGAGTTTACGTCAGAGGGCAAAACCTACTCTACCCCCCGCCCCTCCGTCTCTCTCTCACAGAATCCGCTCATAGGATAGCTCTCCCAGAGCTGCAGGGTAGCCGGGTACGGGTCGCGCCCGGGTCCAGGCCCACCGGCGTGCGTGGTGGGCGAGGAGTGCAGGTCAGTCTAAGTCGGGTCGGGTCAGATCCGCGGGGCGAGAGAGCGGACGAGACCGGGTAACCGGGCGGGTGAAGGGGACCTCACCCCGTGTGCTGAGGCAGTAAGCCTCCAGCACTTTTTCGCTTTAAACCGCTGCGCCTCTTCAGACTTTTCCGAGGTGGGACTAAATGTCCCACCCTAATTGACCGCCCGCAGTGGAGAAAGCAGCGGGCGATCGCGGCTTCACGCGAAGCCTTCTCCCCAGCTGCGAGCCTGATGCTTTGTCGAAATGCCTCGCAAGGCCTGGGAGTCGAATCTGGGCGTGGCGCTGGGCGTGGCGCGCCTGCAGCTGCAGGCGGAAGCAGCTCCTTCTGCACGGCAATGGCGGCGGAGGTCGGGTGGCCTGTTCACAGCAAAACGGCCTCTCGGCCTAATCAGAAGGTGCCGGGAGCTTCGCCAGAGTGCGGCGAAGCTCGTGTGGGTGGTGGCGAGGCGTGGGGCGGCGTGCAAGGGCTGCCCTAGGTCGGACTGTGGGTCGGAGGATGGGTTTGTTTGGTGGGGTTGCAGAGGGTGATGTGGGGGAAGTGGAAGGGCGGGGATTGATCAGGGTGAGGAGGCGGAGGTTCTGCGGTGGTCGGCGAGCCGTGTGGGTTGCTGGGGTGATGGGAGCGGCTCGCCGGAGGATGGCCGGAGACGAAGGGGGTGACGGTGGACAGGAGCGGTCGAGGGTTTAATCAAATAAAAGACAGTGAGGAAAAGAAAGAGGGGGAGATGGGGAGGAGTTCTGACCTAGCTATGGAGACGAAAGGGGCCGGGGCAGGGCCCAGTCGTATCGACTGTCGCCGGACAAGAAGCTGCCCAGGGGAAGGGGCGGCGGCGAGCAGAGAGCCGGAGAGGCGCCAGCTGGGTGCGGCGTGGCGCGGGAAGAGCAGGGGAAGAAGTCCCTGCTGCTGGTATTGCGGCAGAGCGAAGAGGAGGAGGAGGAGTGTAACGAGCGCGTGCCCCAGACGTCTTTTAAGACGTCTGGGAGGTGGCCCAGACGTCTGTAAAGACGTCTGGGATCACATCCAGACGTCTGACCAGACGTCCGGGATAGTTTACAGACGTCTGGCGAACAGTTATGCTCGCACGGGATATTCGTCTGCGCGCCTGTGCGCGCAGACCTGCGATCCGCATCTTCTCTGCGGCTGCAGGCGACTGCGGCCGTCTCTCCCTCCTCTCCACGCGGCGTTAAAAGGGGGAGGGGGCGCGCCTCCCCTCCCGTCTCCACCATCTTCCTCCTTCTCTCTTGCCTGTGCGCGAGAGCGAGCGGACGCGAGGGCGCAGCGGCAGCGGCGGCCGCAGTAGGCGCGGAGGAGCTGCGGCGTGCGAGGGCGGGGCTCTGCCGTGAGGGCGAGCTCGCCGGGAGCGGCTTGGCCGGCCGGCGGAGGGCGTAGGGGGCGCAGAGCGTCGCGAAGAGGGACCTGCTGCGGGCGGAGCAGCGGACGCGCGAGGTGCGACGCGGGCGGCGTCGCGAGCGGAGGCCGAGCGAGGTTCTGATTCTGGAAAAATCTCCAGAATCAGACGTCTGGACTGATATCCAGACGGCAAGGTCGACGTCTGTGTGATCATACAGACGTCTGAAAGGTGAGTTCCGCTTTCTCCTTCTTTTTTTGTCGACTGACCGTACTGAGGGAGGAGGGTTGGCTGTGCGCAGGTGTTCGGATTCGTCATCCTTTGCGAATCCGAGTCTGGAAGTTGTACCAGACGGCGGGAGTGACCTCCAGACGTCCGGAGAGACCATCGGACGTCTGGGATCTAGGAGAGACGTCCCCACAGACTTCTGGACGTCCGGGGAACCAAGCCGAACAGGTAATTCTCTGATCCACCGTTTAAGACGTCTGGAAGGAGTTCCAGACGTCTGATTTTGCACAGTATTGTCTTTCTCGACCCGTTTAGGGCCCGTTTGGGCTCCGTTTTCCGCGATTCGAGTTGCGTTCATTTCAGAATTTATTCCTCTACCCGCCTACAGTAGCTATACACTGTTTTGAGACACTCCTTGTGTTTGATCCTTGTGATAGGACCTTGTTCGGTTGCAGTCTTGAGAGTCGCGGAGGCACGCGGGATTCCCGACCACGCCCCCATTACTTCCGTTGTACCTGGTAGAGTGGTTTTAAGTATTAATAAAAAATCTGTTAAAGTATGGAACCATAACTAGAACCTAGGGCATTGCATGAATCCTAGGAATGAGAAATATATGGAATGATAGCTCCTAGGTGTTGCATGAATCCTAGGGCCAGAAAACTAGATTGTATGATAGATCCTAGGATATGGCATGAATCCTAGGATGGAAAAACTAGTGGAATGTATATTACTGCAGTCTTGGAAAAATGGAAAGGAATATATATAAAGCTGCCTGTAAATTTAATTAACAGCTGCCTGTTATGCATAAAGAATCATGTTGAGATCATGGAATGTGAGAACGTGAATCTGGAAAGTGAAACATATGATGTTCTGAGATAAAGAGCTGGAACCCTACGGGGAATTAGGAGTGGAACTCCTGGAAAGAAAAGGAATGGAACTGAGATGTAGTTTGTACTGTCTCTTGGGTACGCAGTACCAAGGGAAGTACCTGTACCTGTTTTAGTGCAGAGTGGGGCCAGCCGCCCCAGGGACCCGGGGTTAGGCTTGGCCGCTCTGTACCGACTTGTTGGCCCTCGTGTACGTAGTACCGAGGAGAGCTAGTAGTGTTAGGAGAGTACTAGCTACCCCACGGGCCCCGGGGTTCTGCTAGCCTCCTTCACCGACTTGTTAGGCCCACTAGGGCAAACCAGGGTAGTCAGACGAGGGTGCGCGGACTGTGGAGGGGCAAGGCCCCGGTTTGGTTACTGTGGAGGGGTTGGACCCCTGTTACTGAGAGGGCTCTGCCCTGGTTCCGTGCTGTGCTTTGGGCGCACCCGTTAACGGAAACGACTGACCGCGTGCCAGTACGGGCTAGCTACCTGTGCGTTTATCGCGCGTGCCGTAGTCACCGTTACGTCTGTCAGTGACCTTGGGGTGGTTGACTGAGGGTAGGATCACCACGGGGGACTCTCCCGGCCAGGAGAGCACCACGTGCTACTTCTACTGTTGGAAAAGACTGCAATCAAGATCGTCCCACGAGGACATTCGAGATCAAGTAAAGGATCTGAGAAGTAAATGAAATAGTGAGAAAAATTGAAAGATGTAAATAAAGGAAGTAATAGAACATAACAGCTACTGTACACTCTACTGTTGCCTTTAGTTAGTTTGCCACTCTACTCAGCGTTTTGCTGACGTGTTACACTCGTTACCTTTTTCAGGACCAGGTGTTGAGCAGCCAGGGTCGGCGGCTGCAGAGGACGCTGGGCCGAGTAGGGTCCAGTAGAGTTACCACAGCTTTGTACCTTCTTTTTGTTTCTGTTCTAGTGAGTAGTTTCTGTTTCCGCTGTACCTCCCTTACCTGCAGTTTTTGTTATATGATAAATGTTGCTCTACTGTTGTGGTGGTGCCTACTGTAGTAGTTTCTTTCCTTACTGCTGTACTTTCTTACTGTTAGTTATATTCATGCTGAATGTGGTTTATTTTACTGTCTTTTGGTTACTTCCTCGTTGGACGACTGGGTCTTGGGATTAGTCGAGTCGGTCCGGTTCTCGTGTCTCGTAGGGACTCGGGAACCGGGTCGTTACAAGATGGTATCAGAGCAAGGTCGTCCCGAGAAGTGAATCAACTGACTGGAAAATAACCAATTCACATGTTTATAGCTAGAGTAGCCACCACAACATATCTCTTGACATGAGCTCTTAGAAGTGTTGTTAGGTACCGTCTGTTTTGACGTTTCCGTTTTGTTTCGCGTCTCCATTGTAGGAGATGCCGCGTCGTGGAGCTAGGAGGGTGAGCCGCAGGCGCGGCCGAGGTCAGGGCCCGGGGGACAGATATGTCGGGCTTGGAATACATACTACCCCTCCTCTTCTCCTGAGTATACCGTCTCGGGACCTCGTCCAACTGATTCGAGAGGTGGTTCGAGAAGAATTTCAGCTTCCACCCACGTCGCCACCCCCTCCCCCTTCCGAGCGTACGACAGGGGAGTTAGTGGTGGAACGAGATTTCCGCCGCCACACCAGGCGTGTTAGGAGAATTCAACGGAGGCACGTGGCGTCCGCAGGAGAGCCGTCACGTTGTGCGGGGCCATCAGTGGCCTTTGGGGGCCCTCGACAGGGGCCAGTCGCCAGCACCGGACCCCCGCCTAGCCGACAGCAGGGACTCACTGAGGGCGGGAGTCGGGTTCCCCTCTGCTACCAATGTGGCCAGTCGGGCCACGTCAGGAGGGACTGCCCATCTAGGGCAGGAGGTCAGCAGATACTTCCCGCGCAGAGCACTGGAGGGCGCGCAGGAGGCCGCGGTTTCCAGGCGCGAGGAGGAGGACCGCAGTCGCGAGGAGGGTACCGGCCAGCACCTACCCGTCCGACGCAGAGTGTGGCTGCTTCGTCCGCACCTAGAGCTGAGGGGCGTATCAACGCCCTAACACACAGGGACGCCAGAGCTTCGGGATCGGTGGTAGCAGGTATGGTTTCAGTTTCTGGCAGACTCGTTTACACGCTTTTCGATTCCGGCGCTACGCACTCGTTTGTCGCAGACAGTTTCGCAGTTAGTTTGGACCAGGATTATACATTGCTAGAGAACCCGTTCGTAATCAGAGGTCCGAGTGGTCAGCTGTTTGTAGCTGAGGAGGTGTACACGGGTTGCGGGGTCAGCATCGGGGGACACAGCCTGCCAGCTGACCTGATTATGATACAGATGGAGGACTTTGGGGTGATCCTGGGGATGGATTGGCTGTCCGCTTACCACGCATTGGTAGACTGCTTTGAGAGGAAGATTGTCTTCTCCATTCCGGAGTTGCCTTCCTTCGAGTTTCACGGACAGCCAGTGGACGGAGGTTTCAGGTGCATTTCGGCACTTCGGGCGGCGAGACTTTTGAGCCAGGGGTGTGAGGGCTTCTTAGCTTGTGTGGTGGCAGAGCACAGCCCCGTGGCAGACTTCCAGAGCATCCCGGTGGTCAGAGAGTACCCCGACGTGTTTCCAGACGAGTTACCAGGACTACCGCCCGAGCGTGAGATCGAGTTTGAGATCTCACTAGCACCAGGGACCAACCCCATCTCCACCGCGCCATACAGGATGGCACCGCTTGAGCTGCGAGAGCTCAAGTCTCAGTTGCAGGACCTTTTGGAGAAGGGTTTCGTGAGGCCCAGTGCGTCTCCCTGGGGAGCCCCGGTACTGTTTGTGAAGAAGAAGGATGGGACCCTACGCCTTTGTGTGGACTACAGACAGCTGAATAGGGTCACCATCAAGAACAGATATCCGCTGCCGAGGATTGACGATTTGTTTGACCAGTTGCGGGGTGCCACGGTGTTTTCCAAGATCGACTTGAGGTCTGGATACCACCAGTTGAGGATCAGGGAGACCGACGTCTCCAAGACAGCTTTCCGCACCCGGTACGGACACTACGAGTTTTTGGTCATGCCGTTTGGGCTGACCAATGCCCCCGCTGCTTTCATGGACCTGATGAACCGGGTGTTCAGACCGTACTTGGACCAGTTTGTGGTGGTTTTCATAGATGATGTACTCATCTATTCTAGAGATCGGACGCAGCACGGACAACACTTGCGGATGGTTCTGGACACTCTGAGACGACGCAGGCTGTACGCCAAATACAGCAAGTGCGAGTTCTGGTTGAGGGAGGTGACCTTTTTGGGTCATGTGATCTCTGGAGACGGCCTGGCGGTGGATCCCGCCAAGGTCGAGGCAGTGCTCAGGTGGGAGAGACCGCGCTCAGTCACTGAGATTCGCAGTTTCCTGGGACTGGCAGGTTACTACAGACGGTTCATCAGAGGGTTTTCGCAGATTGCACGTCCTATGACACAGTTGACTCGGAAGGATGTGCCTTACACTTGGACAGACGCCTGTGAGGCATGTTTTCTGGAGCTGAAGGAGAGGTTGACCTCGGCTCCCGTGCTCACCATTCCTGACAGTAGTGGCGGGTTCGTCGTGTACACGGACGCTTCCTTGCAGGGGTTAGGAGGTGTGCTCATGCAGAGGGGTCACGTGGTCGCTTACGCTTCGCGGCAACTGAAGCCCCATGAGCATACCTACCCTACCCACGACCTAGAGTTGGCAGCTGTTGTCTTCGCGCTGAAGACATGGAGGCATTACTTGTACGGTGAGACCTTCGAGATTTTTACAGATCACAAGAGCCTCAGATATCTTTTTGACCAGAAGGAGCTCAACATGAGACAGAGACGTTGGTTGGAGCTCCTGAAGGACTACGACTGCAGCATCTCCTACCACCCGGGAAAGGCCAATGTGGTGGCTGACGCCTTGAGCCGTAAGGCGCCCGCACGCTTGGCCAGTCTACAGTTACAGAGTTGGAGCCTTTTGGAGGAGGTGGGCAGTTGGCGACCTCTAGAGTTACGAGGATACTGTGGGGCAGTGACGGTGACACGGCAGACCAGACCAGAGTTGATAGACCGCATCATCACGGGACAGATGGCCGATCCGTACTTGCAGTCTTTGCGCGACAGAGTACTGTCAGGGGACCCAGGGGACTTCTCTTTCACAGACCAGGTGTTACGCTTGAGGGGACGGCTGTGCGTCCCCAGAGACGAGGAGCTGTTGAGAGAGCTCCTGACTGAGGCACACGGTTCCAGATTCACCATACATCCCGGAAACACGAAAATGTACCATGACTTGAGACGCGAGTTCTGGTGGAGAGGGATGAAGCGGGATGTGGGTGAGTTCGTGCAGCAGTGCTTAGTGTGCCAGCAGGTGAAAGCCGAGCATCAGAGGCCTGCAGGGCCGCTTCAGCCGCTTCCAGTGCCAGAGTGGAAGTGGGAGAGCATCACCATGGACTTGGTGGTGGGTTTACCTGTTACCCAGCGAGGACACGACGCGGTCTGGGTAATAGTGGATAGGTTGACGAAGACGGCACGATTCTTGCCGATCCGAGTCACTTTGGGACCAGCACAGTTGGCAGAGAGGTATATCCGTGATGTGGTGCGACTACACGGAGTTCCGCGGGAGATCGTATCCGACCGGGATACCCGCTTTACGTCCCAGTTTTGGGCTGAGTTTCAGCAGGCTTTGGGGACGAGGTTGAGGTTTAGCACGGCTTACCACCCCCAGACGGACGGACAGTCGGAACGCACGATACAGACACTTGAGGATCTTTTGCGTGCCTGTGTACTAGACTGGAGGGGCTCTTGGGAGGAACACCTGCCCCTGGCAGAGTTTGCATACAACAACAGTTATCACTCGAGCATCGGCATGGCTCCCACGAGGCTCTGTACGGACGGAAATGCACGGCACCCTTGAGTTGGGTTGAGGTGGGGACCAAGTGGGAGGTTGGCCCCAGGTTGATCCGGCAGAGTCAGGAGGTAGTTGAACAGATCCACAGACGACTCCGCACTGTCAGGAGCAGACAGAAGAGCTACGCAGATCGCAGACGCAGAGAGGTGCAGTTCGAGGTTGGGGACCACGTCTTTCTTCGTGTTTCGCCCATGAAGGGCTTACAGCGGTTTGGGGTGAGAGGGAAGCTCGCGCCGAGGTTCGTGGGGCCCTTCGAGGTCCTGGAGCGGGTTGGACCCGTTGCTTACAGACTTGCCCTTCCCCCGTAGCTTTCTGGTGTGCACGACGTGTTCCACGTGTCCAACCTCAGGAAGTACGTAGCCGATCCCAGCCACGTACTGAGTCACGAGAGCGTCGAGGTGAGCGACGACCTGACCTACCCCGAGCGGCCAGTGCAGATCCTAGACCGAGCCGTCCGCAGGTTGAGACGAAAGCAAGTACCCCTGGTAAAGGTTTTGTGGAGGAGCCAGCGGTACGAGGAGGCTACCTGGGAGCCTGAGGCGGCAATGCGGGAGCGGTACCCAGAGCTTTTCGCGGGTACGTCTTTTCGGACCGGCTTCGGTCCTCTTTGAGTTTGTTATGGTTATTTGGACATCCTTTTTCCGCACCCTAGTTGGCGCAAGTTTCGGGGACGAAACTTCCTTTGAGTTTGTTATATTGTAACGAGCGCGTGCCCCAGACGTCTTTTAAGACGTCTGGGAGGTGGCCCAGACGTCTGTAAAGACGTCTGGGATCACATCCAGACGTCTGACCAGACGTCCGGGATAGTTTACAGACGTCTGGCGAACAGTTATGCTCGCACGGGATATTCGTCTGCGCGCCTGTGCGCGCAGACCTGCGATCCGCATCTTCTCTGCGGCTGCAGGCGACTGCGGCCGTCTCTCCCTCCTCTCCGCGCGGCGTTAAAAGGGGGAGGGGGCGCGCCTCCCCTCCCGTCTCCACCATCTTCCTCCTTCTCTCCTGCCTGTGCGCGAGAGCGAGCGGACGCGAGGGCGCAGCGGCAGCGGCGGCCGCAGTAGGCGCGGAGGAGCTGCGGCGTGCGAGGGCGGGGCTCTGCCGTGAGGGCGAGCTCGCCGGGAGCGGCTTGGCCGGCCGGCGGAGGGCGCAGGGGGCGCAGAGCGTCGCGAAGAGGGACCTGCTGCGGGCGGAGCAGCGGACGCGCGAGGTGCGACGCGGGCGGCGTCGCGAGCGGAGGCCGAGCGAGGTTCTGATTCTGGAAAAATCTCCAGAATCAGACGTCTGGACTGATATCCAGACGGCAAGGTCGACGTCTGTGTGATCATACAGACGTCTGAAAGGTGAGTTCCGCTTTCTCCTTCTTTTTTTGTCGACTGACCGTACTGAGGGAGGAGGGTTGGCTGTGCGCAGGTGTTCGGATTCGTCATCCTTTGCGAATCCGACGTCTGGAAGTTGTACCAGACGGCGGGAGTGACCTCCAGACGTCCGGAGAGACCATCGGACGTCTGGGATCTAGGAGAGACGTCCCCACAGACTTCTGGACGTCCGGGGAACCAAGCCGAACAGGTAATTCTCTGATCCACCGTTTAAGACGTCTGGAAGGAGTTCCAGACGTCTGATTTTGCACAGTATTGTCTTTCTCGACCCGTTTAGGGCCCGTTTGGGCTCCGTTTTCCGCGATTCGAGTTGCGTTCATTTCAGAATTTATTCCTCTACCCGCCTACAGTAGCTATACACTGTTTTGAGACACTCCTTGTGTTTGATCCTTGTGATAGGACCTTGTTCGGTTGCAGTCTTGAGAGTCGCGGAGGCGCGCGGGATTCCCGACCACGCCCCCATTACTTCCGTTGTACCTGGTAGAGTGGTTTTAAGTATTAATAAGAAATCTGTTAAAGTATGGAACCATAACTAGAACCTAGGGCATTGCATGAATCCTAGGAATGAGAAATATATGGAATGATAGCTCCTAGGTGTTGCATGAATCCTAGGGCCAGAAAACTAGATTGTATGATAGATCCTAGGATATGGCATGAATCCTAGGATGGAAAAACTAGTGGAATGTATATTACTGCAGTCTTGGAAAAATGGAAAGGAATATATATAAAGCTGCCTGTAAATTTAATTAACAGCTGCCTGTTATGCATAAAGAATCATGTTGAGATCATGGAATGTGAGAACGTGAATCTGGAAAGTGAAACATATGATGTTCTGAGATAAAGAGCTGGAACCCTACGGGGAATTAGGAGTGGAACTCCTGGAAAGAAAAGGAATGGAACTGAGATGTAGTTTGTACTGTCTCTTGGGTACGCAGTACCAAGGGAAGTACCTGTACCTGTTTTAGTGCAGAGTGGGGCCAGCCGCCCCAGGGACCCGGGGTTAGGCTTGGCCGCTCTGTACCGACTTGTTGGCCCTCGTGTACGTAGTACCGAGGAGAGCTAGTAGTGTTAGGAGAGTACTAGCTACCCCACGGGCCCCGGGGTTCTGCTAGCCTCCTTCACCGACTTGTTAGGCCCACTAGGGCAAACCAGGGTAGTCAGACGAGGGTGCGCGGACTGTGGAGGGGCAAGGCCCCGGTTTGGTTACTGTGGAGGGGTTGGACCCCTGTTACTGAGAGGGCTCTGCCCTGGTTCCGTGCTGTGCTTTGGGCGCACCCGTTAACGGAAACGACTGACCGCGTGCCAGTACGGGCTAGCTACCTGTGCGTTTATCGCGCGTGCCGTAGTCACCGTTACGTCTGTCAGTGACCTTGGGGTGGTTGACTGAGGGTAGGATCACCACGGGGGACTCTCCCGGCCAGGAGAGCACCACGTGCTACTTCTACTGTTGGAAAAGACTGCAATCAAGATCGTCCCACGAGGACATTCGAGATCAAGTAAAGGATCTGAGAAGTAAATGAAATAGTGAGAAAAATTGAAAGATGTAAATAAAGGAAGTAATAGAACATAACAGCTACTGTACACTCTACTGTTGCCTTTAGTTAGTTTGCCACTCTACTCAGCGTTTTGCTGACGTGTTACACTCGTTACCTTTTTCAGGACCAGGTGTTGAGCAGCCAGGGTCGGCGGCTGCAGAGGACGCTGGGCCGAGTAGGGTCCAGTAGAGTTACCACAGCTTTGTACCTTCTTTTTGTTTCTGTTCTAGTGAGTAGTTTCTGTTTCCGCTGTACCTCCCTTACCTGCAGTTTTTGTTATATGATAAATGTTGCTCTACTGTTGTGGTGGTGCCTACTGTAGTAGTTTCTTTCCTTACTGCTGTACTTTCTTACTGTTAGTTATATTCATGCTGAATGTGGTTTATTTTACTGTCTTTTGGTTACTTCCTCGTTGGACGACTGGGTCTTGGGATTAGTCGAGTCGGTCCGGTTCTCGTGTCTCGTAGGGACTCGGGAACCGGGTCGTTACAAGGAGGAACCGCCGGAGCTGGTGGGCGTCTGCCGGAGTGAGAGGAGAGGAAAGTTGGGGGTTTTCTCCGTCAGATCCGAGCTGGGAAGAACGGTGGAGCGACGGGGGTATTTATAGGGACCGAATCAGGGAGGAAGGCGGAGGGAGACGACGTGTCTCCCTCGCCGGAGGACGCCGGAGATGGAAACCCATACCGTCCGTGCGTTCGCACGGCCGGTATGGCAGGTTACAGCGACCAGGGGGTGTCCCTGCGACGGCTGACGACGCAGGACACCCCCGGTTTACTTGCCAGGCTCTCCCCCTCACCCTGCGCGGCGCCATGCTCCGCGCAAGGTCGCCGGAGCATGGTGCTGGCAGGTTTTGCAGGGGGGACCTGAACGCAAAGAACGAAGGAGAGTTAGGGGCCAAAATGCGAGGGTTCAAAAGTTGAGGGCCAAAAAGTAAATATATGAGGACCAAAGTGTAAAGTTGGTCAAGGAGGTTTCTTCTTAGGCTCAAGTTTTTATACATGACTAATTAGGACCTAAGGAATCTGATGGTGAATTTCATTTCTATATTAAACCTTGTTTGACCGGTCAATTTATGCGAAAACCCAAATTAAGTTATTAATTGGGCATGGTTCTCAATGTAGGTCAAAATGGGTTCTGAAGGCCAAATTGAAGGTTCTAAACCCTAGAGATTATTTTTCTATGAATTTTAGAGGGTTTATTCTATTTTTACTTTGCCTTGAACCTCGTGAATTGAAGTGGGTTGTTTTAGGGTTACAGATTATCATTTAGTTCCTTGGAATTGCTGTAGCCCTTTCTAGATCATCTCATCCCACTTTTATTCTTATTAAGTTGCTTTGACCTATGTTTGGACCCTGAATTACCCTGTATGCAGATTATACTGGTAAAATTGCATTTTTACCCCTTATGACTTGTTTTCTCCTTAAACTCAGAATTCTCTGAGTTAAGCCTTTCCTTGAGTTATGTAGGAGCTTTTATCCTTTGTATTAGGTCAAAATGAGCTAGTTATGGCTCATGATGAGGTTCTCATCATACCCCCATGCCTAGCTTTTGCTAGTCCCTTAGCAAAAACTTAAGGTTTCAACCCTTGTTCTAGACCATGAAGTTTTTAATAGTTTTAGATAAGTGCTTTTTATTTGAGCATAGATTAGGTTAGAATGCTGACCATAGGCCTAAAAGGTACTCTAGTACCAATCAAGATCCAAATCTGTCTAGCCTTAGCCTCAGTCTTTAGCAAAGGTTTTTAAGGTCCACAAGAACTAACCTAAGGTTTATTGGACTTTGTGGTTAAAGCACCCGTGCTTGAAATGATTTTAGCCCTGGCTCAGTTCGCAGTGCGTTTTGTAAGAGAGAGATAGAAAGTTTTTCTGTTTGGAGAGTTTTCTCTCTCTTTTTCTTTTTAGTTCTAGCCTAGGATTGGCTTTTCAACACGGTTTGTATCAAATTCCTTGCTCCCATCATTAATCCTCAAGGGTTCCTGGCGATCGATGCTTCGAGATAGCACCGCCCATGGCAACCCCCGGAACCCTGGCTATTGAGATTTCGAGATAATCCCATCCATGGTGTTCCGTGGCCGAATCCAGACCCTGGCAATTGACACTTGAGATAATGCCATCCATGGAATCTGAACCAGCAGAGTGCTTACATGCCCCCAGTAGGATATGTAAATATCCTAAGAGACAAGCACAGAGGAGATGATATTTTGTTACGCATCTTCGAGGGGATTTCCCGCCTCTCCGCGCTGGGAACTCGTCCAAATCAACTTGTGTTGATCGGCCGCTCCTATTCTAGGTGTTCTTTTCAGAATTTTGCGACGCTTCTGCGTGATTCTGATTTTTACGCTTACTGAACCAGGCTGTGTGTGAGGTTAGGGTGCTTAGGTTACTGAGTCCCGTAAACCAAAAATTAGTTAACGAGGCCAAATACTCCCTAAGCCTTAGACCTAATACTTCAGCTTTTCATTTTCCTCAACCTCTTGAGGAGTGTCTAGATCTTAATGGGTACTAAGAGTCTATTCAAGAATGCCTAAGGTTTGCATTCTTACTAATCTCATTGTGCACTTTTCAGTTATTTTCTTGAATGAGGTCTAGAACTTAGGTTAATTCCTTAGTTCCTTACTAATGACTATCACCTTTTCTCATAATTTTGTGCTCCTTTTTCATTTTGTTTCTTTTCTCGTTCACAAAATTTCCTTCTCCTCTTTTCCTCTTATTCTTTTTCGAAAAATTTTTAATTTTTATGGTGTTTTTGGCATATGTGAATTTTTTTGTTTGAAACCTTTTCTTACAAGTTTTGCACTTTCATACCCCCCCCATGCCTAAGATTTGCAATGTCCTCATTGTAACCTAGGGGGTTTTTATTTAACTTAGTTCATTCCTTAAGACAGAAATTTGGATGAGTGGATGGGTCGGGTTGAATTTTTGCGGACGATTTCTAATCCCAGATGCAAGCATCTGAGGTGGGGTCGGCTGTCTACAAGGGTGAACTTCGAGTGCAAAAAGGTGTCAGAACAAGTTTCAGGTTTTCAAAGAGAATGACGGGCTGCCTCCCGTTAAGCGCTGAGTTTTACGCCATCGGCTGGGCGCAATAAGCTCAAGGGGAAAGGAGGATATAAGATGCCTCAGCCAAATCAGTAGAAGTTACATCAATGAACGGCTTGAGTCTCTGACCGTTCACGATGAAAGGTTCAGAATCGTGGCTGAGTGGACTGATTTCGATTGCTCCATTTCCAAAAACCTGTCGGACCAAATATGGTCCGACCCACTTGGATCTCAGTTTTCCTGGGAAGAGTTTTAGTCGGGCATCAAAGAGTAGGACCTTTTGACCAGGATGAAAGATCTTTCTCGAGATGTGTTTGTCGTGGAAGGCTTTAACCCGCTCCTTGTAGATTTGCGAGTTCTCGTACGCGTCTAGGCGTAATTCATCGATCTCGCTGATTTGGAGTTTTCTGTGGGTCCCAGCCTTGGAAAGATCTAGATTACAGTTCCGTACTGCCCAATAGGCTTTATGCTCCAGTTCTACGGGAAGGTGGCATGCCTTTCCGTACACCAGTCTAAAGGGAGACATGCCCAATTGGGTCTTGTGGGCGGTCCTATAGGCCCACAATGCTTCCGGAAGTCGGGACGACCAGTCCTTCCTGTCAGGTCGAACAGTGACTTGCAGGATTTTCTTGATCTCCCGATTAGACAGCTCAGCTAGACCATTAGTTTGGGGGTGGTAAGGAGTAGAGATTCGGTGAGACACCCCGTATTTGGTCATCAGTGACCTAAACTGAGCATTTGTGAAATGGGTCCCCCCATCAGAGATTATTGCACGAGGAATCCCGAACCTTGAGAAAATGTGTTGATGAATGAATTTGAGAACGATTTTGTGATCACAGGTTCGGGTCGGTATAGCTTCGATCCATTTGGACACGTAGTCCACAGCCAACAGAATGTATTCGAAACCATCCAAAACAGGAAAGGGGCCCATAAATTCAATCCCCCAAACATCAAAGATTTCGCATACTAGAATCGGTTGCATAGGCATCATGTCGCGATGGCTCATGTTGCCCAAAGTCTGGCAACGACTGCATGCCTTGCAGTGATTGTATGCGTCTTTGAACAGTGTGGGCCAGTAAAAGCCGCACTGGAGGACTTTTGATGCGGTTTTATGCCCGGCGAAATGGCCACCGCATGCCTGGTCATGGCAGAAAGAGAGGATTTTGTTGAATTCCCCTTCCGGGACACATCTCCGGATGATCTGATCGGCACCTATGCGGAAGAGGTACGGGTCTTCCCAAATGTAATACTTGGCATCGGAGCGTAATTTGTCTTTCTTGGCCTTCGGCCAATCGGACGGGATCTGATGAGATGCCAAGTAATTTACTACATTAGCAAACCATGGAAGGCTAGTACCAATAGTCAGCAGGTGCTCATCGGGAAAATGCTCAGTGATGGGTCCGGAAGGGTCAATTATTTCAGAAGGAAGACGGGACAAGTGATCAGCTACCACATTTTGCTTTCCCGCTTTGTCGCGAATCTCAAGGTCAAATTCTTGCAACAGCAAGATCCATCGGATTAATCGAGGTTTCGCGTCCTTCTTTGCAAGGAGATGCCTCACAGCTGTGTGATCCGAGTATATGATGACACGGGAACCCAGAAGGTACGATCTGAACTTTTCTAGGGCAAATACTACAGCTAGCAGCTCTTTCTCAGTAACCGTATAGTTACGCTGAGCCTCATCGAGTGTTTTGCTGGCGTAGTAAATGACCACAGGTTTCTTGTCAATTTTCTGTCCCAAAACCGCTCCTACAGCGAAGTCGGATGCATCGCACATGATCTCAAAGGGTTGAGACCAATCAGGGGACTGTAGGATCGGGGCTTGGGTGACTCGGTCACGCAGGATTTCAAATGCTTGAGTGCATTCCTTGGAAATTTCGAAAGGAACATCCTTGGAGAGAAGAGTGGTCAGGGGGCGCGCGATTTTTGAAAAATCAGGGATAAATCGTCGATAAAAACCGACATGCCCTAAAAAGGATTGGATGTCCCTGATCGAGCTAGGCATAGGAAGGTGAGAAATCAGATTAACCTTAGCTCGATCCACTTGGATACCTTTCTCCGAAATTGAGTGTCCCAGGACAATTCCCTCAGGCACCATGAAATGGCTCTTTTCCCAGGAAAGAACCAAATTCACATCGATGCACCGCCTGAGTATCTGGACCAAGTGTTGGAGGCAATCGTCGAATGATGCTCCGAAAACTGAAAAGTCATCCATGAAGACTTCCAGATAATCACCTACCATATCTGAGAATATGGCAAGCATGCATCGCTGAAAAGTAGCAGGTGCATTGCAAAGACCGAAAGGCATCCTTCGGAAAGCGTATGTTCCGAAGGGGCAGGTGAACGTGGTCTTTTCTTGGTCCTCAGGATGGATTGCCACCTGGTTATAACCGGAGTACCCGTCAAGAAAGCAGAAGAACCTATTTCCCGCAAGTTTTTCGAGAATTTGATCAATGAAGGGTAGTGGGAAATGATCCTTCTTCGTGGAGGAATTTAGTCGGCGGTAATCTATACAGACTCTCCACGAGTTGGCTAATCGGGTAGGAATGATTTCTCCGGTCTCAGTCGTTATAGTGGTGAGTCCTGCCTTCTTGGGCACGACCTGAATTGGGCTCACCCAACGACTATCGGAGATCGGGTAGATGATTCCGGCATCTAACCACTTGATGATCTCCTTTTTCACGACCTCCTGCAGATTGGGGTTTAAGCGTCTCTGCATTTCACGAGAAGGTCGTGTGCCCTCTTCTGAATAGATATGATGAGTACAATAAGAGGGACTTATTCCAGTCAAATCATCGAGAGTCCATCCGATGGCTCTGCGATGTTGCTGGAGGACGACAATCAGACGGGATTCCTGTTCAGGACTGAGGTTGGAATTGATAATCACAGGAAGGGTCTGATTAGAACCCAAAAAGACGTATTTCAAGTGAGCAGGAAGGGGTTTCAGTTCGAGGATGGGGTTATCAGCAGCAGCGGGTGGTTCAGTATAGATGTGAGGTTCAAGGGTGGGAGTTACTGGGTTGTTCATATCTGGATTCGACTCCTCTGTTTGCGGGTCAAGATCCTTCTGTGGTTGATGAGGCATAATCGAGTCATTCTGGAGGTGTGATTCATCAACCAAAGTCTTGATGTCACAAATTTGTTCGATGACGCCGCAATTAATTCCTTGTTGGGCCTTAAATATATCAATTTTCAGTGTTTGATCTCCAAACTTAAGCTCTATTTGGCCCTCCTCACAGCTGATGTTGGCTCTAGCAGTAGCCAAGAAAGGTCTCCCTAGAATGATTGGTGTATCCCTAGGGTTCTCAGGTGCATCCATATCTAAGACTATAAAGTCCACTGGAAAATAGAAATCCCGCACTCTTACGATAACATCCTCGAGAATCCCTTTTGGTGACTTTATAGATCGATCTGCTAATTGTAATGTCACCTCGGTTGGTTTTAGCTCAGATTCTTCTAGATGGTCAAGTAAGGATGTGGGTATCAGGTTTATGGATGCACCCAAGTCTAACAATGCTCTATCAAATTGGGTACCACCTATCTTACAGGAAATCAGGGGAGTCCCAGGATCTTTTGCCTTGGGTGGGAGTCTACTAAGGATTACAGAGCTGGCTTGCTCTGACAGAACAATTGGGCTCCCTCCCTTGGTTCGCGGCTTACGCTGGGGTGTACATATATTCCGGAGCTACGCCGAAGTCTTCCTCTACCCGATGTCCTCCTGCATCTCACCTCTGTCGTCCCGTTCCTCACCTCCTTCGTCCGAGCTTCCACTAGGCGCCGTTGGCTCGCCGAACAGTCGATTCAGGAGATTTCTTCTCACCCCCCTCTCTTTTTATGCTTTCATAGTTTAATGTAATCAACATTGGAGTGATATATATATCATATTTGTTTCATCTCTGTCTTGTGATTCATTTTTCTTGTCTTCTTTCAAAAATACAAAGAAAATAACAAAACCCTAAAATACCAAAAACAAACAAAATGAAGTGCAGATTTTAATTAAAGTAAAACGTCACCTCCCTGTGTTCGTCCTGAGACTCCCTTGGATTTTTGATATAAATTTTATTTGATCATGAGTTTTGCAACTATGACGACAGGTTACTTGTAACCCTAATTTCTAACTTGCGAAACACATGCGATCAGTTAAGACATTGTGTGCCTTAATCTATGGTGAAAATAGGCCAATTGATTGATTTGTTTGGGCCATACCACTCAATTTAAAATTGATTCATCAAGTATCTTGCCAGTTAAGGTTTAATTTTTAGGAACTAACCAGGCACTCTACATTATTTCTGAGTTTTAAAGGAATATATCATCAATGGTGCTTGCAAAACTTGGAGTGTCCACCGAACCAGATTGAACGAACCTAAAGATTAAACACTAAAAGGCACATCTTTGAAAACTCTGGTTGTGCACACACACACATTTGAATTGATCATTAAGGGCACAACATATCTAAAGAGCCTATCACATTCCAAGAGCACAATCAACTCAACCTTAATTAAAACTGAGTAGACGTTAGCCTTAAGGATTAACTCGCTCTTTGGGACTCCAATTGAGATTTTTTTCGATTAATCTACTTTTATCGGTACATCTGATGTCTAGCTAGGGTAGTAGCGTCAAATGACCGCAGTTGGGGGGTATCATAGGAACCAGAGGTGTAAGCCAAAGGAAGAACCTTCTCCCCAACCCTTCCCTCTAACTGGTTGGATTGATCGGATAGAAGTAGACCAAATCATTTCTTTCATCTCAAGATGGGTCCTAGGAGTCTGTAGGTCTTTAGGTTACCCACCTAAGGACAGGTTTGGTTGATTGTACTGCAGGGCACCTTTCTCTCTGTTTTCCCTCCTACTTCATCATGTATCCTTCCTCATCCTACACACAATTTCAATCTTACCCTCCTACCACCACTTATCCCCAAGACGATTACTATCCCAACCCGACTTATGACTACCCATTCCTTAGTTGGGATAACTTTGATTGGGGATATGATATTGGCCCTTAATGTCCAAGGTCTAACCCTGGACAAGACTATGATTATTATCCTTCTCATGCTTATACTGATTATATATCTCCACCCTTTGATGATCAACCTAACCTGATCTACAATCAAGAAGGATATGATTATAACTCTTACCCTCCCCAGGATTATAGTGAACATAGGTCACCACCCCTCTTTGAACAACCCAAAATGACCTACTATCAGAAAGGATCCCAAGGACCTCAATTCTTTGACTCCCCTTAATTTAACCCAAACCCACCCAACCTTGAATCGAACCATTCGGTTGAGGTGAACCAGGTCCAAGAAAGGGTGTTTGCTAATTTGAGGAATATCATTAGATCTCTAGAAATGCAGCCAACACCCTGCAATGAAGAATTGGAGCTCTTGATTCAAATGATTGACAATTTGAATAGTTCGTTATTGGATTGGCTCCAAGATATCAAGGATAAGGGCCCGAGTTAGTTTTTGCTGGGGAAATTGTCAAGATTGAGGATGAAATTCGTGGTTACCTTAGTTCATTCTTACGATGATTCTCAGGACGAACCCCCTTCAGGAGAGCCAATGTCAAAACCCACTCAGGCACTGGCAAGAGGCTCTTCTCGTGCATGTTTTGAAAATAAAGATCTCGTCGTAGTATAGTGTGTGAAAATGCTCTTCAAAAATAATTTATAAAATAATGAGACTTAAGTCCCGGTCAGTCATCTCTGGGAGGCATTTAGAAAATGCAGATTTGAATTCGATCTAGCTCGCTCTATTTATTCAAAAATGCATGCCCGTTTACAATAATTCGTATTGATGCACGATGTCTTAGTTGTAAGAGAATACAAATTTCGCGCATGCAACTTTAATCACAAGGAAATATGGCAATCAGCTCATGGTGATTTTCACACATAGACATAGAGATATATAAAAGATGATTTCATTGATTGCATCATGGTGGCTACAGAGTGAAGCTTGCGGAAAGCTTGTACAGGAAAGCTTGAAAGAAATAAACTAGCTAACAGAAAATGACTGCATACATGAATCTATGGGGGGATTATGCATGCATCATTGGGGGAGAATATGGAGCTACACTACTAAGCAGTAATAAAGCATTAATCTATGAAGAACTAAGCTACTTATCTAGCTAATAGAATGAAGGGCATTCTGAGGTAGCTTTGATGGCCTTTGACATGGTTGAGAGGAGGGGTGGCCAATGGTGCTTAGGCCGGCCCTTGGAGAGAGGTTGGAGGTGATCTAGGCCTGGCATAGAGGTGATGGGGATGCCATGGTGTGCTCGTGGAAATGGAGGTGGAATGAAGCTAAAACTATATGGAAGGCTAGATGGGTGCAAATGGCCACCCAAAGGTCCTTTAAGCTGACCCAAGGGAGCCTCTCTAGAGAAGTGTGGAACTCTCTAGAGAGGCCTATGGTGGGAGCTCGTGGGAGAGTGAGAGAGAGGATGGATGGGTGATTTTTAGATCCACATTTGGTGGATCTAAAAATTGAATGCATCTTGGTTGCTATTTTTAGCAACCAAGGAAACAACACATGGTAGAGAGTTCTAGAGAACTCCAGGCTTGGTATTTTCATGTAGATGGTGTGTGTGGGTCGAAACCTAGGTGGCTAGGTTGATTAGGTTAGGCTCTAGTGGGTTTAGGTCAAGGTAGGTTTCAAATTAGGGTTGTAAACCCTAATTTATTAAGGTAAAATGCAATTAAACTTGATACAAGTTTAATTGGATGTGTGAAACCCTAATTGAGAGTAAAACAACTCAACTAAGGTAGGTCTAGGTCAATTGGACTCTCACTGAGTCCAATTGGTCAGTGTGTGCTGAGATCAGGGCTCAATTGGACTCAATGAGTCCAATTGAATAGGCCAATGGAATTGACTAAGATCCAAGTCAATTAGGTCTAGTGAGGACTTAATTAGGTCCTTAGGGATGTCTAGAGGTGATGTACTAGGGTTAGGGTACCTTAATTTAGGTTCCTATAGAGTTAGAATTGGGTTTAGGGACCTAGGAATTCAAGATCTAAGCTTGAATTCAAAAACAGGAACTAGAGAGCAGTTCCAAATGTTTGACAATAGTGTCAGACGTCTTAAAATGAAAAGTTAGACATCCAGACTTGTTGTCTGGACGTCCAAACAGAGGCAGGGAAGAATTAAGGTTCTGTCTGCAAAAATTAGACATCCAGACCAAGTGTCTGGACGTCTTAAAATGCTGTAGAAGTGGGTTTGAGGTGTGTGGGTTGTGGCAAAGGGTTCTGGATGTTCTGTAACTCATCTAGACGTCCAGATAAAGGCTGAAATAGGGTTTTAGGACTTGCTAGGGTACAATGACCTAATCTAAGGGTGGCTGAGGCTTGGGGAAGCTTCTAGGCTGTCCTATGACTAGGATGGATCTAAGTTCTTCGTAGTTTACTACTTTATTCCTACTTAACAGAATAGCATACCTCAACCCCTTACATTATTGTCAACTACATCTTATTCTTGGTCTTCTACTCCAGCTCTGTTGCAACTCTGGCTTCAGGTCCAGCTTCAAATCTAGTCTCAGATCCAGCTCCTGAGTTTCTTATTTCCTACAATTTATATAATGTGCCTAATTAGTATATTATAGCATTATTCTATGCATAGCTATAGGAGGAACAGTAAATATGAAAATAATACTTATGCATGCATGAACTACCCTAACTTATGCTAAGTCCTAGCCTAATTCTGGACAATTATGACCTATGATTGCTGTGCAATCAGGTGCCTATCGAGGGGACACATTTTCTGAGACCGGAGATAACCATGTTGGTATAGAGAAACCCATTGAGGATGAACTAATCTTCTCACCCGAGATCCCCAAGCCAAGGAACGAAGAAAAATATGTCTCTATGGACCATGAATTGATAGACGATTTTGAGACATATATAAATGAGGATCAAGAATTCTTTAATTCTGAGGGTGAAGAATCTTTAGGTGAAGTCTCACTTGAGCCTAAGGAAGATGATTTTAGTGAGACAAACATGCCAAAGGAATCTGATCAATCATTTGATGGCCCTGTAATTGAGGAATTTGATTCGGCTGGGGTTGATATGGAGGATTCAAATCTAGATTTATTGGATGATTCAATTAGTAGCCTCATTCCTCAACCACAACCCAAATAATTGAATGATGATACTTTTGAGATCATTGTACCCAAGTTAATCCTGATTCATCCACAATTATTGGACTTGGATAATTTAGATGGGGTAACAATATGCAGGAGGTCCTAGAATATGAAATTATGACTATGGAGAGTAGAAATTTGGAAATGAAAATCTGGGAGGCTAATTATGAGGGAAATGAAATGTTGGGTCTAAGGGTTCCTATTGACTTCAAACCACCTACTTTTTACCAGGACTCTTATGATAATTTTTATTTTGGGGATGTGCAACCCAAGCATAACATAATTGATTATCTTTTTGAGTTGAAATCTAAAGGGACATTTGAGCCTATTGAACCAGCTCTACCCATTGTCCGACACTTTAGACTTGGGTTGCACACCATGAAACCATAGACCCAGCCTCACAACCACAACAATCTTCATTTCTGGGTGATTTTCATTCAGAGTCTTAGAACCACTCGACCCTGGGGCTTGGGCTTGCATCACAATCTGGTCCACATTTGTGGACATCTTCTGCTAATGGGATTCAGCATTAATCTTTTGATTATGATCTTGACCCGTACTTGTAAATTCTTAACCCTCTCTTTGTTTGTAAATTATGCCTAGCTAAAGGCAATAAACTTAGCACATGTGTATACTCCTTTCTCTCTACGTAGCTAACCGGATTTTCATGAAATTCAGGTGATATTCTGTTTACTCTACCGTTTTCATGTCTTTATTGTTACAATGATGACATTGCATCATTTAGGCATGGGAGGGTGGATACTTAATCCTGAAATTATTTTGTTAGCTCCGTGGAATTTCTTTTACTTTCTTTAAAAAAAATTTAAAATTCAAAAAGATAAAAAAAAGAATTAGGAGAAGAGAACTTAGGCATTAGGAGTTATTAACTTTAGGAAATAATACGATAGGACCTAAATACTTTGACTCTTCAAATCTTCGGGCTTAATCAGCCTGGGTGTCCACTAAAATGTGGATTCGGTCTCAAGTCCTCACTAAGTTAATTATGTTTTAATTTGGTTAATAAATTAAGGTGATAAGTACACGACTTATCAACTCGCTTTCTGATTTAAGGGGATTTTCAGTCTAAATCATCTACACACTATTTGCACTAACTCACTTTTCAATGGTTTTTACGGAAATTAGGTAGCTAATGAACTTTCTAGGGTAGTATGGCTGGTAAGTTGTGGGTAACTACTTATTAGCCAGTTATCTAGAGCCCAGCTACATGACCATACTCATTCTATTGCTTTTAGGTAAATCTTAGATCAGGGAAGCCATTTACTCAGAAAAAGAAAAAAAATAGAAAAAGGAGAAAAAAATAAATAAACCATATTTCACCGCACAAGTATGGCTAGCAAATTACCGTGGGTAACAACCCATTGGCCAATTGTCCAGAGCCCAACTCATAAAAAAGCACAAATAATTCCAAAAACACTTAGGGAAGAAGCAGGAAGTAGAATAAACCGGAGAGATATACACTGGGTTTGCCTTTGTGTTGACCCGATAAAAAATAGAAAAAGTAGGGAGAAAGCTACCGGTTGAACAGATAAACCTTTAGGCAGAAACTCTTAAGGTCACCTAGCGTCGTAGAAACTTGAAGTCAATTTTAACGGCCACTTAGTGAGTCTATCACTTTTCCTAAGATGCTTAGAACTTAAAGTTCTTTTCGAGTCTTGAGTGGGTTGGGTAGCCGTAGAAAGATGCTCTGAAACTTTAAACTTAAAAATCCAAAAAATAAAAAAGAAAAGAAGAAAAAATATAGAAAAAATGTATCTTCCCTTTTTAAAATATGGCGAGGACTTGGGCAGTCTGCATTTTGGTAGGCACCCGGGTACTGTTGAGTCCTTTTAGTTTAGGACCTTAGTTGAAATTTCCTTTTGTTAATAAACAACTAATGTCTTAAGCGATTGAGCCCTAATTCTATTTTTATACATAACATATAGGTTAATTTTGCTCGGGACTAGCAAAAGATAGGCATGGGGGCATGATGTATACACATCCATTTAGGTTAAAATGCATATTTATGCTTGTTCCTAGGCTTAGATATGCATTCCATATTATAAATATTGCATAGCATGCATCATTTTGCATTTAGAATAGTTTGTATAAAGTTTAGGTTAATTCATGTCCTTTTGTGGCTGGGAGAGAAGGATATTTATTTCGGGGCCTCGGATTGATGATTCGATCATATGGATCTAATCAGGACGACGAACGGAGTCTAACGCCCTTGAAATTGTCTTAATTGGAGTCCTATAGCACACTGTACAGTCTGAGGAAGATCAACGGCCAAGGGACTAGGTGACACAACTTGAAGCTCCAAATGACAAATCCAACTGCACGGATGGATCCGGAGCGACATTTATAGTCCGACAATGCAAAAATCATTGCGATCCGAGCACCGTGGCATCCTCTGCAAGCAAAAGAAGATGGACGGTCTGGATGGTGCCACAAGGCACCATCTAGATCGCTCAACGTCTCCTGCCCTTCTACAAAAGCACCTTCATCGTGTGATCTTAGCTGTTTGACGAAAATCCAATTGCAAGATCGCTTAACCATCGGCTGCGGTAAGATCGAAGCTCAACACAAAAGCGGCTATGGTGCAACGGGCACAAAGGTCCCTCGCAAGCCACTGCCGTGTGTTCGAATCACGGCAAGTGGATGAAATCGGCTGAAGCTACTGCGAATTGATTTGGGGCGTCAGATCTTCATCGAATGGCGACGGATGAGATGTGCAGCGCATTGGATGAACGAGGAGCTGTACGTGCATGATTATGCACTTTTATATGCACCTTGCGCGTGATCTGAAGTGCTGGGGAGAGTGGAACTCGACCCTACGATTGCCATCAGATGGACATGGTTCTTCCTCACCGCGACCAATTGTGCCTCAGCGAATATGCGCGCTGCGCATGCACGATGCACGGTGTCTGCACGAGCTTGAGCTGGAGGCTTTGACGTCTGCGATAGGTCTTCAGTGACGTTTATGGACGTCACTAATTTCCCCATGTGCAAAAAGCCTCTTCTCCTCCACTATAAAAGGACCCCTACCCCTCATATTCTTCTTCATCTCTTCCTTTCTCTCCCTTACCACCTCCAAGGCTTTAGAGAGAACTTATCCCAGGCTTGGGATGTTCCTCTACAGTAGAAAATCAAATATTTTTCCTGCTTCTCACCCTCCTTCGTGGAGCATCCCGTGGCTGTCCTCTCACCACCTTTGGGAAGTAGATCATTGTTGCAATGTCGTTCTACCCCATCTTCCTTCTTCCGACGTCGTTCTTCTTTGTCCAGCTTCCCGCCACATTTGTCTGATGTGTCGTGAAAGCGAGTCGTCCTCTAAGAAACCGTTGAGGGGGATTCTTCTCACCTCTCTCTATCTTTTATTTACTTTCTAGTGTCATTTCAATTAGTTGTAATATACATTGATCGATTTTATGAAATATCTCTCCCCCCCTCTCTCTCTTTGTTAGTAGATTAGTTAGATAATTATGTTGTCGATCTAATCTCTTGCATATTAAAATACCAAAAGAACTGCAAAACATAAAAACAACAAAAACAAATAAATTCGAAGCATGGATTTCAAAACCAAATGTTCGCCTCCTTATGTTTGACTTGGGACTCACCTCAAGTTTCGTTATAAATTTTTTTGGTAGCAATATTTTGCTACTACGACGACGGGTTCTCCAAAACCCTGATTTTTGCTCGCAAAAATTCCGCCCACCACTAACCTCGATCGGAGGTCAGAGGAGATATTTATAGGCATTGGCGATGGCTAGGGGGTCTGTATAGGGTCGGCATTAGATCTAGGTTCATCCTAATCACTGGCGTCGTCTCCGACACCGGTGATCTTAGTCGCCTGGTCTAAATAGGATTAAATAATGAGTCGGCCCTGTCGGATGGAAAGATGGTGGTGAGCGCAAGTTGAGCGGCAATGGCGAGGGTCTTCTGATGTAGGATCGACGGTGGATCGGCAGTACGGTCACCGGTTGTCCTTAGTTGTTCATGACTAAAGAAGAAGGGTTGAAGAAGATGACACACACAGGAGCATATTTGTAAGGAAAAGGACCTGAATGAAAATAATCAAGGACTCACTTGAAATAGAATTAAAGGACTTAAACATAAACATTGAGTTTTAAGGCTTATTTTAATTTATTTCTTTTTCAACTTTTTATATATTATTATAAATTAGGTAAATATTATATTTATGCCATGAAATTATTTTTTTTCCTTTTTTAGCTATATTTATTTAAATGATTAATTTAATTAAGTTAATTACATACTTAGATCATAATATTAATTAAGTTAGTTTAAATACTAAATATCTAGATAAATGATTATTAATTGAGTCTGCATTATTAACTAAATTATTATTAAGATTAATTGATACTTAATTTTATATTTTTGACTTATTTTGCAAGTCCTTGATGTTTTAACCCCTGTAATATAACTAACCCTGTAATTAATGTATTCTTAGTTAATTAACTAGGGAAACTAGTTAATTAATGATAATTAGGAGTCATGATGAGTCTCTCATCATGTTTTCCAAACTCAAACTTTTCACAACGATTTTCTTGCTCATCACAAAACATTTGTGATTTAACATTTGCATTTAAGATTAAGATCTTTGGATTAATGCAAATGAAAGCAAGTGTGAAAGAGCTCAAGCTCAAGTTCATGGAGGAATAAAGGAGCTTGAAGAAGGATAAAAGCATCAAGGAGCGTGAAGATGGAGCTTTGGAATCAAAGCTTGGAGTTAAAGCTTGAAAATGAAGAGAAGAATATGATATAATATTTTGTTCATACTCCATGTATTTGTTTTTTCTCTTTATAATTTCTTAGATAATTGTCAAAGAGCCCAAAGTATAACAACCTAGTTCCTAGACACACTCACCTTACCTTAGGACACTTATGCAAGACCTAGAGTTGAGTTAGAAAATCAAAACAGTAAACAGATTGCCTTATCAAACATTCAACACCTTTGATTAGACGTGTGATATCACCTTTTAAGATGTCTAATAATTTTCTCAAACGTCTAATAACCAAGACTTGGAACACTTTGTTTGGCACATTGCTATTTAGATGTCTTTGCCTTGTGTTAGACATCCATAGCCCTGTCAAGACGTGCAGTGACCTTCTTAGACAACCAAAAATGGTCCGTTAGACTTAAACTTGACCCAAATCAAGTAGTGTTAGAACAAAATCCTCTCAAGATACTTAGAAAATATTTTATTACTTCTTCCAAATGTTTAGAAGCCCTCATAGACGTCCAATAAATGGACATTAGACCAATTATGACCCAAATTCTGATTTTTCAAAGTATCTTCGATCATTAGGTTCTTGGGAAATTAATTCTTGAAGGTTACATTTAGTATGAGACATCCAATAGGTTCTCTAGATGTCCTAAAGACGTCAGACATTTAGATACGAGAACATTGTTTGGTTTTGATCAGATTAGGAAGCATTTCAAGAACCTCATATTTCATTATTAGGCATCTGATCATACTTTCATATGACTTATATATCAATATTAGATGCCCGATCTTTTGACTCAAGAACCTTGCATCGATCTTATCAAATCCAAGGAGACCACCCTCCAAAATTATACGTCCAATATACCCTCATCAGACGTTTGACAAGCTTATCAGACATCCAATTCTGCTGTAAGATGTAATTATTACCCTGATTTCACTGAAATATCGACAAATCCTCTTGGATTTGATTCCAATAGCTATAAGACCTCTCCTAAGCCTTCTTGAACATTCCCAAGCCCTCTATAAAAAGCAAGGACTCTCTTAAGCCTATATAGAACACATATACACATATTAGAAGAAAAAAACTAGTGTGCAACACATAGAGTGCTACTACTTCTAATTCTCCATACATTGTGAGATCAATTTGTGAGCTGCTCTCCAAACTCTGCACTCCGCATCCGAGAGCATCGAAATGCTGCGTTATCACGGCCATTCACATCCATCTCATGGAAGACCCTTAAACCTATAGGAGCTTATTTTAATTTATACTTTGGGCTCTGTAGGTCTTTTGTATTTTTTGTTTTTATTGGGTATTTACGTTATGAATTCTCATATCTGATTGCACATAAATTGGGGTAGGAATCTAGCTAACATTGTCAATATTGTATTCATATCAAGCATTTCATGCATTTACATCTCTTTATATAGTTTTGCATATAATAATATTTTTTGTGGACCATATTTTGATATAATGCCTTTAGCTTGTGAATGTAGGTCCACAAGTAATAAATGAAGGGCTAGAATCTAGAAGGTGAATGCAGGAAGAACCAAAATGATGCAATGAAGACCAAAGAAAATGTAAAGTCCTGAACCCATTTTTCTTTTCCGAGGTCATTTTAGAGCTAAGCATGTCTAGTCGAACCCGTCGACATTTGTCAGGTGTGAATCGCGTTTATGTACTTTGAAAATGGAAAATTGCATTCTTCGGTCAAATTTGATCAACTTTCAAAAAACATGCCCAAAGTACATCAAAGTTAGTACCATTAAGTTCCTCGCATTGTAATCTTTCTAACGACGTCCGTTTCATGCATGTTCGCGTGCTGTAGCGAAAATCACACATAAATTTCGAAACTACGTTAGGGGTTTAATATTTAAAAAGAGAGAGAGAGGATAATGAGGTTGTTATTATCCTCACCTCCAATCCTGAAATCAATTACGTTGAAGAGGGCTATAAAAGAGAGGGGGACCACGTTCTCTTCTTCCCCTCGTTTTGTTTGGTGTGGCTGAAAGAGAGAGAAGAGAAGAGACATTGAGGGAGAGAAGAGATGAGAGATCGAGAGGGAGGGAAGAAAGGAGCCTCCTTCACCTTCCTCCTCTCCTCCCCTACCCTGTCGTCTCCTTCCTCAATGTTAGGTCATGTTGACGAGATCGTCAGAGAGCATTGACGTTGACGTCGACGTGGCAAGTTGTTTGTTGTCGTGATCCCCTAAACCCATGCATACATGTGTAAGAAAGAGAGAGGTGAGGGTGAGAAAGAGAGAGAAGCCGGTGAGATGCTTGGTTGATGTGTTACCCTCGCGGTCAATACTGGTTGCAGAGAGAGGAGGAGAACGTGAGGGATGTCGCATGCTGGTGACCAGAGGACGAAGGTGGTTGGCGACGAGCGTTGGAGGCGGCGAGGTTCAACTACCTTACATAGTTAATTGTCATTGTTAAGTTATAGTATTAGCAAGCAAGGTAATCAACACATTTTATAAATTTATACTGGTTAAGTCCAGGTTGTTTGTTGGGAGGCTAAATTAAGCATAACATTCACCAATTATTTTTAAGTTATTCTTATTCTTAATTACAATAATTAACTAATCAATGCGTATATATATTTACCTTATGCTTAGAATAATTATATAACTTATAATAGGTTACTTACTTATTTTACTACTATAAATACTTAACTAACTACTATATATACATACCTACCATAATTTACTTAATATACTTACTATGTATAACTTAGTGTAGACTTAACTTAACTAACCTACTTAGTTAATATTTAGTTATTATAAATACTAACTTAGAATTATACTTAGTTTACTAACTATAACTTACTAATATAACTATTATTACTTAAGTTATATTTACTTAATTAGTATCTACTTACTTAACTAGCTCATAATTTATATATATATACTTAGATTATACAATTACTAACTACTTAATTAGCTATAATATGTTAACCACATGAATACTTGCATAAAAATGAACAATAACAACATGGCAATCATTCCATAATAAAAAGAAAGATTTTACATTGAATTATAGAAAGAAAATTATACAAAAAGTGTTGTTCTATAACAACCATGTAATCCACATTTAATTATCAAAAACTAAGGCTTGTTCATATTAACAACTAAAGCAAAGCCTCAATTCATTCTCATAGCACAACCTTCATAGAACTATCTTGAAATTTCACTAAGTGTTGATTCTCAACACTTAACCTTAAAAAGGATCAGAAACACATGGCTCTTCGTAGGATCAATGGCTCAAAGAGCCGAATTGGTACCACTACTAGACCACATGCCACCATCATATCCTTCCACCTAGCGCCTAGAGGTTGCTCTCCCAGAGCCACATCATCACATGCATAGGCACACACACATACACGCTCACTCACACATGTGCTCAGCACTCATGATGACTGAACAATTAACAATGCATTTCCATTTATATCACAGCAATGCTTCCTCCACTCTTGTTCCTAAGTAAAGGTCTCAGTACCTAATACTTATATCACACCAACAAAGAAGCCTAAAGGAAAGCTTCTTTTTTCCAAGATTGCTTGCACTCTTCTTTGTGAACTCAGATTGACAGAGACTCAAGTTGGAACTTCCAACCAACTCGACTCATACTTCAGAGCTTCTAAATCTAATCTAGTCATTCTCAAGAGATTAAAGCACATTAGCTTGACCTCAGATAGTATGAGAATCTCATCCAAAACTTAGTTAATCTCATCTGTAGTACTATTGAACCTAAAGAATAGAGAAATGAAATCAATCCTAATTTGACTGTGAAACTTCCTCAAGTTGACTTTAATAGCTTCCTAATAACTTAAAGAACATCCAACAACCTATGAAACAAGCTCAGAACCTAGAGGTTCCATGGTGTCTTAGGTTGACTCAAGTAAGCCTGAGGGTTGACTTTGTGCTTAAAAGTATTTCTAATAAGTTAAATCACCCAGATCAACTTAAAATGACCTCAGGAACTCAATGGAGTAATCAAATGACAAAATTGATCTTTCCACAATAGATTCCAGATCCATCGCCTAAATTTGAGGAGTGCTTTGGTCGACAGATCAATCTAGGAGTCCAATAACTTATCTAAAGGTAGATCCAGACTCAAATTATCTCACTGATGCTTATAAACCTAATTTTAAGATTAGGGATTAAAGGAATTAGCATGTATATCTCTAACGGAGATAAAGAAGACAATGATGCAAAGACTGATTTAGTAAATGAAATTCTAGGTTAATGTGTGGAAGATAATCAGGAGGATCAGATGGAGTGTTTCAGAACTTCTAAGGGTGATTCAATCAATGTTTATCGATAATTGAGTCATTGTAGTTCACCAGAATGCCAATGATCATCGGATTTGTTCAACAAACTTCAAAACTTCATGAAATAGCACAAGAACAAGACCAAAAGTTTCCTAAGCTTCTTATAAAACTCAAGAACACATTAATTTGCTCATTGAATAACTTGAGAGACTTAGCAAACTCAATTCTATCTAAATTAAGTCTTAAGTCCAACAGATCGCTGGAATAAAGATCTCAATCAATTAATCGAGGCATTTTGCTTCTGATAGTATTGGTGAAGGTGATAAAGTGAATTAATTAGACGGAGGAACTCCTTTGATCTCTACCATGGACAACACGATCGAAAGTTGAAGTGGAATTTAGGCATTTTGTTAATATGGCTTAATCAGAGCGAAAAAGAAATGGAATGTGATCACGGAGAGTTGAGAAGGTTGGTAGGAAGCATGATTTGGTGTATTGAAGTCCAACAAGATTGGATTTGATCTCGCTGGAGATGAGAGAACAAAGGTTTAACTGGCTAAACTACCTAATCGCCTAGCTAGAACTAACCTATGCAACTAATTACAACTAATGCTACCATTACCTAGACGAAATGATGAGAGAGTACCCCAGTTTTGGCATGCCGGAGCCAAAAGTGAAATCAGAGGGTTGAGGAGAGATCTCCGACGCTGGATCAAAAGAATTGTGGGAAAGATATGACGCTCCTCCGCTGTTGGCAAGGCAGAGTAGAGGAAGAGGAGGTGAGAGAGGCACCTCACACCATCGAAGTGAGCTCGAGAACTAGAGAGAGGGTGGTCAGAGTTGGGAAAGAATAGCCTATTGTTGACTACGGTGAGGGAAGAGGGTAGGGAGCCGACCCTGATCATGGGAGATCGAGGGGGGTATTTATAGGGTGAGAGCAAGCTCAGGTACCTTGAATTTGGCCGGGAATGGGTCTAGGTTCATCGTAATCTCCATCGTTGTCTCCGATGATGGTGAGGTTACTCACCTCGACTTTGTTGGTTTACGGCTCATCCAAACTATTGGATGAAGAGGAAATGGTGAGCGGAGGCTCAATGGCCATGGCAAAGAAGTTTGGATGTCGGATGGGCGATGATCCAGAGATGCCATCCCCAATGATCGGTAATCATTCACAAATAAGAAGAGGAGAAGAGAATATTCATAGGGACCTTTTTGCAATAAATAAAGCACCTAGGCGTAATGAAAGGACATAATTGACATGAAATGTAGGGACTAAAATGTAAACAGTGAGTTTTAAGGCTTAAATTAAATTATTTATTTTTCAACTTTTTATATATAATTGTAAATATGATAAATAATCTATTTATGACATAAGATTGAATTTTTATCCCTTTTACCTATATTTAAATAAGTGATTAATATTATTAAGTTACTTGACAACTTATGTGTTATAAATAGTATAAGTTAAATCTAATACTTATATATAGCTAAATGCTTGAATTTAAGTCCCATTTAATAATTAAACATAAATAAATATTTATTAACTCTTAATTTAGGTATTTTAACATATAAATAAGGTCCTTGCTATTATTACCTTAAATATATAATTAACCTTAATATAATGTTATTCACTAGCAACTTAACTATGAAAACTGGCTAATATTGATGAATTAGGAGCCATAATGAGTTTCTCATCAAGGATCGCTGGAGGGTGTGGCCAGCATGGGGGAGTTGGGGGAGAGCACCATCGTGCGTGCATGCATGGTGGTTCTCCACCTACATGCGTGAAGGGGGTGAAAAAGAAGAAGAAAGAACAAAAGACAAGGTTGATGGGAGGGGTTTAAGTATTGGGAAAAATTAAAAATTAAAATATGAAGTTTTAAATATTGTAGATAGGTCCCTGATGATAGCTCTATGAAATGTTTGATTCAGGGAGCATTTAGAATTAGATTTTAGCGAGCCACTTAGCATTAGGATCGTGTTGAGGCATACTGTGGTGTGGTAAGTTTGGATTATCCATTAGGAGTGGTAATTTATGATTTTACCCTCAACATTCTATTAATTACATTTTGACGTGTTATTTTTGTCTTGACGTGAGATAGACACCCAAGGCAAGTGCAGAGTCAAAGAAGTCATTGAAGTATTTCTCAAAGTTACCATGACCCCTTAGTGACACTAGGTAGAGTAGTTAGATTTTTTTTTCTTTTTTATTTCCCTCAATGATGAATGTATTTTGAAGAGATAAGTTATGATAGACATAAATTATGTGTATTTTATTCCTCTTACTACGTTAAGAGTCCATAGATAGGGAGATGCCTGATTTCTTCTCATGGGTACTATAATTACCAAAATAACATGCTGAAATAAATCGAAGTGATGCACATTAATTAAGAGGATTGATTAATAGGATTTTCTTGCATATAGAAATGCTAATGAATCATAACCTTTCATAATTGAATTGGGAATGATATGGAGGACATAAATATATTAGTTGTAATGAATTGAAGAGATAAGTTATATTTTGCTTCATTATTGGATTAAAGGGATAATTTAGTATTCCTCCTTATTGCTTCATAAAATTAATAACGAATAAAACATATGGTTGACTACTTGTACCTGAGAGTTGCTCATATTTATGTGATGAATGGATTTTTGAATATGGTAGAATTGATAATTAAATCCAAATAACTAAACGTAATGGTTGAAGTGGTTGGTGGGTCAAGGAGTGGGCTGGCCTTCCTGCAACTCTATGACAGTCCAATTGGCCAACTGGGTAGCGAGGTAGGGGTACACAGTTGGTGTATATATAATATTTGGTTGGACACGTACCCAAGTTGTGGAGAGGGCTTTCTACAAGTAAGCATAGGTCGCATCTACGCGTATAGCTTGTGGTATGCAGCTGCCACACTACCAACGCTAGGTTATAAGTCTACATTATTTCACGTAAAAATGCCAACTATGTTGGTTTTGTAGCAACTCAGGTGCATTTAGATTTGTAAATATTGCATTAATAGTGTAGTCTTGCATCTAGAATGATTTGTATACATTGTATATTAATGTATACTCTTTTGTGGCCAAAGGACAAGGAGACACTCCTATAAGCTTTAGATGGAAAATTTGGCTGTATGGATGGACTCAGAATGACGATTGTAGTCTAACGATGCAAGAATCATCTCGATCGGACTTCTGTATCATCTGGTACAAGGAGAAGATGGACGGTTGTGATGATGCCACGTGGCATCATCTGAGTCGTGGCATCATCTGAGTTGCCCACCGCCACCTTTCACCTCACCCCCAACCTCCGAAGGTGTAGTAGCAAATTATGGCACACGTGCCATGCCCATCACATGATTTGAAAGTAAGGATGCGCGTGATCCAGAACCTCCTTTCTCGATCTGATGGTCGTGGATGCATCTTCATCTCGCTAGTGTAGCATGCCCGATGCACGTGCATGTTGCTTGCAATTGCACGCTGCTGTAGTGTGAGTGGCGCATATCTCGCCTTGTATTTGGTGCCTTGTTTGCCAAATGATTCGCCCATGACCTTATATATGCCCTTACACCCTACCATCTTCATCTTCATCCCTTCCTTTCCTCTCCCTCTCCTAAGCCCTAGAACTCCTCATGAGCTAGTGCCAAGCTCGGGATGCTCCACTAAAGTTCTAAAAAATAAATTTTCCTTCTGTCATCCCCATTTATGGAGTGCTCGTGGCTGTTCTCTCACCTCTGTTCTGGAAGTGCATCATGCGACGATGATGCCTTGCTCCATACTCCCTTTGTCCAAGCTTCGTCCTCCTTCCTTCGTCTCCATTCTTGCTCTTCCAGGCATTGTCCAACTGGCTCATCCCCAAGCAGCCAACAGGGGGATTCTTCTCTCTCTTCTCTTTTATTTGCTTTTGTAGTGTAGATTTCAATTCCCGTATTATTTGCTGTAACAAATATTTGCTTACGCATTTCTCTAAAGTTGTTTTATCTCTCCTTCCATTTCTCTCTCTTTTCCTTTTTAATTACCTGCAAGTATAGTAGATTAGCTAGAAATTATTTTGCTTGCTCTTTTGTCTTATTTAAAATACCAAAAAAAAAACAAAAGCATAAAACATAAAAAATAAATAAAAACAAACGTGAATTCCGATTAAATCAAACGTTGCTTCCCAACGTTCGACCCAAGAGTCACTGTCCCGGTTATAAATATTATCTGATATGTCAAAATTTTTTGTGAAAATACGGCGATTCAGGTTTCTCTCTCCTGAAACCCTAAACTCTGATCTCTTTGCACAAATTTCTTGACTATCATGGCCTTTGATTTTCTTCTTGCGTTGTCCTACATGTAGTTGTATCTTAACTCTCTCTTTCTTCAAAATACTATGTTGTAGGTACCTAATCAATGTGGGCCAAGGGCAGTTGATTGGAGAAAAGTGCTAAGTCAAGAATTTGTAAGTGCCCCTACACTCCCCTACCCATTAGATTTATTTTATCACATTAATAATTAAGACCTAAATCTACTTAGTTGTTCACATAAACACTATGGTAGACTTGGTTGTCATGTTTGTCACTCCACCCACCTCACCCACCCACATTTATTATTAAAAAAAAATTCTTCTTCGATTGTGGGACATAGTTGAACATACACACTGCATACACTCACAAACTTGAGGTGCACGACCTCTCTGATTTCATTACTCAATTGGTACCTCAACCTGTGGAACCCGTACATGTGAAAACGCATACATAATTAAGTAGAAATCAGAATAGGCTAACCACCCTGTGTGCCTTCATTAGTAGTGCAATAGGCCAATTGTTTGTTCTATCTGGGCTGCACCACTTTATTTAAAATAGACTCATTTAGTAGCTGCCACTTAGGATTCAAATTCTAGGTCAAAACCAGGCACTCCATATTCTTTGTGATGTTTAAAGGAATATACTTATACCAGTGATTTCACAACTTGGTTTGCCTCACTAAACTTGATTGAATCAACCTAAATTTGAACCCTAAACGCTACTAAGCAAGATTTGAACCCTAAAATTCACTTTATCATTAATAATCTTGTTTGAAAACCCCTGGTTGTGCACACACACACTTGTTAATTGATTATTGAGGGCATAACCCATTTAAGGGCCCATCACATTCCAAGAGCACTACTATCCCGAGCCTTAATTAAAACTAAGTAGATGTTGGCTCTAGGAATCATAGAGTTTGTTTCAGGGTATTCTCCAGATAGTAATTGAAATTAGTGGCGTCTGCTTTTTCCAAAAGATTTTAAGTTGGGGGGTCTGATTGTCAAACGACTTAAGTGAGTAGGGGTTTGGCAGAATTAACAACCCTTGGGACATGCTCCTACTATGCCAGCCCAACTTAACCAGCCTTTAGATTAAGGACAACACAAAATTCATTTTGTGGTTAGGGTTTATCTTTGGAGCATAGGTCCTTAAGCTACCCAACTTAAGGACATGCCCGTATTTTTTGTGCTGCAGGGCTCCATTTTCTCGTCCTTCCAATTTCCTTCAAGTGCATGCTTGGAAGGAGGTCATTGAACCCAAGATTGGAAGGACCTTTAGACCATTCGTGGAGGTGTAGGTTGAGATATAGTCAAGCAGATCCCATGGCTGTCCAACCACCTCCCCCACCTTTGAATCAGGAGGAGTTGATTTAGAGGCATCTGGATCAATTGTAGCAGATGCAAGAATGGTTCCAAAGTATGAATGGTCAGGGCACTCGGCCCTTGAAGGATTTTTATGGTCCTTCAAACTACAGGGATTGTCTCGGTGTTATGATCCCCATGGGAGACGTAGAGATCAACTCCCAGGTGTTAAGCTTGATTAAATATTTCCATGGGCTTGGCTCCGAAGACCCATTCCAGCTTTTAGACGATCTGACCATGTTGTTTTAGACCACTGAAGCTCAAAATGTGGAAGAGGAGCAGATGATCATGAGGATTTTCCCCCACTCACTTAGAGATAAGGCCGTACATTGGTACTAGACTATTGGAAGGCCTATAGCTCAATGGACTGACCTTAAATTGGCCTTCTTGAAGAAATTCTACCCAGTTGGGTGTACCAATGCTTTGTGACGAGCGATTACCACTTTTGCCTAGTGGTTGGGGGAGCCGTTTGATGGTTCCTGAGAGCGATTCCAGGACCTATTGTGAAAATGTCGACACCATGAGGTGCCAAAATGGCAACTCATGCAGATATTCTATCATGGGTTGACGGATCAACTTTGTAATCATGTGGACACTTCTTGCAGAGTCAATTTCCTCAATAAGGATGCAGATAGCACATATAACTTGTTTGAGGAAATGAGTGAGAACTCTATAAGCCACACCTCCATGGAGACTTTCAACCAATCTAAACAACCCATGTTGAATGCTAATGAGGTTCAGGATTCTCATTCATTTGACATGGAATTGATTTCTAATAAGTTAGATAAGGTGGATTTGGTTGAAAAAAGAATGGAAGAGTGGATGGTCGGAAATTATAGCAACTCTAGACCCACTCAATCCTAGAACTCGGGATTCCATTCTTCACAAGCTCTCATGGGGTGGAAGTTTGTGAATCAGCTTGAGTTGGCTCAACCTATGAGCAAGCACTTCTCAGAACCCTATGGGTGTTAAGTTCATGAAATCACAGATTTAAAAGCGTCATAGTGTAGCGCAAAATACGACTCAAACAAAAAATTAATAACGAGATGGTGAGTGTTTTGGTCGATCTAGGGAGGCGTGATTACGAAATTGATTTTTGCTTTTCTCTTCTTTGCTCGCTTAAAATTGGATGTCGATTTCAAGTCTATCAATGTAAGATTCGCCAGTCACGTTATTAACCCTTAAAACATGTTCATGGGTCAAATACATGATGAAGGTGAATGTGTGAGTGCTCATTTGCATGATCCTTACTTCACGATGGCTATTAATGGAGAATGTGTTAATCATTAAATCATTTAAATCTTTTGGAACCGACATTTTTATTTTATTTCCTCAAAATCTAGATGTCATTACAATGGCTATAGAGGAATGCTTGTACATTGACAAAAGGAAATCTATGCTAATAGAAAAGATATGCATGCTTGGATCTTGGAAAGATTATGTGTGCATTCTCGGAGAGAGTAATACTACTACTTAGCAAGATAATAACGCGAAAATTAAAATATGAAGAATGACTATGCTATAGCTATAGGAAATTGGGGAACCAGAGATGGTCTCAAGTGGCCATGTGGGCTTGAGGTAGTAGGAGGGAACAGAGGGATGGCCAAGGTGAGTAGGTGATGTAGACACATCTATTTCACATAAATTGTCTATTTATGCATGTTCTTAGGCATATAATTGCATTCATGCATTATAAATATTACATAGCATGCATCATTTTGCATTTAGAAAAGATTGTACAAATTATAGTTTAATTTATCCTTTTTGTGGCCAGGGGATAGGGTGATTCTTATCTGGGCCTTGGATTTAAGATCCACTAGTATGGATTTGATCAGGGTGATGATCGGAGTTCAACGCCTCTGTGATCGCCCCCATTGGACCTTGGTAGCACTAGATGCAGTCTGAGGAAGACAAGAGGCTAAGGGGCAAGGTGGTGCAAATCTATACCTTAGATGAAAAATCTAACCGTACGTATGGGTTTAAATAGACGATCACAGCCCAATGGTGCAAAAATCGATCCAATCCGACATCCGCGGCATCACCTACAAGCATTTGAAGATGGACGACTAGGATGGCACCATGTGCCGCCATCTCAGCTAATCAAAATGGCCTAAGCTTGCTCGTAACACTCCTTCATCCAATGATCAATGCATCTTAGTTGTTGGATGAAGATCCAAAGGTTGAGATTCACTCAAGGTCGTGCCTCATTTCCTCTGAAGTTAAACGCTCAACGCATCTTAGCCGTTGGATCTTCATCCAATGGCTGAGTGCACGTGAGCGTTAAAACTAAAATGCGACCAAAGTGACCCCATAATGTAGCGGTGAAGTGTCTTTCGCAAACCGTGTGGCACGCATTCGAAATCTGCCATGCCTCAAATCAAGCAAGGAGGCATGCGGGTGTAATTGATCCGTTGGATGCGATTTAGGGGATGGAGGAGGCGACGTGGTGCAATCTTGTGCATTGGATGCGAGCGCTCAACGGTCGTGTGCGATGACGTGCCATCAGACGCACCATCGTACGTAGGCACTATGTAAGTTGAAGTTGAAGCGTGCCAACGCGATCTAAGCCATTCGATCGAATGATCGAACGACTGAGATGGGTTGGGTGTGATGAGGCGGTGAATGCTTAAAGGCGAGAAATTGTTGACATGGCTGCGTGAGTGCCGTTGGATAAGGGGCAAGCGGTGGAGATGGAGCACGCGTCTTCACCGACGTTTACCTTCAGTGATATATGCGTGTGCACTAAAGATTTATATTTAACTTTTTAGATGTGAAGTGCCCCTTTTGCACCCATGTCTTCAACTATAAATAGGACCCTATGCCCCATATTTTTCTTCATCCCTTCCTTCTTCTCTCAACCTCTCTAAGATCTAAGAACTCAAGTTCTAAGCTCGCTCTAGTGCTCTTAAGTTACGGGAAGCTCCGCTAGAGTTAAAAATAAAAAATTTCTACTTCTCACCCCCCTTTCACGGAGCTCTCGCTAGTCACCCTCTTGCCCCTGTTTCAGAAGTCGATCCTATGATGTCGATGCCCTACCTCATCCCTAGTTCTTCCAGATTCACCCTCTGTCCTCCATCTTCGCTCTCCTTCCAGGTGTCGTCCATTTGGCTCATCCTCTAAGCAACCGTCAAGGAGGATAATTTCTCACCCTTTATCTCTTTATCATTTTCTAGAATAGATTTTTCAACTTTGTAGTTGTAGAAAATAGTTGTAATAGACATTATATTAGTTATAAAAGTTGTTTTCTCTCTTTCTCTCTCTTATTTATATTGGAAGTAGTTTAGTTATCATTGTGAATGTTTCATTTATAAAAAAAAACCAAAAAAATATAATTGTGGATTTAGAATCAGCGTAATCTCCTCATGTTCGACCCGGGACTTACTTTGAGTTTCGGTAAAATTTTTCTGATAGCAGATTTTTTATGCAACTGTGTTTCAAACTAAAATCTTTTACGCATTAAAATATAGCTTATTAGTAGGTCAGCCTCTAGAGAGGTGGAGAAAGAGGTGCCCTTGGATGTCCAGTGGTGGAGTGGATGCTTGGAGATGGAGGGAGCTCGTGGAGATGAAGATGGAGGTGGGGGCATCCAATGAAGAGTCCAAGATGGAGGTTTTGGCCATCCAACCTTGTCCTTATATAGACTTCTTGGATGGTCATAGTGCTTTCAAGAGAAGTCTCTAGACTTCTCTAGAGTAGTCGTGGCCTATGGTTATCTTTAGTCTTCTTAGCTCCACTTTTTGTGGATCTAAGAATGACCATGTGATGAGTCCATTTTAATGGACTATTATTACGCCTAAGTAATTCAATTTTAACATTGTATGTTTGTTAATAATCACATTTGTTCATTAAATGATTGCATGTGTCATTATTTAAGTTTACATTTCTTCTATTGCTTATTATGTAATTATATTTCATGCGGGGTCCTGCAACAGCGCACTCATCTTCTCCAATTAATCTACTCTATCAGGCTAATAATCGGGAAGAAGAGGGAGGAGGATCAATTGTGGAAAAGAACAGGGGGTGGAAAGATATTCCCCCCCCCCCCCCCCCCCCCCAAATATCTCCACCTACGGCCTCAACACCCCTAACAGCCGTCGGCCAAAGTTAGTAAGGGATTTGAAAATCCCTTAATTGGCGAGGGGAGAGGAGTTACGAGGAAGGGAGCAAAGGAGAGATCGCCATCTTCTTCTTCCCCCTGGCGGGGAATTATCTCCACCTTCTCCACCGTGGAAAGACCATGCATTGTGGAGAAGGTGTGCACGGTGAATCCAGCCTGCCCTCACCACGCCTGCAACTTCCACCGTTTGCCCCACCGCTCGCTGCACTTGCCTCCAAGTGCGCACCATTGCAACCACGTTAGGCCGCACCAAGCGCCCTCTCTAGCGCTCCCATCGCAAGCACTTGTCACTGTGCCCTGCAAGCCACCGCCCTCTGCAAGCGCTACACCAGCCTGCACCAAGCACTGCCCTCGCCGCACCATCCTGCAACTACTACAGCGCCCTCACAATGCGCCCTCCATCGCCTGCCCTTCAAGCCTACAGGCAACCCACGCTTGTAGGCGCTCACCGCCCTCTGCAGGCGCTCCTCCTCACCTTAAGTTGCACGCCAAGCGCCTGCAGGCGCTCACCACCCTCTATAGGCGTCCAAGCCAGCAGCTGCCCACAAGCGCTGCGTCCACTCCAGCACCACCACCAGCACCCTTGCTCGCACGCGTGCCCAACGCACAGTTGCGCGGGCTGTTGCAGCAGGGTGCCCATGCATCCACGTGCGGCTGTTCTCTTCCAGCAGCCAACAGGCCAGCGGCCATTGTCCTCCGCCCAGTCACTTTCGGCCACCTCCGGCTGCCGCATCACCGCCGTTGCGTAGCCTTCGTCGAGGCGCACCTCCCTGTCGACTCTTGCCGCCAACCGTGCACGGCCGCCCATGCGAGGAGGAGAGAGGAGAAATCCTCTATTTTCTTCTCAATTAATAATTGCATTCAATGACATTGCCAATTATATATTCATATTTTATTCAGGCCACATTGCATTGATGCACTCATACTTTCCTGAAATTATTTCACTTGTGTTATGTGCATGATTTAACCTTGAATTTCAAATTAGAATTGCATGAAAGTTGAATTTACATGATAAGCCATTACACATGCATCATACACATATTTTTGGAGCTTAATTCCTGATGTGAAAACTGCATAAATACCCCTGAACCTTTAAGGAAATTGCAAGCTTCATTTAAAATATCATATTCCTCGCATTAAAGTTGCGGAATAGTCTGTGAACTGTATATTCCTCGACTCGTGAATTTATTGTTCTATTCCTCCCTGTGGATGCAACATCTTTTATTGTGTTTTAAATTCATATCTATGTTAATTTTTGATTGAGAGATTTTCCACCACATAAAACACAATGACACATCATTCTATTGCTATCATAATTAAGCGAAACTCTCCCCGTCACCATGTGTGGCCATTCTAGATCTTTCTCTAGAGTTGGCGAGTGGATGTGTGTGTGTGCATGCATGAATGTGTGGTTAGGTGTGCGTGAATGTGTGGTCAAGTGGTCCACTTGGTTCACTTCTAATTAGGTCCTAGGTGGGTTCTATTAAGGTGCCTAAAAATAGCTTTAGGTGTAACCTATTACTAAATTGTTGATCCAATTAAACTTAACCAAATTTAATTGGGTCAACATGTGTTCAATTGGGAGAAAAATTCCCAATTAGATTAGGCTTGAGTCAATTGGACTCTCATTGAGTTCAATTAGACTTGTGTTGGTTGAGATTTGAGCTCAATTGGATTCTATGAGTCTAATTGACTATGAGTAATGCAATTGACTAGATCCAAGTCAATTGGGTTTAGAGAGAACCCATCTAAGTTCTTAAGAGGGTCCTAGGGTGGTGTACTAGGCTTAGGGTACCTTAAATTAGGTTTACTAGGGTGTAGGATTGGGTTTATAGGTCTTAGGAATCAAGATCTAGGCTTGATTCTCAAAACAACAAAAGGAGAGGGGTACCAGACATCTAATTTTAAAATATGATGTCTTAAATGTCAAAACTGGACGTCCATATAGAGAATTAGACATCCAATTCTAGGTCAGTACTTGAATTAGGTTCTGGCGGGTGATTCTGCAAAAATTAGACATTTAGACTTAATGTCTGGATGTCCAGAACTATGCTGGAAAGTGGTTTTAGGGTGTTCTAGGATAATTTGACCTAATGGGAGTGTGGCTAAGGTATGGGAAGGTATCTAAGGCTATCCTAAGGCTATGGATAGGTGTAGGGCTGTCCTATGTTCTTTGTAATTTAATCTAAGCATTAAAATCCCACAAGTAATGTAGTATACCTCATCCCTACACTATGTCTTCAACTTGTGTGCAACTTTTTTCCATAGCTTCTACTCTAGCTCTACTACAGCTTGGGGGTATTTGATGAGATCACATGTGTGAGCTAATTAATTACATAAATGCCTAAATATTATGGTAATATCTACATCTACAATGCACACTTTGATACATAAATAGATTAATATTTGCATATTTCACTTGCATTTATATAATAGAAAGATATAATATTACTTTCATAACTTTTTCCTCCCTAACATGCAATCCTTTAGCATGACTATAATATTTGACACTATTTCTCAGATGAGAGAATACATTCATGCTGATTGATTTGGTCGATGGACATAATGATGCTCTTGATAGGTTATTTGATGATGAAGAGGATCCACCGACCTCATCAACGCATTCCCCCCTTCACTGCAGCAACATCACCGCCACCAACTCCAACTGCCAACCCAAATAGGTGGGCTTCTCGCAATGCACCACCTTCCCAACCGATTGGATCTCTTCATTGAAGTTGCTCGGGATTCGTGGAGGAACACAAAAATAGAAGATTATAAAACAAAGAGGCAGCTAGCCATCCTGAGGGATATCTCCTCCCCCCTGGCGAGGATCTTCCTTCCATCCGCTTGACCGTAACCTCCACTGGCACCATGGCCGGAGTGGACACCATGGCCGAAGTAGACCCTGTGGATTTGGCTTGCACCGTGTCTCAGGTGATCTCTACTCTCCACCTTCTTCGCTGCGAAGGTCGTGTGGTGACAGCACACAGCCTCCCACCATGTATTACCATGAACTATGCCTTCTCCCCTTCTTTTTCTTCTTCTACTTCTTCTTCAACCCCCTACCACTGCCCCTATCCCACGCCCACACCACCACCTGCAACCCATCGTCTACCGCGACCATCGCCATCCCTCTCCTAAATAACAATCTCACCCTCTTCCCATTAAGCGCCAACACCCTCACCATCCCTCATCGCCAAAGTCATCTTCCCCTTCATGTTCTTTCTTCTCCTTCTTCTTCAAACCTCACCACCTGCGCATCAAGTGAAAGAACCCCAAGCTTCAAGGTTGAAGCCACCTCAACCGACCTCTACCAACCTTCAACCTTGACTTGATAGCATGCCATAGCATCCCCGCCTAGCACCGAGGCCATGCGCAGCCACAGTAGCCCATGTGGGCCTCAATGCCGTCGATCGCCGGTGCTCTGGTTGGCCACCTCCGGCCACCATCAGCCACGCCTTCACTGTCATCTCGAAGCTCCTCCTCCGACGCATCTCCGCTAGTCGCCACGACCCTGACCATCGCACTAGCCATGCACGTCGACCACCGTTCGCTTTCCCCTGTTTTGCAATAGTAAATGAGGGTATTAATATTTACAACATTTACCATTACGAGTTGCACTATTCACTTATTTAATGAATGAATTAATTAAGGTGAATTTGCATAGGCATGCTCCAACTCAATCAAAATTACTTGCAGTTGAATGTCTCTCATGAATGATATAAAGCATGTCATATTAATTATGGTGAACGAGCTATATTTTGTTAGAAATTAATATTTACGTTGTTTGCCATTGCCAAGATCACTATTTAACAGAATAGTAGTTTGTGGTGATTTTGCATTTAAACACTTACATTCTTGATCAATTAGAATAAGCATTTATGTGGGAAATGAGTTGCATTAATGAATAGGCACACCCATTGAGATTCCCGAATAAACGAGGCACCACTCACTAGTCCAATAGGCTAATTCCTTATTGTGGAGACGACCTAACTATTTTCATGGTTAGATTATGAATTATTAAATGTTTTGAAAAGCGATTTTCTACCATGCGACTAAATACAACTACGTGACATTTTATGTTAAAATTTTTATCGAAAACAAGAATCACTCTTTGAAATGATCAGGAGATTTTTCTTGCAGAAAAATTTGTCAGAAAAATACGTCGTCGCAGTAAAATCGCATGGTGGAAAAATCCCAGATCAAAAATATATATCAATGAAAACTAACCATAAATAGTTAGGATGTCGTATCTACAGGGAGGAACAGATCAATAAATTCTACCAATATTTTTAGTACATTATTTGGACACTTTGTATGAGGCTAATATGATGCAAACTAAATTTGTCACGAAGTTGTAGCATTAAATGAGATGAAGAGTGGCTTGAATTAGCATTAACATGAAATGTAGGGAATCAGGAGGGTCTGAGAAGCAATTACCCACTATATAGAATAATATCTCAGAATTTCCTCTTCATCAACCAATCCTCATTTAAACTAATTCACCTCCTCCAGGGGAAGTGAATCTTCTTGGCTGCATGCTGGATTGGAGGGACGGCTAGAGGTGCAGCTCGTCGGAGGAGTAGGTCCGGAGGAGAGGAGCACTTCGGTGGTGGTGAGGCGGTACACCATGGTCGGAGTTGCCGCTGGCGACAAGTAGGAGATGCTACAGTGAGGAGGTTGTTTCCGCTACTTGAAGTTGCATGCGGTCGAGGAGGCTTCGCACAAGGGTAGTACACGCACACGTAACCTTCAGTGGCGGATGGGTGGCACCGAAGGGTCATTGTTGACGCCGTGGAGGAAGGTGTGCAGTCGAGGATGTTGGGTTCCTCCTTGGTTGCAATAGGTGAAGAACAAAGAAGAGGAAGAAGATGGTCGGCTATGCGCAAGGGCACTTACGCACGGGTCACGTGCACGTTAGGGCTGTAGCGTGCATGGCCGTAGGCGCACGAGGGGCTGCTACAGGCATGGATGGCGCTGCACGCAAGGGCAAAGACACGTGAGGGGGTCGCACATGAACGTGTTGCACTGCTGTGGCTGTGGCGCTGTGAGCGGGTACGGTGATGGAGGAGGGTGCTTGATGAGTGAACACTGTCACCATGCACTCATCGATGGTGAAGGCAAGCGGAAACAGGGCATGCTGAACTCATGGTGCACACCATTGACACAGTGCAAGCAAGCAGACCATGGTGGTGATGGATCTTCCCCCAGTGACCTCTGCACTTCATCTTTTAAAAACAGTCGCCGTTGGTTTCTTTCACTTGAGGTCTCGGCAACAACATAACGAAGATCTCAAGGCAGTTGCGAGAAGCTCGACACGATAGCAGAGTAGTTTTGTTTGCAGCAGTGTGTGCGTCGACGTGTGCGCTTTGTAGGAAAACTAATAAAACTTGGTTATTTCGATAATGTATGTAATGTATACATGTATGCATGTGAACTAAATTATACTATATACTATCCTCTATTTCATTTACACATGAATGCCATGTATGAACTATGCAAGCAATTTTATAAACTAATTTATTTACATATTAAAGTATGCTATATACATGTAAATATTATCATAATTTTTAGTCACTTATGTAATTAGTTAGCCCACACATGTGGTCTCATCACAGCTCTAGCCTCTACCCTACTTCAGATTCAGCATCAGGCCATTTGTTGAGCTCTTGTTACCTATAAACCAAATAATACACTAATCAATATATTATTATGACATTATTTCATGAATATCTAAATAAAGTAGGAAAGATGTAATGTATGTTACTAATGCATGAATTATGCCACAATTATGCTAAGTTCTAACTTAATTCAAGTCATTTAAGTCCTATGATTGGTGCACAATCAACGGGTTCCAAACTGGGGCCTTTGATCCCAATTTCTCTGATCCTTCTTCCTTCTCTCCAACCTTGCCCTATGAGGATGTGCATGCTGTACAAGAGAATGCTAGGTGCAACCCGTATTCTAACACTTACAACTTGGGTTAGAGGAACCACTGATTACATAGCAATCATAGGACCTAAACCTAAATTAAGTCAGATCCTAGTGTAACTTAGGAATAATACATGCATGAGCTGCATACTTGCATCTTAGTTGCTTTACTAAGATATGTAGAGAGTAATGCTATTTTAATTGACTAATTGATAGGTAATTGTATCTTCAGATAAATCAGGGCCTTGGAGGATAAATCCAATTGGATGGATGGACTCAGAGCGACGATTGCAGTTCAACAGCATGAGAATCGCCTCGATCGGAGCTCTGTAGCATCATTTACGATGGCGAGAAGATGGACGATCAAGATGGAGCTACGTGGTGCCATCCCAACGGCCTATTGCCACCCCCTCATCCACTGAAGGCCATCCTATGTGCTTTGTGGGCTGTTGGATCGTCATCCAACAGACACAGAGGCGCTATATCGCCAACTCCCCTCACCTTATCCAACAACCCTCCATTGAGCACCAAATCATTTGTGCAACACAAATGCATGCGTAGCGCGTTGGTTGAGCGCTCTATACAGAGCATAGGATGCACGATTGAGCCACCCCAAGGGGGTCCAATCCACTCAGCGTGAGGTGTGCGAAATTTAGGCATTGGATGGCGATCAGATGACACTGGAGCTTCCATGCAGTGCGATGGATGAGGCATAGATCATATGCATGTGATAACTGATCGGGTTTTTACGTGGCTTGTAAAATTAGGGTATTAGAAGTCATTGCAACACGCAAAAATCGATTCACTTTTAAATTTTTAATACCTAGATAGTAGAGTATCTAGGGTTGACCAAGGAGGCCAAATTGTTAATCACATAAGTGGTTCTCTATCTCACCTCTCAAATCCACACTTTGTTTTTGTGATTTTGATTTTGTCATTTTTATATTTTTTCAAAACAATCAGGCTTTAGATATGTGAAGATGAAATTACGCTACAACTACACCTATCACTAAACCTAAGTGACAAGAATGGAGTTCTCTCTTCTAAGCTCACCCTAGGCAAGTGTGCCTAGGGTAATTAGAAGAAGAGAGTGTGGTGTGCACTACACTAGCATAACATGAAAAATGCAATAAGATAAGGACATGAACTTGGAAGGCAATTATGACTTGTATTACTAGAAAAGTCAATTACAAGTAGCTAAATGCTTCTAAAAGAAAAAGAGAAACTAAACTAGCTAATACAAGATAAAAGAAGATAAAGAAGAAGATGAATCCTCCGTAGAAGTTTAGGAGAGCCCTTGCTCCAAGTGCAGTCACCCCTCACTTGACAAGAGTTCTTCCTTAGCCTCTTCATGTAGTTGTCCTCCTCCAGGAAGTCTCTCCTCAAGGTGGGCGTCAACCACCTCAAGTCTCCTCCTCTTGCCTGGCCGTTCCTATATTGTGAAGATCTCCTTCTACTTGGCGTGGGTAAGAAAGAAGAGGGAGAGGAAGAAGGCACCAAGGGGGTGGATAGGTTGCCTCCTTGATCTTCTTCCCTCCTTCCTTGGCGTGGAGATGGGGTGGAAGAATGGTGAACCTAACTAAGGGAGAAGATGGGTTTTTGGTGGTGATTGTGGTGGGTATATATAGAGGTTGAGAGGGGGGTTAGTTAGCATGGACATGTGGAGGGCTAGGATTAGGTTTGGTAGGTGGTTAGTGGTGGTTATGGGGATCCTAGGGTTAAGACTAGTTGGCACCATCTTTAAGGGTGTGAAGGGGGTTGTTATGGTGGTGGAGAGGTGCATGGAGTTGGCTCCAACCATGGAGGGAAGCTATGGTTTGGCTCCACCTAAGGGGGGTTGTAGAATTTGGGTAGGTGGATGGCTAGGATGGGTTGTAGGGGTAGGTGTAGGGTTAAGATGTGCAGATTTTTGGCTCCAAAAAAAGGGGTAGTTAGGGTGGTTTTTGGCTCCAAAGGAGAGGGGTCGTTTGGTGGTGGAGTGGGGTGGAAGGTTGCCTATAGTTGGCACCAAAAGTAGGGTAGACTAGGTAGCTTGGGTGGACTTAGGGTTAGGGTTATTTGGTGGAGCTATTTAGGTAGGGTTTTAGAGTTAGGTGTTGGTGCCATGGAGGTGACTAGCTAAGCAAAGATAGCTTAGCTAGCTTAGATATTAGGGAGTAGGGTTGGAGGCATTTGGAGCTAGGCTTTTGGGGGAGAAGTGCTGGAGGTAGTTATCTTGAGCTGCACTAGAGCTGGTGGCTGCTGAAGAGAGCTACAAGGAGCTATATTAGCTGGTTTAGCTTGCTAGTTCTTTGGTAGCTGCTAAGCTAAGCTAAGATAAGCTAGCTTCTGCTGATGTGATCTGAGTTGAGATGGGTTTAATATTCCCGGGGAGGACTGTTCGACGCATGAATTGTGTTTTAAAAGATTATTCAGTTGTAGTATAGCACAAAAACACGTCGACAAATAAATTTATAAAAATCGATGAGTACTGGGTCGTTCGTAGGGAGGCAATCTTGATTTTAACGGAAGCTTTTCAATAAACCTAGTTCTAACAAGATATTTATATATGTATATATGTATAGGAATCAGATATATAATCAGGCATTCAGAAGATCATAACTTTAATTTCAATTAAATAGAGTTTTCACAATAGAGAATACTACTAGGACTAGATAGAATAAATAGATAGAGAGAGAGATAGAAAGTGGCAGAGAGACGATGCCACTTGTGGGATGCTTGTGGGAGGTGTGGTAGCACCTCAGATCCAAAGCGCCGGGATGAAAGTCGGAGCGAAGTTGTAGAGGGACGGAGAGTTGCAGAGAAGGTGGAAGAGTTGATTCTAAGTTGATGTGAGAGAGATGCTTCAACTACGGGGCCCTGGGCCTTCTTTTATAGTTTTAATGAGGGACAAAGTGGGTATTAACCCCTTTATCTCGTGCAACAACTCTTATTTGATCAGATCATCAGATCTACCCTCAAAACACCTTCATTTGCACCTAAAATGCTTGGATTCAACCAGGGCTTGACACGTGGTAGCTTCTCAGCCTTCAGATTGAGATCGCACGGTCCCGCTTTCTCCTCGCACGCCCGTTGCAACGAATCTCTCTCCGCGCGTGCACCCGCAAGCCTCTTTTTAGTGCCTAATCGTCAACTGTTCGATCTCATGATCGGACGGCTCTCGTGCAAGAATGCCTCACCAAAACGTATGGTTTGTTTATAGCCATGGAGCGTCCTGATCGTGCCATGTGGCTGCGTCTACGTGTGTCAATCGCATCTGACGATGCAATTGAGCTCGCACAAGCATTCCTTCAATTTTGCGCAACCCTGCTCGAACGCGTGTCCTGCGCTTTCGCGCAAGTGCGTGAGCTAACACACCATGCAAGTGTTCTGTTATAGTTTCGTGTTTGTTTCTATTTATAGTTATTCCGTTGGACGGGCGACGTGGTGCGCTCATGGCCATTGGATGAAGATCCAATGGCCTACAGCATGCGAGGGTGGCTTTCCTAGATGGGGCGGTGGTGAGCGAGTGGCCATGATGGGGCCAGGTGGCACCATCGTGGTCGTCCATCTTCTTTTCCTTATATCTAGTGATATAGACCTCTGGTCGAGTTGATTTTTGCACTGTTGGACTGCGATGTCGATCTGGATTCATTTATGCGATCGGATTCTTCATCTGAGACTCGAATCTTTGTCCTTTGGCTTTATGATCTCCGTTCTTTTATGGACTGCACACGATGCTCTAGTTGTCTGATTGAGACGATTTCGGAAGCGTTTGACTCCCATCGTTGTCTTGATCAGATCTGTATGGTTTGATCTGTCATCTGTGGCTTCGAATAATCTGCAATTAAAATCATATCTCATTTGTACATAAAACGAGGATATTATCTATATGACTAATGAACTAGCTATTGTGCAAATTACGATGCCTATGAATGCATTATTCCTAAGTTATGCTAATATCTAGCTTAATTCAGGTGATTTAAGTTGCATGATTGCTGTGCAATCACACCCCCATGCCTAGATCTTGCTAGTCCTTAGCAAATGAAAGACTAAATGCAAAATGGTCTTCTATGACTAATTTTTATTAAGAGTTTGACTAGAGGTTTATATCTTTTATTTTCATCCGAAGCTTTAGTAATCCAAATAATCGTGATTGTATTTTGTTGTAGCCTATGCAACGAATCCAAGTGAAAGTCAATCCGCATCTAAAGCTCGTACTTGACCCCTAGTAAAAATCTATTAAGATAGGCAGACATCTCCTCTCGGGGTTATAAGATAATCTATAAATTTAGCCTCGATTTTTGGCTTAGGTAGATGATAACTGAGTCAAGTGGATTTATTTGTGGTGGCTCACACTCATCTGTTGCTGCATCTAGACTAGTACTTTAGAATCTAGATTTTCAAACTATTAAATAATTCAACTCAAAGAGAGGTGGAGAAACTATTCTCTCTTTAGTTCCTTTGTACTCGTTCTCTCTCTTTCTTTCTCTTCCTTGTTCTTTTTCTTTTTTTTTTCTTTCTTTTTGAGCTCACAATCTCACCAGATTTATCAGTATATTGGTGGTCTCTCCTGGCACTAACACTTTGAGTAGGTTTTGATAACTCTACAACTAAGTCAGCATTCCTCAGCCTTGTTCAGGCGGCCAGAAATACAGAAAAGTAGGTCTAGGCTGTATTTGGTGGATCATGAAGTTGGTAGGTGTTGTTGCCTCATTACACTTGAAGTAAAATTTGAAAACACTTATAAACTCTCTCTTTTTTTTCTTTTTTTTTTGTATACATATATTTCTTCTTTTCTTTTCTTCTTTTCTTTTCTATTTTTTTTTCTCATTCAGAAGATCTAATGCAACGCAGTATAGCATATGAACTTTTATTTATGAGGCATTATTCGAGATTGGGGTGTTCAAGAGGATATCGGGTGGCTTATTGGAAGTGCCTATTCTCAACACCGAGAAGGGAACGGATAGGACAACGTATTTCTGACCTTGTCATCAAAACTCTCCTTCAGCCGAGGATTCCATAAAAGATGGTCGTGACCACCCACCTTAGTCTTGTTTTATCAGAACTCGCTCTCTATGTATTTGCCTTATTTGATGGCTCTCAAAAATATTCGCACTAAGAACTTGTATGCCTAACTCTAAGTATCATTATCTAATTATCCAGAAGTTAAGATTCCTCATACTAGTCTTAGAGCACCAATAGCCTTTCTACTTTCACCTCACACTTGTTTAGTGGATCTGTTAGAAGATAGTTTGCCTGACTCCCTAATTACTGTTAAAGGGTTCAGGAGAAGAAGCAAGGAGAAGAAGCACTGCTTCTTCTTGACAAACTAAAGATGTTTATCGGTCTTCACAGAGGATCCATTGCAAATTCTACGTGTAAGTGTGAAATTGTATTGGATTCTAAACTGAGGAATCAACTTAAGAATAAAACCTTAATAAAAATTCTTTATGCCTAATGCAATTTTTTTTTTACATAAAAATTAGACATGCAATGTCCACCCCCCCATGCCTATTCATTATAATGTTCTCATTGAAATGTATGCATGAAAATCAAAATATAATAAGCAAGAGGAGGGGGTATCACTTAACTATTCTTGTTAATCTAGGTTAGCATGGGTGTAGAAGATGCAGAGCTACCTATAATGAATACTGGGTTGCCTCCCAGCCAGCAGTAAGTTTAACATCATTTGCTGGACTTAAACCCAAAAATGAATGATTAGATTGGTGGGTTGGGTCAGGATTAAAATAAAGATATGGTCATGCAGTGCAAGGATCAATGATCCACAAATGCGAACCGGTTGATGGTGAATACCAAGCCCAAAGGGTTGGAAAGATAAAGTGAACGGGCATGCAACTATTTGCAACCAGATGCTACAAAAGAGAGGAATATTAGTGCGAGTGCTAGAGTGGAAAGTAGATAGTGGCAACCTTAAGAATTGATGCATGAGGAAGGCAGATAAGGTGGATACGGGGTGGTCCATGGGGAATAAATCGTACGGGTCCTGAAAGTGATGGGAAATGAAAGGAGGAACCCGAGTGGTGTAGTCCAAAATGGTATAAGAAACCACTTCGCAATTCAAGTTAGGTATGGATGGATGTCGAGTAGGTGAGTCAAATAAGATCCAGTGGTCCATGTCAATAGTTCCGGACTTATCAGAATCCTCAATCTCATCCCTGGGGTGATCAAAAGTCTCATTTGAGTCACCCAAATCATGATGCAAATCTTCAAATGTAATGGATGGAAATTCATTATTCCTTAGAATCACAACCCCAGGGGGAGTAAGATCGGGGTTTAGATTAGTCAACACCTCAAATCCTTTTTGGTATGTGGACTTTTGAATTTGATCCCAATTATTTTTCTCTTGGACTATATCTTTTGAGGGAATGTCTTCTTGTTTCTCATCAATCAAGCCAAGCTCCTTAGGATTCCATGATTTAGCTAAATTCTTTGCCTTCTCAGATAGATCTTCATAAGTCATCCCCAGTAATTCTACAATTTCTTGAACATCTTTTTCATAAGGGGATTGTTTGTCTTGTTCAATATCAAGATGTTGGGGATAAGAGTTAGAGTTTTCTTCAGAATTCTGGTGGATGGGATCGTTTAAGCACATCTGATCATGGTAATCCTCAAATGAGATGACATCAGAGCCATCCAACCGTGCTTAGCTGGGAGTGTCACTGTCCCCAATCTTTCTCTTTCCTTGATCTTGCTTTGATTCTCCCAAATTATCCATGTAGATCAATTGTATGTCTTCAAACATAAAAGACTCATACTCCAACCCATCATGGATTGGTTCCTAAAAATAAAATGATTTCAATTCAGGGCCTAAATCAAGATGTATTTCTTCAAGTGAGCCTTCCTCCTTAAAGTCAGTTTTTGGGATATCAAAATTATTTACAAGTTCAACTGTAGGTCTAAGTAGGATTTGTTTTGCATAATCACAGGGTTGGTGGGTGGGCTCAGTGTTTGTAGAGGTTGGGATTGGGTAGGATGTCATGAATAAGGTTGGATCATCAACCTTGAGTGGCTTACCACCAACTTGTGGCATACTCGAACCAGGTTTGTCTCCTTGTGCTTTCCGGATTCTATTGAGTTGTTTTGGCAAATTATCTGTATTTCTTTTATTTTCTTCTCTCATCCCCTGGACTACTTGGAGTAATTGGGTGATCTCAGGATCACCGTCATGCTCAGGGAGTTGAGTGGACTGAGGATAATAATCTCCAGGATTTCTTTCCTCAGTTGAATCAGAATATACATCATTTGAATACCTAGGGTAAGAATCATATCCTTGGTTGGTTGGTGTAGAGTTATCTCAATGAGAAGGTGAAGTTGTTTGGGTGGGATTAGGATAATTTGAACAATGATTTCAAGGATAGGATTGGTATTCTAGGTATTGGGATTCTAAGGCATATCCCTGATTGTTGAAGCGATCTATCGAGGATTTAAATCAATGTATTGTCGTCATAGTTTGAAATCTGCAATAAATCGAACAACAAATAAAATTTATAAGCTCAGAATCAAGAAATGAAGTACGTGGTCATTCACTGGGAGCAAATATTGAATTCATGTGCTAATCTCAACAAATAATATAAACGAGCACAATTGATTACTCAAAAACTAATATGCAATGTATAACATGAGTATATGAAGAGTCAAAAAGAATTCTAGATAAAATAATGGTGATTTGGATCACCAATTATTAGTCTAACATATATAGCATTTACTCAAATAGAATTAATTAAACAAATAATGAATCAGACGTCTGATTTTACAATCAGATGTCTTAAAATGTGTTTCTGCAGTGCACTTTTGAGTTCTTATTGTATCTTTCTACCTCACTTCTTTCTTCCTTCTTTCAGCATGCACAGGCCCTCTTCTTTGCTTCTTTCTTCTTTGCCTTGGCCTTTCTTCTTCACGCATAGAGGGGAACTCTTCTTCAAATTAGACTAAGTGTTAGCCGCATATGAGAGCAAAACCCAACCCTTCCCCGCGCTCTCTCTCTCATTTCTCTCTGGGTTTCCACCTGTTTCCTACCTTCACAAGGCCAAGCACAGTACCGGGTATTCGAGTTTTCGAGGAATCCACGCACCCGGGACCAGGCTTACCAGGGGTGGTGGTGATCGAGGAGTGAGAGCGTAGGTAGGTCGGTGAGTTAGGTGAGAGGGGACCTCACCCTCGTGTTCGAGGCAAGGAGCCCATGTGACTTATTCCTTTTATACCACTACGCCTGCTTGCCCACTTTCGATGTCGGACTAATCCCACATTCGTTTTCCTCGTGCAGCTGGCAGCAGCAACATCAATTGCTTCTTTGCTCAATTGAAGGTGAAAAGGAGGTAGTATCCTCCAATTAACTGCTTGGAAGTGAACCTGAAAGGATTCCACATCATTTGGAGGTTGCACCTGGAACTGCAGAGGCAAGAACACAGCTTCGAGCTAGCTTGAAGCAGCTTTGTCAATGGTGGCTACCTGTGGCGGACCTGAAACAATGAAGATGGCCTAATGGCCATGTCAGAAATGTTTAATAGAAGCACATGAGTGCGGCAAAGGCGGTGGTGGAGATGGCGTGCTATGAACGGGATCAAAGGTGGTTGGCGAAGATGAAAATCGAAGCTGAAAGTTGGGTTGTTCGGTGGAATGTGAGAGTGGATAATAGGGCAAATAGGTAGAGGGCTTTGGTTGGTGGAGTCGAGGCAGAAGTGTAGGGAGCGTCGACAAGGCAGATGGAGGGGTGTAGCAGCGGGGATGCCTCGTCGGAGGAGTGGTCGGAGACGGAGAAGATGAAGGTGTTCACGTGTGTCGAGGGTCGAAACAGGGATAAGAAGAGTAAGAAACTAACCTACAAGCTAAAATAAACTAATCTAACTCTAATCTAATGGATGAAAGGGAGAGAACTACAGTGTTGGTGGTATGTTGGCATCAGGGAAGAAGACACTCTGGTGGGGTGATGACGGCAACGATGACGGAGACTAGTGCGCCCGCTGGTATGGTCTGAAGCGGAAGAAGGAGAAGAAGGTGAATCCGCCATTGGTTTTGTGGATGGACATCGAAGGAGATCAAGAGGAGTCACCGGAGCTTACGGAATTTCTTGGCTGGAGCAGAGAGAGGAAAGGGGGGGTTCATGGCTGGAATTCAAGCTTGGGTAGTTCTATTTGTCTTGGGCATTCTTATATAGGCTTCAGGGGGTTGGCTCAAGCTTGGGAAGCTCACCAGAATTGGAAACTCAAGAGATGCCCAAATCTCTCTTACGTTTGCATGAGAGATTGGGAAGGTTATAGGGTTCAAGGTCGGGTGCATTGGAGAGAGAACTTCTCAAGGAATCTCCCATCCAATTTTGGAAGGGATTCATTGATTAGAGAAGGAGTCTCTTCAATCAAAGGTCATCGGAGAAGGATTCCTCCCTGATAATGGTGGAGGGACCTATTTGCAAAGAATGACGACAAAGATAAGGACCTATTTTTAAGGATTTTGAAAGTTAGGGGTATGTGTGTGAGAGAAAAGAGTCAGACAAGACCAAATTGCAAACTAGGTCAAGATGATATTAGATTGGGCCTAAATTTTGGTACAAACCTAATTTGAGCCTAAGGAATCCAATGGTGAAGTTGGATTTTGGTTTTGATCTAGTTTGACTAGGCAATTTATGCAAAAACCTAAAATAGGGCAAAAGTCTATCTGTCTCTATTTTGGGTTAAGATAGATTCTGATGGTAAAATTGAAGGTACCAAATCTTAGAAAATATTTTTCTATGAGTTTTAGAGGGTTTGGGTGAATTTTATCCTGACTAAAACCTCAATAGATTAAGTTGGTCTATTTTTAGGGTTTCAGATGTGATTTAATTCTCGAAACACGTGAAAACCTATTTTTGTCTACACTAACCCACTTGTTGACCCTTAATTAACCCCTGAGAAAATCTATTATTTTACTGCAAAGGAGATATGCTGTTGAAACTGTAGTTTTGCACCTATTTTACTTTATTTCTCTCAGAAAGGATGTGTAGTGAATTACGGTCCTCTGGCGGTTATGTAGGAGCATTTAATGATGGAATATGACTAAATAAGCCTAGACATGGTTGATGATGACGTTATCATCATACCCCCATTCCTAACTTTTGCTAGTCCCTTAGCAAAATCTTATGGAATTAACTCAAATTCTAGATCATGTGTTTAGATCTTTGATGTGTGCTTTTTTGTTAGATTAGTTTAGAATGCCAGTAGTAGGCCTAGAGGTACTCAAGTACCAACCAAGATCCATACCTGACCAGCTTTAGCCTCAGTCTGCCGCAAAGGTTTCTAAAGCCCATAGGAACTAACCTAAGGTTCTTTGAACTCCGCAGTTAAAGCACCTGTGCCTTAAACATGTTTAGTTTAGGTTCAGTTTGCAGTACATTTTTGTAAGAGAGAGACAGAAGAATTTGTTTGCATTTTTGGAGAGTTTTCTCTCTCTTTTCTTCTTTATTTCTAGCTTCAAATTGGCTTTACAACAAAGTCTATACCGGATTCCTAACTCCCACCATCAATCCTCGTAGGGTCCCCGACTTTTGATGCGTCGTGATAGGACTGCCCATGGCAACCCTAGAACCCTGGCTTTCGACACTTTGAGATAGTGCCACCCTTGGCGTTCTGTAGCTAAATTCAGGCCCTGGCAATCGACATTTCGGGATAATCCTGCCCATGGAACCTAAACCAGCACAAGGTGCTTACATGCCCCCAGTAGGATATTTAGATATCCTAGGAGACAAGCACTGAGGAGACAATATATCATTGCGCATCTTCAAGGGGAATTTCCTGCCTCTCTGCTTTAGAACTCATCTAAAGCAACTTGTGTTGATTAGCTGCTCCTAATCTAAGTGATATTTTTAGAACAGAATTAACGCATTTGCGTGATTTTGATACTTAAGAGCTCTAAACCAGACTGCACTAAGTCCCGCAAACCAGAGGTCAATTAACAAGGCCGAATAATCCCTAAGCCTTATACCTAATACTTAAGCTTCGCATTTTCCTCAACCTCTTGAGGATTATCCAGATTTTAACGGATACTTAAATTTTAAGACTAAAACAAGCCCAAGAGGCCTAAGATCAGCACTCGTACTAATCTCTTTGTCACTTAGCACTTTTTTATTTTTATTTCTTTCTTTTGATTTGGTCTAGAACTTAAGTAGATTCCTTAATCTTTTACTAATGACTAACTCTTTCTATTTCAAATTGTTGCTCCTTTTTGACATTTTAAATCACCTCATCTCTTTTCCTCCTCAAGAATGATATGCATTCAATTCATTCAAAATTTCCTCCCCTTTCCCATTTTTTGTTCTTTTTCAATTTTTTTATTTTTTTGGGTCTTTTGGAATATGTATTTTTTTGTGAGAATTCTTTAGAAACTTTAATTTTTTATGTGTTTGCACTTTAACACCCCCCCATGCCAAAGTTTTGCAATGTCCTCATTGTAAACGGAGGATATGAAATCAGTCTTGGGTTCAGTGATTAGAACAGGATAAACGGGTGGGTGAATAGGTCGGGATGACTGTTGTGGATGATTTCAAGCTCTAGTACGAGTACCAGAGGTGGACTCGACTGTTCTAAAACTAAGCTCAGAGTGCAATAGACGTAAAGTACAAAAAAGATAATAAGAAGGATCTCGGGTTTTTGGATTGACGGGTTGCCTCCCGTTAAGCGCTAAATTCAACGCCTTCAGCCGAGCGGAAAATGGTATGGAGAAGGAGTGGTCAAATTAGTCGAGTTTTGTAGAACAAGCACCTTGATCAATAGCCTGGTCGGTCCAACCAGGTGCTTGTTCAAATCAACAAGCTGATGATGTAGCCCAAACCCAATCAATCTGGCAAGTTGATAGATGTGGATCAAGAGATGCGGTGCCCACCAGATACTGTGAAGCTCAGAATGATGTGGAATTGAAAAATTAGGGTTTGGCTAAGTCAGATCAGGCTGATCAGAGTAGGGATCCTCAAAAGAGAATGAATTAATGAAGTATGAGAGATCCCTATTAGAGTGATCAGAGAAGGTTTAGGTGTGATTTGTTGTCTAATCAAAATCTGAAACCCGATTAAAATGTGGAGGAGAATCATGTGCAACCGGTTCATCAAAAGGAGATCAGAGTAGAAATTGAGTTTGGTTGAGGGTTGGGTTTGGGTTTGGATCTAAGCAGGTTCTGTGTGTAGATGAGATGGCTTCAAGAATAACTGTATGTGAGGGCTCCTCTAGAAAATGTTCAAAGGTGGGTGTACCTAGAGAGTCCTCATAGAGCCCATCAAAATCAAATGTAAATGCCTGGAGAGTGCTTATAGGATCAAGGAAATTTAAGTCAAGGAAAGATTCGAACTTTGGATTGTAGACACTCTAGGCAATTACTATTTCTGATTACTGTGGATCAAAAAGAAATGATTCCATCTTAATGGAACCTGATTTTGAATCAATGATCTCTGGATCAGGGATCTCAGAGTCAGAGTCGAAGAATGGATCATATATGCTGAGGTCGTAGATTGGCTCAGAGTTGTCAGCAAGCAACAGTTCTCCAAAATCAGGGTAAGATTCGAAATTGTCAGAGAACTTGAGAGAATCATGTTCTAAATTTGATTCGATATCCGAGGTTCCACAATAGAATAAATCAAGATTTGGAGAAGTAGCAACCTGACTTGGATCTAACCTATTTTCAGATTTCGAGCTCAAAAAGGTGTCCCTATTAGGCCTAGGCTCGGGTTCTAGGTTCCTGGGGTAGACCCACTCGATTCCCAACTCTTCCTGCTCCTCGGTTTCTGTATCATAGAGCGACGTGACTTTCGAAAGAACAATCTGTATCTCTAAGGAGTCTGAAGAGGTGTACTCATTAAATATGAGCCTTGAATCGTATTCTGGGTTCAAAATCTGATTTGTATCACACAGGGCCTCATAATCATCCCAATAAGACTCAGATTCAGATTCTAGGTTAAGGGTGTGGGTTGGATCACTAGAATCTAGGTTGGGCTCTACAGGGATGTGAGAATTGCTCTCGAGAGTCACCTTATCAGAATAAGGGACAGAATTTACACCCTCGAAAGGTTCTGACTTAATCTCATTATCATAGGTGTCTAGGAAATCTAAGCTTAGTGAACCAGTCTTTTGATTTTCTAGGGCTGGCTCAAAATTGTGATCACCTGCAATCGGATCCTCCCAACTCATCTCAAGATCAGGTGTATTAATTTGTTCGTAATTTGAATCAGATTTTATTTGGGTTGGGTGTCCATAACAACCTTGATCATCACACCCGGAATTTAGAAAATTACATGGATTACTGGAATTACTCCAAGATGTCATCTTCATTTCTGACGGGTATTTTTGATTGATGGTTCTATATAACCCATTCAGCAATTCTCCCTGTTTTTCCAAAAAATTTTGAAGTTCTTCTGGAACTGAAGGATTTGACCAATATTGCAGACAATCATTGTTGTGTAATTTCACCAATTCCATGTGTTCTAATAAGAGATCATCCTGGGTTGAACTGTGGTTTAGTTGTATCCATACGATCTCCATATGGTTCAAAATGTGGTTCATTGATTTCTTGAATTTGTCCTGAATGTCCCTTTTACAATATTCGTCATGGTGTCTATAGGCATTCTCAATTATCTCGTCTTTCATGCTCATTTGGGACTCAGGTTTCCTAAACATCTTCCTATATAGCCAGGCTGCATTTTTGAATCACGTGGTGGAATCAAGCTATAGAATCAAGACTTAAGTTCAGATTTGAAGTTGAGCAAATCAGATTAGAACTCTCTGAGATGATCTAATGAGGTCTCTTAGGTTAACAGCATAAGGACCCTCCTGTGTGTGTGTTCTAATGAGAAGATGAGGGACTAGATATGAATTAGACCCAATCAATGCACCTAAAGATTTTTGGATGATTATGGAAATTTCGAGGCAGATGATACCTCTGAATCAGAAATTCGCACACCCGAGAATTACCTAGGTAGCTAAGAAGGGAAAGCCCCGCAAAGACCCCTACATGGTAGAGCATCCCCACGGGTTACAGGGTTTCCCCCACCCGACCTTCCTTGTCACTATGATTCCAGGTAGACCGGAATGTATAAAATTAAGTCCTTAGGTCTACCAATTTTAGCCTAATTAGTGCCTTGAGTTTCACTTGATTAGCAGTTGTTTTGACTTGTGACCTAATTTGGAGCTTGGCTGGCCCACAATGTAGGCCAACTTCACCTGACCTGCCCTACAGATGGCAGAATGAAATCTAGGTCAAGACCCAGAAATCACCCTGATTGACTCTCAGTTTATTAGGTCCAAGGATTTTAGGGTTCAAGTGAATTTAGAGCCTGATTTTAGGATTTTCTTAATTATATCTTTTCAAAGAGGGCTTGGGTAGTACACAAATGCGGGTAGGTTTGTTTCCTGTTATGCAGGCAAGTGTGAACTAACACTCCAAAACCCTAAAATTGAAACCCTACTTGGCTCTATTTTTAAGTCCAATTGATCTTAACGTGTTCACCTTGGGCTTCAAGCAAGAAATGTGTTAGCCCAAAGTGATTTAGAATTTAAGCATACTCCCTAATAGGTACAGGCAATTTGGGTAGGGAATTCTAAACAGAATCGCTTCAACTTCAATCAGATATGAAAAATTTTCTTTCGCAAATCAGGAAACTTGTCTTTAAATGATAATTACTATGAAAAATAAGCCAGGTGATTTCTAATTGATTATTTCCTTTTTTTGTCTTCCCAAGATTAGGAGGTTAATTAGGGAAGTATAGAAAAGTTACCTGCCTTGGAGTGGTTGATTTAAGCGGAAGATCGCCTCATGACGTACCTCGCAAAATCACAAGAAATCAAACAGGGCAAGTTAATGCTCAAATATAATCAAATAATGCAGAGAATAGCGATGAATTGCACATTGCTCCCCAGCAACGATGCCAAAATGTTGAAGCGATCTATCGGGGATTTAAATCAATGTATTATCGTCGTAGTTTGAAATCCGCAATTAATCGAACAACAAATAAAATTTATAAGCTCAGAATCAAGAAATGAAGTTCGAGGTCATTCGCTGGGAGAAAATATGGAATTCACACACTAATCTCAACAAATAATATAAATGAGCACAATTGATTACTCAAAAACTAATATGGAATGTATAACATGAGTATATGAAGTGTCAAAAAGAATTCTAGACAAAATAATGGTGATTTAGATCATCAATTATTAGTCTAACATATATAGCATTTACTCAAATAGAATTAATTAAACAAATAATGAATCAGACGTCTGATTCTTTAAATGGTTTCTACAGTGCACTTCTGAGTTCTTATTGTATCTTTTTGCCTCACTTCTTTCTTCCTTCTTTCAACACGCATAGGCCCTCTTCTTTGCTTCTTTCTTCCTTGCCTTGGCCTTTCTTCACACACAGAGGGGAACTCTTCTTCAAATTCTGCCAAGTGTTAGCCGCATATGAGAGCAAAGCCCAACCCTTCCTCGTGCTCTCTCTCATTTCTCTCTTTGGGTTTCCACCTGTTTCCTGCCTTCACAAGGCCATGCACAGTACCCAGTATTCGGGTTTTCGGGGGATCTGTGCACCCAAGACTAGGCTCACCGGGGGTGGTGGTGAGCGAGGAGTGAGAGCGTAGGTAAGTCAGTGAGTCGGGTGAGAGGGGCCCTCACCCTCGTGTTCAAGGCAAGGAGCTGATAACTCTACATTTTGTAGTGATAATTCTATCAATCGGGATTTATCTTAAGGGTAACATGCACAAATAACACATCACAAATGGGCATGGGAGCATTACATTCATTACACATTGAGATTGCTTACAAAGCAATGTTAATGGTACAAGTTCATGTCAAAACATACATCAGATCAGCGATCGGACCGCACGGATGGATTTAGAATGACGAACGGAATCCAATAGACTCAAAATCGATCAAATCCGACATCCGAAGCTCCCACAACTAGCAAAAGAAGTTTTGACCATTGATCTGATGATCGATGGCCCACAGGTGGCCACGTGGCGGCATCTAATGTGCCTACATCCGTGGCGCACCTTGCCTTCACGCCCAACAATTTTAAGCTATCCGATCCCTCGATCAGACGGCTGAGAAGCCACCAACTCGCCCGCACGCACCTCTTCACTGCGCACCTTTGATCAAATCCTGACCGTTGGATTTTCATCCAATGGTCGACCCACGCCATGCCTGACCTCATCACCGCGACAAGGTGAGGCACATAGCATAGCGGTCCATGTCTCGCCCTCGCACTGAGAGGCGAGGGTTCGACCCACCATGCGCTTCGCTTTTCGACCCTGCGCGCGTCGCGGCTAAATCAAGCTGCCTGATCGGTAGCGAATGGCGTAGATGGAAGCCACGTGGCACAACGAATGCACACGGATGCGCTCAGGCAGGATAAGGGGCGATCCTTAGCGTGTGCTCACATGAAGTCTCAACCGTTCGATCTTCTATCGGATGGTGTACTGCGAGCGCACGCTGATCACGGGAGGAAGAACAAGCATGCACGAAAGACCGGCGGGCAGGGGCCTTCACCGACATTTCTGGGGTGGTTTTAGTGACGTCCTAGACATCACTAAAACCCCTACTTAATTTAGAAACCCCTTCTTCCTATATAAACCCCCTCCAACTACCCATGTAGACTCATTGAATACACTTGCAATCCTTCTACCCCATTCCTAGCTTCTTTTAGCACACTTTGTACTCGTCGAAGTTGACGAGCCGCCGACTGACCCCTCCTCCACCACCGTGGCCACCTCGCCCTCTCCCCTCTCTCTCTCTCCCTCTACTCTAGCTTTACCTTACTTTTGTTTAAGCATTTAGCTATTGTTGTATCTGTAAAACTCAAGTTGCATATTAAATGATGTTGTTTCTTATATAGCTATTTTCTCTCTCTTTTACCGGGTTTTTCTTAGCTTAATTTGCATGAATGTTGTGATCAAAAGACTTTAACGCTACCCCTCTCTCTCTCTCTTTCTCTCTTACTCTCTTTTCTCTCCTGTGTTTTCTCGTGTGCAAGTAAAACCTGCCATTTCTGTGACAACTAAGTGATAGAAAAAGCCGATTTCACGCCTCTCTGTGTTCGACGCTCAAACCCACCTCCATTTCTACATTTAAAATCGACGTTATGAATGCGAGTTACAACGACCTATTTAGACAAACACGTCCAGCTCACATCAATTTTTGGCGCCATTGCCGGGGAGGCAATGGATTTATTTTGTTGCTTTCATTTTGCATCCATACTCACATCATTTAACTCATTTTCTCCCTTTACTTGATTGGTTGTAGGAACTCGACGCTTGGGTGGTGAAGGAGCGCGACTCGTGACGATGGAGATGGAGTAAACGCAGCAAAGACCAGTTGTGAGTATCTCTCTACCCATGGTTGTTTGCTTGCCTAAAAAAATCTAAAAGAAAATTAAAATCAGAGAAAAATCGACGTGGTGAATGATTGCTTGATCCACATCCTAAACCCATCACCCAACAAAAATAATACACTCTAACATTCTTAAAGACATAATCTCTTTGGAGTGTTCTTTTTCTTTTTTAGTGATGTTTGCGAAGCCACCATGACTTGACTTGGGCCGCATCACTCACCTTAAAATCGACTCACCTAGTAGATTGCATGAACAGTAGGATGAGAACATTAGGGTTGTTTCCTAGGGCCTCCTCACTCTAAAGGAAATCCACTCTCACCCGTTGTGTGTAAAACTTGGCGTGCCCACTTGAAACTTGTTTGAAAACACTAAGGCACTTCAACCTTAAAAGACATTAAAGTAAGGACAAACCTTAAAAGACACTACATCTTAAATCCTTGCTTGAAAACCATGTCTTGTTAGGTACACACACATTTGAATTGGATAACTAAGAGGCACCACCCCAATCAACGCCTCATCACATGTCTTTAGCACAAGCACTGACCTAAGCCCTCATTAAAACAGAGTACACTACCCTAGGCAGGACTGGTTTAAGTCTCGAAAGGCATGATTTCGGTTGCTAGGCACTTGGCCTTCATTCCCTTCGTAAAATCTGGTGACTAGGCTGCAAGGAAGTGTCAAACAACCATGATTGTGGGGTCTACGGAATCGGCGGCACAAGCCAAAGGAAGAACCTTCCCAACAATCCCCTCGTAATCAACCTGGCCAGATTAGCGTTGGGAAAGGCGGTTACGTGCCTACAGTCATGATCGTTCCTTTTGAGATTTCTAGGTACCCTAAGGAATACACTATAAGGACTAGTCTTGTTTTCTTATTTGAGCACACACGCTTCTCGCATTTGTTTCTCTCCGCATTCCTCCCCATTCTTCTCTAGTGTATGCACAGGAGATGATTACTTCATCCCAAGCTGTTTGTTTTGGGACTGGAAACCTAGGAGAGACTTGATCTTGCTAGAGATATGGCCGAACCTAGAGTAGATGAGGTTGAGGACCAACCCCCACCAGATACGATGGCCATCATCCAGACCCAGATTAATGAAAACCACCAGCTTCAGCAGTAGTAGATCCACACTGTCATGCAAGCCATACACCGGTTGCAGAACCCATAGGGGCAACCACCACCACCTTTGCAAAACCCGCAAGGGCAACCACCACCTGATCCACCACAATTCCAGAACCAACCTAGGCCCCTCCGTGACTTTTACGATCCGTCTGCTATTTAGATCGAACCACATCTTAGGGTCCCCGAAGGGGGAGATGATTTTAAGATAAAACCAAATGTCCTAAGCCTGATTCAAAGCCACTTCCATGGAAGCTCAAATGAGGACCCCTTCCAACACCTAGAAGACCTTGACCGGATTGCTCGGACTGTCAAGCCCAAGAACATTAGCTTAGACATTGTTTTGATTAAGATGTTCCCCTTCTCACTGAGAGATAAAGCATCTCACTGGCTTAGAACTTTAGGAAGACCTATCTCCACTTGGGAAGAACTGAGGCATGCATTCTTAAAGAAATTCTTCCCCATAGGAAAGAGCAATGCCCTCAGAAGAGCCATTACCACCTTTACACTCCAGGGCGGGGAACAATTCCATGAGGCGTTGGAGAGATTTAACGAATTGTTGAGGAAATGCCCACACCATGAGGTTCCAAGGTGGCAATTGGCCCAGATCTTCTACCATGGTCTAGACAGCAACCTTCGGAACTTTGTCGATGACTCATGCAGAGGAAACTTTCTAAACAAAGACAAGGAAAGCGCGTTTGAGCTTTTCGAGACAATGAGCGAAAATTCGCTCAATAATGACTCCACGACCTAGTTCAGTCGATCCAGTCAATCCCGTGGTGGGATTTATGAAGTACAAGCAAATTCTGGAATGGTTGGCATGGATATCATTGCCAAGAGGTTGGATCGAGTGGAATTGGTGGATAAGAAGATAGATGAACTATTGAACCAGACCAGGAACCTGCTACAGACTCTCTCCCTAGCAAAGGGAGCTCACAATGTCAACCTAGTTCAGCCACTAAGCCAGATGCACCTGGAACAACCCCTGACCATGTTCCAGGGAGGAACCTTTGCTCCCTCAACCCCTTATTATTCTCTTCCCTCCCCCTCGACACCTTCTATCTTTGAAGATGTCCAAGCGATCCAAGGTTATTCCAAACTTGACCCCTTCTCCAACACCTACAACGCTGGATGGCATAATCACCCAAACTTCGCTTGGACGAACCAGAAATTGAATCAATTTCTGAACTAGCCCAGGCCAAACCATTAGCCAAACCAAATGGACACCTTGATAAAAATGATGGTTGACATGAACTAGAAACACCAAGAGGAAATGGCATTAGTGAAGGGATAGTTGAGCCAATTGTTGGATTTTAAAAAACAAGGATTCCTTCCTTCTCAGCCACAGCCGAACTCGTGAAATGTGATTAATAGAGGCCCTAATTCACAAGGGTTCCAAGGCAATCTCGGGCAGGATTGCATGGTCCAGCTTGCCTCACAAACACCACATGGGTTTGGTGCTTCTTCTTCCTCTTCTTCTCAAGGATCAACCCATGGTCCCAATGCCTCTGCAAATGTGGTGACCTTGAGAAGCGACACTAAAACCCAGGATCCCAAGTGGTCGACTCCTCCCATGACCTTACTCCCTGAGATACCCCACTCTGAAGATGACCAGGAAACACCCAAGGACTTGGAGACTAACCCAGTTCAAATCCAGACACCGTACCCCGAGGCCTTAGAGAAGATGAAGAGAAAGAAAGCAGTTGTGGAAAATGAGGAGCTTTTGGAAATTTTCAAGCAGGTTCAGATTAATATCCCACTCCTTGAGGCAGTCAAGCACATTCCGGCTTATGCTAAGTTCCTAAAGGATGGCTGTACGTTGAAGTGTAAGCCACGACCCCAAGCACCTACGAAGGTTGTGCTCTCAGAGTAAGCGAGTTCCGTGATATTGATCAACCTTCAGCTCAAACGAACAGACCCAGGAGCATCCTTGATATCTTGTAAATATTAGGGACATGACATTTGATAGAGCACTCCTGGACTTAGGTGCTTCAATCAATCTGATCCCAACAACCCTATATCACTAATTCGGATTCGAAGAATTGACACCCACACCTATGACCATCCAATTGGCTGATTGATCTGTGAAGACCCCGAAGGGGGTTGTCGAGGACGTAATTGTTTGGGTCAAGGACTTCTACTTTCCAGTCGACTTCTTGGTGCTCGACATGGAAGTCCCCGAATAGCTACAAAACACACCCATCATCCTGGGTAGACCTTTCTTAGCTACAGCTAAGGCAAACATCGATTGCAACACGAGATGCATGGAAATCGCCTTCGGAGATAGGAAGATGCAGTTGGATATCTTTAGGGCGACTAAGTCTTTCGATTACGATTGGATTGAGAAGCATGATCCCGTGGAGCCTCTGGTTGAGAAATGCCTCACCCTTAGTTCTATATCAGACCATCAGATCCAACCCTGTGACGACTGTTCTGGCCCATTTCCTTCTATGCACGCTGACCTCTGTAGAACGGATTACCATCAACAACCACCGTTTGAGGAGATTGATGCTGATCAACTCCCGCCTTTCCCCTACCCATCGAGTGTTGTTCCACCCACACCCGAGCTGAAGCCACTACCCGAAAATCTAAAATACGTCTTCCTTGGACCTGACCAGACCTTTCCGGTGATTATCAATGCCCATCTAACCAAAGATCAGGAACTCAGGTTGACCGCGACCCTATCAGAACATCAAGTAGCCATTGGATGGACCATCTCGGATTTGCGAGGAATTAGCCCCACCTATTGCACCCACAAGATCTATCTGGAAGATGGGGCTTGACCTTCCCGTCAAATGTAGAGACGATTAAACCCGAATATGCGGGAGGTCGTTAAAAAGGAAATCATTAAGTGGCTTGATGCCGACATCATCTACCCAATCTCCGATAACCCCTGGGTGAGCCCCACTCAAGTGGTCCCTAAGAAAGTCGGGCTCACCTTTGTCACCAATGAGCATGGCGAATCCATCACCACCTACACCACCACTGCGTGGCAGGTGTGCATTGATTATAGGAAGCTCAATGAGGTGACCAAGAAAGATCATTTCCCTCTGCCATTCATTGACCAGATTCTTGAACGATTGGCAGGGTAGAAATATTTTTGCTTCCTAGATGGATACTCAGGATACAACCAAGTCACGATTGCTCTCGAAGATCAAGAGAAGACCACATTCACTTGCTCGTATGGCACATTCGCGTTCCGTTGTATGCCATTCGGGTTATGCAACGCACTTGCTACCTTTCAGCGTTGCATGCTAGCCATCTTTTCAGAGATGGTGGGTGAATACTTGGAGGTCTTTATGGATGATTTCTCAATGTTTGGGAACTCATTCAACCATTGTCTGAGCAACTTGGAGAAAATCCTGAAGTGATGTATCGAGGTTAACTTGGTTTTGAGCTAGGAAAAAAGCCATTACATGGTTCAAGAAGGGGTTGTACTCTAGCACATCGTATCACATAGGGGCATTGAGGTGGATAGAGCTAAGGTTGATTTGATTTCCAAACTTCCACCACCTAGCTTGGTCCGGCAAATCCAATCTTTCCTAGGATACGTTGGTTTTTAACGAAGGTTCATTAAAGACTTCTCCAAACTCTCTAAACCCTTGACCGACCTTCTGGCCAACGATGCCCTGTTTCACATGACACCTGATTGCATCCAGGCTTACACCACCCTTAGGGAATCAGTTTCCACCGCACCTGTGTTACAACCCCCAAATTTTTCCCAGGATTTTGAAATTATGTGTGATGCATCAAATTTTGCCATTGGCCCAGTCCTGGGATAGAGACAAGAAAAGAAACCCGTGGTGATCTACTATGCGAGCAAGACGTTGGATGAGGCCCAACAAAACTATACAACCACAGAGAAAGAGCTGCTCGCCGTAATTTTTAGACTCAAAAAGTTTCGATCTTACCTCTTAGGATCCTACATGACCATTTTTACGGACCACTCGGCCATCCGGCATTTGTTGGCCAAAAAGGATGCTAAACCCAGGCTCATCAGATGGATCCTGCTCTTGCAGGAATTTGACCTGGAAATTCATGACAAAGCCAGGTCCAAGAATTCATGGCCGATCACCTGTCTAGACTCCACCAGGACCACATTGGGCCCTCCTTGCCCTTGATTGATACCTTTCCTGATGAACAACTTCTGGCTGTGCATGAAAGGAAATTACCGTGGTATGTCGACTTCGTCAACTATCTGGTAGTAGGACAGACCCTGCATAGCTGGTCCAGACAACAACGAGATAAGTTCTTGGCTGAAGCCAAACATTATTTCTGGGATGATCCCATGTTGTTTCACCTCTGTGCCTACCAAATTATCAGGAGGTGTATTCCGAAGGAAGAAGTTCAAAGTGTGCTATCTTTTTGTCATGACCAAGCATGTGGTGGCCACTTTTCAGGGAAGAAGACGGCTGCAAAGGCTTTGCAGTCCGGATTTTACTGGCCTTCCTTATTCAAGGATGCACACAGCTTTGCGAAGACTTGCTCTCGCTACCAGACTTTAGGGACCATGACCAGAAAAGACATGATGCTCCTCCAACCCATTTTGATTGTCAAGATCTTCAATGTTTAGGGCATCAATTTCATGGGCCCCTTCCCACCATCCAACGACTTTGAGTACATCTTAGTCTCTATAGACTATGTTTCAAAATGGATTAAAGCCATCACCACTCACAGATGTGACCATAAGGCTGTCATAGATTTTGTTAAGCAAAACATCTTTTCTTGGTTTGGAATACCAAAGGCCATGATCAGTGATGATGGAAGTCACTTTATCCATACCCAGTTCTTTGCCCTACTTAGAAAATATGGGGTTACTCACCGCATTGTCACTCTGTATCATCCGTAGACCAATGGCAGACTGAGGTCTCCAATAGGCAGATTAAGAACATTTTAAAAAGACTGTGAAACCTGACAGGAAGGATTGGTCAACATGACTGGATGATGCCCTGTGGGCATACAGGACTACTTTTAAGACCCCGATAGGCATGTCGCCATATCACTTGGTCTTTGGCAAAGCTTGCCACCTTCCGATCGAATTGGAACACCAGGCTTACTGGGCTGTTAAGTAGTGTAACGTGGACTCTCAGTTAGCCGGTGCACAGAGGGCACTCCAACTCTCCAAACTCGTCGGGATGCATTTGAGAACAGTCGACTTTACAAGGAAAAGATGAAAGCCATCCACGACCGACTCATCCATAGAAAGACCTTTGAGCCTAACCAGCAAGTCTGGCTTTTTGATGCCTAACTTAAACTTTTTCTCGGGATGCTCAGATCCAAGTGGACAAGACCATTTCAGGTGGTCAAACCATTTTCCAATGGGCCAGTTGAAATTGCAGATCTGAACACTAGGCACACCTTCATGGTAAACGATCAGAGATTAAAGCATTTCTTTGCTCAAGTTCCCCTAAAGGAGGTTTTCACCCTCATCGAGGGTTGACACGAAGCATCACCCAGCTGGAGGCATTAAACTCAGCACTTCCTGGGAGGCAACCCAGAAGATTCAGACTGATCTGGTACACGACATCACTCAGGTGACTTCTTTCTGAACCCCCTTTGCATCCATTTATTTGTCAATGAGGACATTGTCCAACTTAAGCATGGGGGGATGGTAATTTGCATGTTTTGAGTTCATTTTATCAGTCTGAATAGAATAAAATAAATTTAAAAAAATGAATTTAGGAAGCAAAACTTAGGCATTAGGAACTTGTCAACAGTGGGAAATAATATGAAAAGAACTTAAACACTTAGACTTTTCAGGCCTTCAAGTTCAATCAGCCCTGGTGTCTGTTAAAATATGGATTTAGCCTCAAATCCTCACAACCTTAATTTACTGTAATTCACCAATAAAGTAGGGTGATAAGTATACGACTTATCAACCTACCTCTGACTCGGAGGAACTTATAATCTAAGTTTCTGCACACATTTTCCCACTGACTCACTTCTTGGAGATTCTAACAAAAATTGGGTAGCTAATGAATGTTCTATGGTGGTATGGCTGGCAAGTTGTCATGGGTAATAGCCCATTGGCCGATTGTCTAGAGCCCAGCCATAGGACCACTTTCTTTTATTGCCTCTAGGTAAATCTGAGATCAGGGAAGCCACCTACTAAACAACAAAAGAAAAAGAAAAGAGAAAAAGAAAAAAATGGGAGAAATAGAAAAAAAAAAGAAAAAGAAGAAAAAGAAAAATAAAGAAGCCACACTTCACCGCACGAGTATGGTTGACAAGTGGTCATGGGTATCAGCTCATTGGCCGATTGTCCAGAACCCAGCTCACTAAATGCACAAAAAGTCCAAAACACCTAAGGAAGAAGTGGGGAAGTAGAGTAATCTGGGGAGATATACACTGGAAACAACCTTGTGTTGACCCCAAATAAAATAAAAGTAGGGAGAAAGCTACCAATCGGACAGATACACCTCTAAGCATGCACTTCCTTTTTCGGTCACCTAGGGGCATAGAAACCCGAAGTCTGTTCTAATTACCATTGAGTCTATAACATTATTCACACCAAGATGCTTAGCACTAAGAGTCTTTTTTCGAGTTTTGGCTGGGTTGGGTAGCCGTAAAAAGTTACCAACACACTTTCAACTCCAAAAATCCAAAAAAAATGAGAAGAGATGAAAAAGAAAAAATATATATGTATGACTTAAAGCAAGGATTTGGGCAATTCATATTTTGGCAGACACCCGAGCACTATTTAATCTCTGTATATCAGGCTCTTAGTATATTTCCTTCTGTTGACAAGTAACAAAATGTCTAAATAATCAATTCCTGGATTCTGACTAAGAATAATGGCTGGGATGAACCTTGCTAGGGACTAGCAAGGAATGAACATGGGGGTATGATAACTCTACATTTTGTGATGATAATTCTATCAATCAAGGTTTATATTAAGGGTAACATGCACAAATAACACATCATAAATAGGCATGGGAGCATTACAAGCATCGCACATTGAGATTGCTTACAAAATCATGTTAATGGCCATTTGTACAAGTTCATCTCAAAACAGGCCTTAGATGAGCGATCGGACTGCACGAATGGATTTAGAACAACGAACGGAGTCCAACGGACTCAAAATCGATCAAATTCGACATTCGGAGCTCCCACAACTAGCCCAAGAAGTTTTGACCATTGATCTGATGATTAACGACCGACAGGTGGCCATGTGGCGACATCTGATGTGCCCGCACCCGTGGCTCACCTCATCTTCACACCCAGCAATTTTAAGTCATCCAATCCTTCGATCGAACGACTGAGAAGCCACTAGCTCGCCTGCATGCACCTCGTCACTGCGTGCCTTCGTTCAGATCCTGACCATTGGATTTTCATCCAACGGTCGACCTGCGCTGCGCCCAACCTCGTCGCCAGGACAAAGTGAGGCGCGTAGCACAGCGGTCCACATCTTGCCCTCACACTGAGAGGCGAGGGTTCGACTTGCCCCGCGCCTCACTCTTCGACCCTACACGCGTCGCGGCTAAATCAAGCCGCCCGATCAGCAACGAAGGATGCAGATGGAAGCACGTGGCGCAACAAATGCGCACAGATGTGCCTGGGAGATATGAGGCACGATCCTTAGCACGCGCTCACGCGAAGTCTCAACTGTCCGATCTTTGATCGGATGGTGCACAACAAGCACACGCGAATCGCAGGCGCGGCGTGTAGGAGGAAGAATAAGCGTGTGCGAAAGACCTATGGGAAGGGGCCTTCACTGACATTTCTGGGGTGGTTTTAGTGACGACCTGGACATCGCTAAAGCCCCTACTTAATTTAGAAACCCCTTCTTCCTATATAAACCCCCTCCAACTACCCATGTAGAGGCATTGAATACACTTGCAATCCTTCTACCCCATTCCTAGCTTCTTTTAGCACACTTTGTACTCGCCGGAGTTGACGAGCCATTGACGGAGCCCTCTTCCCTCTCTCTCCCTCTACTCTAGCCTTACTTTACTTTTGTTTAAGCATTTAGCTATTGTTGTATCTGTAAAACTCAAGTTGCATGTTAAATGATGTTGTTTCTTATATAGCTATTTTCTCTCTCTTTTACTGGGTTTTTCTTATCTTAATTTGCATGAATGTTGTGATCAAAAGACTCTAACCCTACCTTCTCTCTCTCTTTCTCTCTTACTCTCTTTTCTCTCCTGTGTTTTCTCATGCGCAAGCAAAACCTGCCATTTTCGTGACAACTAAGTGACAGAAAAAGCTGATTTCACGCCTTCCTGTGTTCGACACTCGGACCCACCTCTGTTTCTACATTTAAAACTGAAGTTACGAATGCGAGCTACAACAACCTATTTATACAAACGCGTCTGGCTTACGTTAGGAGCCCATGTGACTTATTCCTTTTATACCGCTGCGCCTGCTTGCCCACTTCCGATGTGGGACTAATTCCTCAGTCATTTTTCTCGTGCAGTCGACAGCAGTAGCCTCAGTTGCTTCGTTGCTAAATTGAAGTTAAAGAGGAGGTAGTCTCCTCCAATTAACTGCCTGGAGGTGAACCTGAAAGGATTCCATGTCGTTTGGAGGTTGCACCTGGAATTGTAGAGGCAAGAACACGGCTTCGAGCTAGCTTGAAGCAGCTCTATCAATGGCGGCTACCTGTGGCGGACCTGAAATAATGAAGATGCCTAATGGCCATGTCAGCAATGTTCAGAAGAAGTGCATGAGTGCAGTGAAGGCAGTGGTGGCGATGGCGTGTCGTGAACGAGATCGAATGTGTCTGGCGAAGATGAAAATTGAAGGTGAAAGATGGGTTGTTTGGTGGAACATGAGAGTGGATAATAGGGCAAATAGGTAGAGGGATTTGGTTGGTGGAGTCGAGGCGAAGGTGTAGGGAGTGTCGATGAGGGGGATGGAGGGGTGTAGTTGCGGGGATGCCTTGCCGGAGGAGCAGTCGGAGACGGAGAAGATGAAGGTGTTTGTGTGTGTCGAGGGTTGAAATAGGGATAAGAAGAGTAAGAAACTAACCTACAAGCTAAAATAAACTAATCTGACCCTAATCTAATGGATGAAAGGGAGAGAACTACCATGCCGGTGGTATGCCGGTGTTGGGGAAGAAGACACTCCGGTGGGGTCATGACGACGACGACGACGGAGATTAGGGTGCCCCCTAGTACGGCGTGGCGCTGAAGAAGGAGAAGAAGGCGAATCCGCCACTGGTTTTGCGGACGGACGATGAAGGAGATTAGGAGGAGTCACCAAAGCTTGCGGAGTTTCTCGGCCAGAGCGGAGAGAGGAAGGGGAGGTTTTGTGGTCGGAATTCAGGCTTGGGAGGTTCGATTTGTCTTGGGCATTCATATATAGGCATCAGGGGGTTGGCTCAAGCTTGGAAATCAAGCTTGCGAGCTTAGAAAGCTCATCGGAATTGGAAACTCAAAAGATACCCAAATCTCTCATGCATTCACATGAGAGATTGGGAAGGTTATAGGGTTCAAGTTCGGGTGCATTTGAGAGAGAACTTCTCAATGAATCTCCCTTCCAATTTTGGAAGGGATTCATTGATTAGAGGAGTTCTCTTCAATCAAAGGTCGCAGAAGAAGGATTCCTCCTCGATAATGGTGGAGAGACCTATTTGCAAAGAATGACAACAAAGATAAGGACCTATTTTTAAGGATTTTGAAAGTTAGGGGCATGTGTGTGAGAGAAAAGAGTCAGATAGGATCAAATTGCAAACTAGGTCAAGATAATCTCAGATTGGGTCCAAATTTTGGTAAAAACCTAACTTGGACCTAAGGAATCCAATGGTGAAGTTGGATTTTGGTTTTGACCTAGTTTGACTGGGTACTTTATGCAAAAACCTAAATTAAGGCAAAAGTCTATCTATGGCTCACTTTTTTGTAAAGACAGGTTCTGATAGTTAAATTGAAGGTACCAAACCCTAGAGAATATTTTTCTATAAATTTTAGAAGGTTTGAGTGAATTTTATCCTAACCAAAACCTAAGTAGATTAGGTGGGTCTGTTTTTAGGGTTTCAGATGTCATTTAATTCTCGAAATGCACGAAAACCCATTTCTGTATGCACTAACCCATTTGTTAGACTCTTAAGACCATTTGACACTTAATTAACCCTTGAGAAAACTCGTTATTGTACTACAATTGAGATATGCTATTAAAACTACAGTTTTACCCCTATTTTACTGTATTTCTCTCAGAAAGGATGTGTAGTGAATTACAGTCTTCTAGCGGTTATGTAGAAGCATTTAATGATGGAATATGACTAAATAAAGCTAGATATGGCTAATGATGACATTATTACCATTGATCTGTGGAGAGATGAGTTTCGCTGAACCGGTCAAGATAGTTGGTCATGCCAATTAGGTGCTGGTCCTGCTTGGAGAGTGTCTTTTGAGGTTGTAGAGATCCTTGATATCCAAAAATTCGTGTGGGATTTGAGATAGGCCTGGCTATACCTAGGGAATATGAGGTCTAGGCAATGAAATCAAGTCCTGGGTATTGAGGAGAGTTCTCCCATCCTAAAGAAGTTGAAGTAATGGAAGGGTTAGGATAGGGAGAATAGTGTGAGACAAAAGAGATGGGTCCATGGTTTCCTCCTTAATCAATTCTTCCTTATGGCAATTGGCTATTGGAATGTATTCAAAAAAATTGGGTTTTCTCTCTAGTTTACTTTCTAAAGGTGGGACCAAATTAGGGTTCAGAGACCTTTTAGCATCCATGTACTAAAAGAATGCTAATAGATGAGAGAAAGAAGACAAATGAGAGAATTCCCCTGCCCGCTCAATGCAAGCAATCAAACTAGTCCTTAGAGTGTCAACCCTAATTAGATCTGATCCTGGCTCCCCAAAACACAACTGGGTTAGATCAACCCTTGAATTACTTGGCTAGCCAGAAGGGTGGGACCCCTTAAGACACCCCGCTCGGCGAGACACCACTAAAGGTTAACGTGGTAACTGCACAGGCCTTTCTTGTCACTAGTGGGTCCAAGTGGACAAGGCCTTGACCTTAGCCCAATCTAGTTTCAAGTCCCCAAGTCTATTAGTCCTGCCTAGGGCACGTCTCCTCAGTTTTAGGTGTGGGTTTGATGTGCTTTTGGAATATGATGGGCGTTAGGGGATGTTTGCCCTTAAGATTGATTTCAGAATGTGAAGTGCACAGGCAAAAAGGGTTCACAAGCAATTTTTCTTGATGAAGTGAGTTTTAAGATTCAAATACTTGTGTTAGCGTGTTTCAGGGTTCCCTTGATGAAATATTTTCAACCAAGGTTCTGATGAGGCACACAAAAGTTTTGCAAATCCCAATTTGTTTGATAGATTTCCTTTAAGTATGGAACTGCAGGTGTGCTCTATCCTTAGCCTGAAACCCTAAGCGCTGATAATTCTAGATGTTCTTTTAAGTCAAAAATTAGATGAGTGGTGCGACCCAAGCAATGCAATCAATTGGTCTTCTTACACCAGTAACTAGGCACTCAAAAATTACTTTTTCAAGAATTTTAATGCATGTTTTCTATTTTTTTCAGATTTAAACTGTATTGGGGTTTTGTAGTCTATTTTGACTCCTAGTTCGTGTCAGATAATCAGTGCAATCAAACGTGCAAAAAATATTTTTTTCAAATTTTTCCTAAATTTTCTATTATCTAAAAAATTCAGTGCCATAAATTTCAAGTCAATCAGAGTTGTATAAAAATTCTTATGATATTTTGAACTCTGAAAAATTAGGGACAGTAACAGAATTGATAACAGATTAGTGCATGAATTTTTAAAATTTTTCTGTAACTCTGATTTGTGTGAATTCTATATTGTTGTTCTTGACTTTGAAATCCACATCCAGTCAAAATGTGAGAATTTTTGACATGTGGATCTTTAGGAATTGAATTTTTAAGATAAAACTTTATTTCAGCCTGAAAATCAAGGGAGAATTTTTTTTTTAACAAGTAAACAAATTCTAACTAATCTTAAGGTTCAAGAAAATGCTAAATCTAACTAATCTAACCTATGGGTACGTACCTGAGATTCGAACCCACAATTCCCGTTGTCGTGTTTCGTTCTTATTTCCTTGCTTTCCTGCACACACGAAATCAACGAAAATAGCAAGTTAGAAATCTCAAATTTGCATCAAAGAAAGTTTCAAAAATTTTCGTTGCCTCCCTGGTAATGGCGCCAACTTGTTCAATGCATGAATCACATTTTAAAAGATTATTCAGTTGTAGTATAGCGCGAAAACACGTCGACAAATAAATTTATAAAAGCTGGTGAGTACTGGGTTGTTCGTAGGGAGGCAATCTCGACTTTAATGGAAGCTTTTCAATAAACCTTGTTCTAACAAGATATTTATATATGTATATATGTATAGGAATCAGATATATAATCAAGCATTCAAAAGATCATAACTATAATTTCAATTAAGCAAAGTTTTCACAATAGAGAATGCTACTAGGACTAGATAGAATAAATAGAGAGAGAAAGAGATAGAGAGAGAGATAGAAAGTGGTAGAGAGACGACGCCACTTGTGGGATGCTCGTGCGAGGTGTGGCAGTACCTCAGATTCAGAGCATCAGGACGAAAGTCGGAGCGAAGTTGCAGAGGGACGGAGAGTTGTAGAGAAGGTGGAAGAGTTGATTCTAAGTTGATGGGAGAGAGATGCTTCAACTAAAGGGCCTTGGGCTATCTTTTATAGTTTAATGAGGGGCAAAGTGGGTATTTAACCCCTTTATCTCGTGCAACAACTCTTATTTGATCATATCATCAGATCTGGCCTCAAAACACCTTCATTTACGCCTAAAACGCTTGGATTCAACCTGGGCTTGACACATGGTAGCTTCTCGGCCTTCAGATCGAGATCGCACGGCCTAGCTTTCTCCTCGCGCGCCCGCTTCAATGAATCTCTCTCCGTGCGTGCACCCGCAAGCCTCTTTTTAGAGCCTAATCATCAGCAGTTAGATCTCACGATCGGACGGCTCTCGTGCACGTGCGCCTCACCAAAATGCATGGTTTGTTTGCAGCCATGGAGTGTCCTGATCGCGCCACGTGACTGCGTCTATATGCGCCGATCTCATTTGACGGTGCAATTGTGCCCACATAAGCATTCCTTCAATTTTGCATAGCCCCGCTCGAACGCGTGTCTTGCGCTTCTGCGCAAGCGCGTGAGCTAATGCGCCATGCAAGTGTTTTGTTATAGTTTCCTCTTTGTTTCGATTTGTATTTATCCAGCTGGACGGGTGACGTGGCATGCTCATCACAGTGTGTGAAGGTGGCCTTCCTAGATGGGGTGGTGGTAAGTGAGTGGCCGTGATGGCGCCACGTGGCGCCATCATGGCCGTCCATCTTCTTTTCCTTGTGTCTGGTGATGTAGACCTCCTATTGAGTTCATTTTGCACCGTTGGACTGCGATCGTCGATTTGGATTCATCCATGCGGTTGGATTCTTCATCTGAGGCTTGGATCTTTGTCCTTTGGCTTTATGATCTTCATTCTTTTATGAACTACACACGATGCTCTAGTTGTTTGATCAAGACGATTTTGGAAGCGTTGGACTCTCGTCGTCGTCTTGATCAGTTCTGTACGGTCTGATCTGTTATCCGTGGTTTCGAATCATTTGCAATTAAAATCATCTCTCATTTGTACATAAAGCGAGGATATTATCTATATGATTAATAACAAGCTATTGTGCAAATTACGATGCCTATGAATGCACTATTCCTAAGTTATGCTAAAAGCTAGCTTAATTCAGGTGATTTTGGTTGCATGATTGCTGTGCAATCAAGGACCCAGCTAGCTGGAGTAGCTAAGATAGCTTAGCTCAACTAAGTTGAGCTAAGTGGAGTCCCCAGTAGCTAGACTTGAGCTGGCCTGACCTGATTAAGGTTATCTTCAGCTGACCAGGTCTAGTTAGTTGATAGTAGTAGCTAGTCCTAGTCAGGTTGAACTTCTAGTGAACTCTTCTGAGCTGGAAGAGCTGCAATGGAGCTGGAATCAACTATCTTTAGCTAGTTTGAGTTGCCATCCAGCTGTGGTGAGCTGAATGGAGCTAAGGTGAACTAGCTAGAGCTACCATTCAGTTGAGATGATCTGAATGGAGCTAAGGGTGAGTTGATCCAGCTAGAAAGAGCTGGGATCTAGCTAGGATGAGCTGCATCTAGCTGGGATTCAACTGAAATGAGCTAGATCTATCTAGGATCTAGCTGATAGAAGCTTCTTCTTCATCTTTTGCCTTCTTGAGTGACAAAATGTGTGGGATCTGACATTTTGCCTAATCTTGACACTTAGATAAATGCATCAAAAATTCATTAAAATGCAATGCATGACTATCCTAGGTAAATGCCTAAATGCATCCCAAAAGCCCATTTCCGAAGTTAAAACCCTAAGAGCTAGGTTAGTTTTGGGGCATAAGAATGATGATAAACTGGTGTTTATCAAAAATGCATGGATGTACGTGGCCTTACGAGTTCTCAGCAAGCATTGAGCGTGCGATTTGAAGCAATCTTGACCATCAGATATCTATAAGAATGTCCTTAGAAGCCATCACATGATCGAGAGCTCCTTAGTGCATGTTGAGCACGTGATCTTGACTCCATCAAAGCCGTTCATGGCAAATCAAATGGCCCATTATCGGGGAGTGGCTTTAGCATGCGATGGAGGTATGTTGGGAGTGCAATGGAGATGCAATCAGAGCCGTTGATCAGTGATCAGTTGGCTCCCACGCGCTTTGGCTTAGTGCCATGGTTGAGGAGCTCCAAATGCCAATTTTACTTCCCATCTTACCTACATAAAGGGTTGTAATCCCCCCCATCTCTATCCTCTCTCACTGAGCACCTCATCCTCCTCCATTTCTACCTTAGAGCTCCTATACTCCAAGCTCCTAGCTGCCGCCTTAACCACCAAAAATACCAATCCTTCTCTCCCTCTGATGCCACTCCAAGGCCACTGTAGCATTCCACGTCGGAGCACCATCATCCACACTCTACTTTTTCCTAGCTTTTCTTCTACTTTTATTCTTTTATAGTAGCATAGTTGTTAAGCATGTCCTTAAAACATATATATTTGATATCTTGTTTAGATCATTCTTTCTCTATTCAAAAATTACAAAAAAATAATAACAATATCATGGTAGTACCGAAACGCATAAATGATTTAGCACTTGACGTAAACATTGTTGGTAGTCTTTGCATTGTAGAAATTGTGCATACGGACACACACATTCATGTTCATCATCTTCCTTACGCATACGCACGTTGTTCGTGTTAACACTACCAGCGAGATGTATTTACGTAATTTGGAAAATGGGTTGTGATTTTAAGTAGATTTACAAGCAAGTAAAATCAGTGTCATTTCAACAATTTCACCTCCCTGAGATCGATCGGGACTCACTATGAGTTTCGTTAAAAGTTTTGTTAAGTCCGATTTTGCATCCATACTATGACGAAAATAATCATTTTTGCACTTTCAGCTTAACAAATGGTGTTGTTGCTGGGGAGGCAAGGCGAATATGATTTCTGACTCGTGATATCATTTCTCATATTTTTGCATTTGCTTATTTTGGTGTATAGGGAATCAAACGAGAATCTGCACGCACATAAGTGCAAATGAAGATCTAAATATGTGCACACCCTCTATCTTAGATCTCAGGATTTTTCTTGAACCTTAGGTTAGTTGGTTTTGAAAAATAAAAAAAAAATTTGAAAATTTTGAAAAAAAAAAATCTTTTTGAGTAAAAAGGCTCTCTCTTTCAAAAATCTTTTGAAAAGCCTTTTTACTAAGTTTCGACATTCACCCAGTAGTTTTCTAATGACTTGCAAATTATTTTTCCAAATATCTAATGATCTAAAAATTGTAAAATTTGGCTTGAATGGAGATTTTGAAACCAGCTTTCCAACGTCACCTTTCATTTTGAAAAATACAAAATGTGTAATTTTTAAAAATTTGTAAAGTGCAGAGGGGTCAAATGGATTGAGCATTGATTATTTTCAATTTCTAAAGATTTATTCTGGACAGTATATAAATTTGATTGACCTAAATTTTGTGGGGTTTGAAATCTATTCAAACAAGCTTTAATTTTAATATTTTTGTTGAATTTTTGGATCTGGGTTGTTACTATTTCAAGGTAAAGAACTAAGGGGTCAATCTACCTTATCAAATGCCCTGTCAGTTAGAAGTTAATATAAAATCACTCGAACTAGTAAATTTCAAATAAAAATATTCTTTGGAAAGATAATTTGAAAAGGAATCTTCTTGCCAATTTAAATTCAATTTGGATTCCGGATTTGTTGTAGAGAATATTTTCAAGTTGTTGATTGGTCTGCTACTTGATTTCTGTTAGAAGCCACATAAACCCTAGGGTGTCACTTTCAGGGTTTTGATCAATTGTAGAGACCAATTGACTAGGATTGGACTCACTTGAGTCCATTGCCTAGTGGGTGAGCCTAATTACATGGTTGACCACCTTACCCAATTCAATTTAGGCTATTAGGTCAACAAGTGGGAGTAAGGTTAAAATGACGAAGAAAAATTTATTTTAACCTACATTCGTGTTTAACTACTGGATAGTCTCAATTTCTTTGGCCAAAATTGGTGACCAAGCCCGCGAGGTATTACCAAACGATCACATCTAAGGGGTAATAAGGAACCAAAGGCGCATGCCAAAGGAAAAACCTTCCTCTTAGTTCCCTCGTACTCAGATTGGTTGGGTTAACCAAAGAAATGGAAATTCCTTTCAGTCGATTTTACGACGAATACACTCCGAAGTCCGAACGTTGAATGAAAAATCTGGTCATTGACTTTTAAGGACCACATCTAATTGCAAGGCTTTTGCCTTAATGGCTTGACTGCACCAACCCTTCTAGTTGGTGTATGCAAGGGAGAAGGTCGTTAAGACCTGAGTTAGGTCCTTGGGAAACTAACCCAAGGTGGTGTAGGTGACTCTTTGCATTGCCTCCTTCCTCTTCTCACCCATCTACCTTGTTAGTTGAAATGGCTAATCCTCTTCCAAACCCTGGTCCTAAGGACCAGGATCTTATGGCCCATCTAGAGGCTCGTGTTGGTGCATCTGAGGAGTAACATCAGCAAAGCATATATCGAATATTAAAAACCTTGGACAGAATGCAGTATCCACCACGTGGAGAACAACTGCAGAATTTTTATGATTTGGCTACATTGATTATAGCACCTCAGGTTTGGATTACCACAGGAGGAGACGCATTTGAGCTCAAGTCGAGTGTAATAAGTCTGATTTAGACTTATTTCCATGGTCACTTGAATGAGGATCGCTTCCACCATATGAGGATCTAAGTCGAATCGCTGAAACAGTCTGACCAAGACATATTGATTTAGAGATTATTCTCATGAAGCTTTTCTCGTTCTCGCTGAGGGATAAAGCTTCATACTAGTTCAAGACCATTAGGAGGCCAATTGGAACCTGGGGGGAATTACGTTGAGAATTCCTCCAAAAGTTCTTCCTAATCGGTCTAACAAATGTAATGAGGCTGGTGATCATGACTTTTTCTCAGGGACTAGGGGAGAAGTTACATGATGCATGGGACTGATTTCATTATCTTCTTCAAAAGTGTCCCCACCATGGTGTTCCCAGATGGCACCTTGCTTAGATCTTTTGCCATGGTCTAGATGACACATCGGCATTTGGCTGATGCATCTAGTGGCAGGAACTTCCTTGCTAAAGACGAGATGATGCCTTTGAATTGTTCGAGTCTTTAGCATAGAATTCCATGAAGGCTGCCACCATGAACCAATTCCAGTGACCTGGATAGCAACAAGTTAATGTCCATGAGGCTCATGTAGAGTCAACTTGAGCTGACATGGACATTATCATTAAGAAGTTGTATAAGGTGGACCTGCTGGACAAGAAGATTGACGAATTGATTCATTCTCATCCAGGATATCTAGGAAATGTTGTTGTATCCCACCTTTCTTCAGCATCTCGAGCCCCTCTTGCTTGAGTACATATGCTCACTTGGGATGCATCCTCTCCATCTACTCTTTCATGGGATCCTACATATTATGAACTCGTGAACAATCTGGATCCGGCACACTACGATCAGGGTTATGCACCTCATGATGATTATGGTGCGTATTCCCTTGACAAATATACATCTCAAACATCTTTGACTTAAGAAGATGTTAGCACTATCCAAGGATACGTGCGTAATAACCCACACTCAGAGACGTATAACCTTGGTTGGCACAAGCATCCGAACTTCTCCTGGCCTGGTAATGCACAGAGATCAAATCAAGATCCACAACACCAAACCAGGCAATACAGGAATGCACCAAACACGTACCCCAGGCAGCAGTTGTTCCCATCTCAATAGCAATCGTGGTCTATTTACTAGCCACTGCATAATGCTGCCACTCACCCTCTGAGGTGGGCTGACCCTTTAGAGGAGTTGACAGAATCAGTAAGGCAATCAAACCATGAAAACCTAAAGATCATGAAAGCAATGGCTGACTAGATACAACCTCCAAAGTACGCAGAACTAAATGCTATAAGAACATAGATTACAGGGAGCGTTGCCCTCGCAACCCATCCTGAACCCGAGATATGTGCAGAACCAAGGCACCCTGCCTAGGTTGAAGAACCACAGGGATAGGCACATGCAGTACTCTAGGCACCTCTTGTACCACTTGGTTACACCCCAGGTTAGTCTGCTCTATTGCAAAATCGAACCTATTCTGCCCCTTCCGCTCCTCCACCACCTCAGGGACAGTATGTCGATGTAAAGGCTATCACCTTGAGGAGTAGAAAGATTATACAAGACCCACCATGTAGGCAGGTGGGCAATGATTCCTCTTATCCTCCAGTGTAGGATGGCTCATCCTCCTCCTCTCATCATGATCAGGAGCCGCCTAAGGTGGATACGGGCAAACGACCCTTGGTAGACCTTGAGATTTTCGTCCCTTTTCCTAAAGCTCTTACACGGGATTTAGCAAAGAAAAAGGGATCACAGAATTTTGAGGATCTGAAAGCTATGTTCAAGGAAGTCCATATTTAGGCCCCCTTCCTTGAAGCAATAGATCACATTCTTGCTGTCACCAAGTACTTTAAGGACTATTGTACCCCAAGGCAACAACAGAAAATAAGACGACAGGTGGTACATTCGCTTTTAAGATCCTTTTGTTTCTTGGATGGATACTCCGAGTGTAATTAGGTTGTGATTAATCCGGAAGATCGAGATAAGACAACTTTCACATGTCCCTTTGGTACATTCTCTTTCAAGCTAATGCCCTTTGGCCCCTGCAGTTCACCCATGACTTTTTAGCGTTGTATGAAGGCCATATTCTCTGACTTGATTGGGGATTTCGTGGAAGTATTCATCGATGACTTCTCCATTTTCGGAGATGATTTTCAACCTTGTCTTGATAACCTCACTAAGATCCTGAGGAGGTGCATTGAAGTTAACTAGTACTTTTATGGGAGAAAAGCCATTTCATGGTGAGGGATGGCATAGTACTAGGTCAAAGGATCTCTGTAAACGTACTCGAGGTCGACTGAGCTAAATCAAATGTTATTTCCTGATTACCTCCACCTAGCTCAATCAAACAGATTAGATCCTTCTTGGGTCACATTGGATTTTAGAGGAGATTCATTCGAGATTTCTTAAAAATTGCTCACTCTTTGACGAATCTTCATGTAGCCGATGTCCCATTTGATTTTGATTCCTCGTGTCTCAATGCTTTTGAGACTTTACAAAGCGCTATTTCTTATTCTCCGATTCTCCAACCATCCTATTGGTCTCTCAATTTTGAGATGATGTGTGACACCTCCGATTTCTCTATCGGAGCTATTCTTGGCCAATGTCAAGAGTGCCATCCCTTCGTCATATACTACGCTAGCAAAATGCTAAATGAGGCTCAACGTAATTACATGATCACCGAGAAGGAGTTGCTAGTTGTAGTATTCGGGTTGGAGAAATTTTGCTCTTATCTTTTAGGGTCAAAAGTCATTGTCTTTACTGATCACTCCACCCTTAGGCATTTGTTGGCAAAGAAGGATGCCAAACCCCGCTTGATCAAATGGATCCTTCTGCTGCAGGAATTTGATATTGAAATCTGTGATAAAGTTGAAGTGCATAATGCAGTGGAGATCACTTATCTCGACTCAACCCAGCCCACATTCTGTATTCCCCTCCTAAATCTAATAATTTTCTAGATGAATCTTTGTTGGCTAAAGATTCATTGGAGTTTCCTTAATATGTGGATATCATGAATTATCTTGTCTCAGGCAAGATACCAACGGTATTATCCGAGGACCAAAAACTCAGATTCTTGTTAGAAGCCAAATTTTATTTTTGGGACAACCACCTGGTTTTTCGTATTGGATCTAATCAGACAATCAAGAGGTGTGTCCCTAACTCTGAGATCTCGAGTGTGTTATCTTTTTGCCACAGTGATGCTTGTGGTGGTCATTTTTCTGGCAGAAAACTGCTGCAAAGATTTTGCAGTTAGGTTTCTTTTGGCCGATCATTTTTTAAGATACACACAAATTCGCCAAATGCTGTAAACGATGCCAGTTGATCGGTTCTATGACCAAAAGAGACATGATGCCTCTCCAACCTATCTTGGTTGTAGAAGTGTTCAACATCTGGGGCATTGAATTTATGGGTCCATTCCGAAACTCACATGGCTTTAAGTACATTCTTCTCGCAGTTGATTATGTCTCGATGTGGGTTGAGGCTATCCCAGTGAGGCGAGCTGATCATAAAACCATCATATGTTGTTCGGAAATTTATTTTGGGAGATTTGGTGTGCCCCACACTCTATTTAGTGATGGGAGGAGTCATTTCATCCACACCCATTTTCAATCATTATTATAGAAATATGGGGCACATCACCGCATTGCCACCCTATATCATCTGCAGACCAATGGGAAAGCTGAGGTGTCTAATCGTCAAATCAAACTCATCCTTCAAAAGATGTTTAGACCCGATCGGAAGGATTGGTCTGATCGACCGATTGATGCATTATGGGCATATAAGACTGCGTACCCCATACCGCATGGTGTATGGAAAGGCTTGTCACCTTCTGATTGAGCTGGAGCACCGCACCTTTTGGGCGGTACAAAAATGTAATTTTAACCTTGATGCTTGAGGTTATGAAAGGAAGCTCCAGCTCAACGAATTGGAAGAAATTCGATGGGAGGACTATGAAAATGCGAAGATCTATAAGGATAAGGTTAAGGCCTTTCATGACTGCCACATTCGGAGAAAAACTTTCATGCCTAACAAGCAAATCTGGTTATTTGACTCCAAGCTCAAATTTTTTACAGACAAGTTGAAGTCCAAGTGGACTGGCCCTTTCGTTGTGATTCACCCATATTGTAATGGGGCAATTCAGATCATGGACCCAAAAACTGGGCATCTTTCTATTGTAAATGGCCAACACCTCAAGCCATTTATGGCTCGGGAACCTCCTCCCGCTAATGAAGTCAACAGCTTCCTTAAGGACGTGTGATTGAGTTTTTGCCTAGATGGAGGCGTTAAACTCAGCATTTATACATATGTACATATCCTTCTATATATAGCATATTTGTTGTGACTCATGTCATAGGTGTTGGATTAAGCTAAACAAAAAAATTCAAGAGCTACTCTAGGCGATTTCTACCCTTTTGCCTCTTGTCTTTCAGTTATTTTCATTATATTCATGCATGAAAACATGCAAGAAATTAGGCATGAGGGGGAAGTACACTCACACTGAATAATTTCTGCCAACACATAGAAAAGAAAAACATCTTTCGTACTCTTCTTGAACACCACTCTTAATGTACTTTAGGGTTCCTAATTTAAGAATAGCCAACTCCACCTTTAATGTTCTCATTGGAGCTAGAAATCGTCTGCAACAACCATTTCCGACCTGTCCACTCACCTGATCTGTTTTAAAATTATGAACTAAGCTAAATGTGAACCCATGTAAGGGGAGATATTAAAGTGCAACTATGTAAAAGTCCAATATGGAAAGGTTCTCAAAAAAAAAAAGTATCTTCAATGTTGTTTTTGGAATTTAAGTTAGGAAGAATCGAGAATTCTCGATTCTGAGGATTTACCGACTTTAAGAAATGTGGAACAAAGTCTTTCCACCTAGACTCTTCAGGTCTTAATGGACTTAATTTTCGAGTATTTACCTAAATTTGGATTTATTGCCCTAGTTTTTGAGGGGACCTAAAAAAGCTTAAAGTATTAAGCCAAGAGGGTGATAAGTGAAAGACTTATCTTCCCACCCTTTGATTTGGATGGTCTTTGAGTCCCAAGCATCTTCAATTGCACTATGCATTAACTTGTCTTCTGGATGACTTAATTGAATTCGTAGTGGTCAATAAGATTTAGTCTAGGCCTGCAAATCTAATGACCTTGCCGGGTTTCTAGCTCTTAGGACTATTCATGTTTGTAGGGGATGCATTTAGATTGGATGAAGGAGATCCACTCACCTAGAAAAATGAGTTGGAAAGAAAAAAATACATATACAAAAAAAAATTTTTTTTACACATCCCACCTAATAAAAGCATCTCATTACATATGGATGCTATTCCCTTCCATTTCCGAATAAAACACCTCACTACAAATTGATGTTTATCCTATAGAAAAAAGATAAAAAATATAGAGAAAAAAATTTGGAATAAGAGACCAATGGGTTCAGCTAGGAAGATATACACCTAGTGTGTTGACCTCGGGGAAGAAAAGTGGTGGGGAGAAAGCTGCCAAATTCTAGTATGGCTTAATCGAAGATAGAATTGTCCAAATCAAAGCTTAGAAATATTCTAAGTTTTATTGAATTCTAGGAGTTAATTTAGTTGTCCTTTATGGCGAATCAAACTATTTCACACATAAGATGCTAATTTCTCACATTCACTTGAAGTCTTGGGTGGGTCGACTGAGTCATGGAAAGTGATGATAACATCATCATCAGCCATATCTACCTTTAATTAGTCATAATCAACAGATAAACGCTCCTACATAATCGCCAGAAGGCCATAACTCACTGCAAATTCATTCTGAGAGAAATGCATTAACATAAGGGTAAAACTGCAGTTTTAATAGAATATCCTGAAGGCAGAACAACCATGGGTTTTCCCAGGGGTTAATTAAAGGTCAAATGGTCATAAATGTATAATAAGTGGGTTTATGCAGATCGAAACAGGTTTTCATGCATTACGTGAATTAATGGACATGTGAAACCCTAATTTCAGACCTGCTTAATTAACTGAGGTTCTGATCAAGATAAAATTCACCTAAACCTTCTAAAAATCATAGAAAATATTATATAAGGTTTGATATGGTTGCTTTGACCAATGGAACCCAATTTGACTTAAAATAGAGTCTCAAACAAACAGTTGCCCTAATTTGGTAAACGTGGTCAAAACTAAAATCAGAGTTCACCATTAGATTCCTTGGGTTCAAATTAGGTTTGTACCAAAATTTAGGCTCAATCAGAGATCATATTGACCTAGTTCGCATTTTGGTCCAGTCCGATTCTTCTTCTTCACTTAAACCCCTTTCTTTCAATATATGTTGCAAATACCCCCCTAACTTCATCTTCTTCTTCACAAAGAGGTCCCAGCCGCCTTCAAAGCTTCAGAACTCCTAAACCCACTAAACCGGTGACCTTCAATCAAGGATTACTCCCTGATTTCATGGCCAAACTCTTCCAAAAGTGAAGGAGGATTCACAACGAGATCCTCTTCAATTTGGACCTACTCCTACCTTCCAAATCCCTTCATGGAGCTCATGCAAACTCCTTGAAGTTCACATGTCCTATTTGCGTAAGAATCATGGGGTTGCAAGCTTGATTTCCAAGACTTGAGACTCCTCCTTAGGGCCTATAAATGGACCTACATCATCTTCCGCATCTCCTAAGCTTGTTTCTGGCCAGAAAATCCCCTTCTTCCCTCCTCTCCATGAGCTCCGGCGACCTTCTCCGGCCACCTTCCTCATCCACTCTCACACACCATAGTGGGTGGATTCTCCTTCCTCGACTTGTTCCGTGCGTCGTAATACCAACGGCCGCCACCTTCGTCCCCTCGTCATTGCCGCCCCTATCACTGGAGGTTTTGTCTTCCCACGTCCGATGTACCACTAGTGTGGGCAAATCCCTCCTTTCAGCCAATTAAATTAGGGTAGTTTAGTTCCCTTAGTTCCCTAGGTTTTATCCCTCTATCCAAAATCCAAAAAACACCCCTCGACGCACACACACATCGTCATCTTCCTTCGCTCCAGTCACATCTCCGGCGAGGACCTCCGCTGCTGGCTACACAACTCCAACCACCTCGCCGACAAGTCCACAACCTCCGCCTCATCAACCCGCACAAAACCCCTCTCCTGTTTTGCCATTCCATCCACCCAAACCCCCTGTCGAACAGCCCACTGCCGCACGTCCTTCTCCATCACTGACCAACCGCCACGCACCTCTATATGCCACATAAACACCGCCATATCTTCCACACCCTTCAACGAAGCTATTGAGGTGTTTTAATTGGGTCGTGAGGCCGTATTGATTGTTTCAGGTATTACGCTGGACCTCCGCCGCCGTGCCATTATTGCCGACATCGTTCTTCGTGTTCTTGTGGTACAAGCTCCAGACACGACCCCCAGGCAGTGCGGAATTAGCCTAGGACCACTCCCAGGTGGTCAATTGAAGACCACATCACTTGCAGCTGCTGCAATTGGAAAGACTTCCTTGCTGCAGGCGTATGCAAAAAGGCAGTGGGATTAATCCCACATTGTGGGATTCCAACACAACCTCAGCGCATAAATTGATTTTTGATAGTGCCTTATTGCCTCCAAACACAGGGTAAGGTCCCCTTCACCCAACTATGCACTCTTCGATCACCATACACGCCTGGTGACCCTGGTTCAAACCTGATTACCTGTTAACCTGTATATGAATCCAACTATGCTCTGGGTTTGGGAGAGGAGGAAAGAAAGAGAGAGAAAGCAGGGGAGGGGAGGGTTTTGCTCCTCTGTGCATTAGCCAACACTTAGTTTGTGAAGGAGCCTTAAGGAAGGATTGAAAGAAGAGAGAATGGCAGAAGCTAAGAAGAAGACTTGAAGGGTTGAAGAGGAAGAAGCCAAAGAGAGAAGCTATGCCTAAGAGAAGGAGAAGACCTGAAGAAGAAGAAGGGAAGGAGCTAAAGGAAGAAGCCAAAGAAGAAGAGAAGAGAAGGAAAATCTCTAAAAAGTATTGTAGCAAACAACATTTAAGCCGTTTGATTTGATATCCAGACATCTAATCACTATTCATTTATTTCATATGCATTGAGTAATTGATATATATGTACTAAGACTAATAATGGTGATCTAAATCGCCATTATTTTGTTCTAGGTTTCTTTTTATCCTCTTCAACTATTGAAATACTCATGTTATACATTGATTATCAATTTTGAGTAGAGATTATTCATTGGATATCATTCTTCGCTTATTACTTGTGCTCATTTATATTTTAACTAAAGATTGGCGTGTGAATTCCATATTTGCTCTATGTATTCGACCTCAGACTTCAGTTAGATATCTAAGTTATAAATATTATTTGTGAAGAGCGATTTGTCAGTTACACTACAACGCATTTTCCAAAACTTGACAAAAAGCTTGATAAACATTTTGGCCTCGTTACCAGGGAGCAAAAATGTTTATCAAGCTTTTCGTCAAGTTTAGGAAAATGCGTTGTAGTATAACTGACAAATTTCTCTTCAAAAAATAATATTTATAACTCAGATATCTAAATGAAGTCCGAGATTGAACACATGGAGCAAATATGGAATTCACATGCTAATCTTCAGTTAAAATATAAATGAGCACAAGTAATAAGCCAAGAATGATATCCAATGAATAATCTCTACTCAAAATTGATAATCAATGTATAACATGAGTATTTCAATAGTTGAAGAGGATAAAAAGAAACCTAGAACAAAATAATGGTGATTTAGATCACCATTATTAGTCTAAGTACATATATATCAATTATTCAATGCATATGAAATAAATGAATAGTGATTAGATGTTTGGATATCAAATCAAACGACTTAAATGTCGTTTGCTACAATACTTTTTAGAGATTTTCCTTCTCTTCTCTTCTTCTTTGGCTTCTTCCTTTAGCTCCATCCCTTCTTCTTCTTCTTCAAGTCTTCTCCTTCTCTTAGGCATAGCTTCTCTCTTTGGCTTCTTCCTATTCAACCCTTCAAGTCTTCTTCTTACCTTCTGCCATTCTCTCTTCTTTCAAGCCTTCCTTAATGCTCCTTCACAAACTAAGTATTGGCCAACGCATAGAGGAGCAACACCCTCCCCTCCCTCGCTTTCTCTCTTTTTCCTTCCTCCTCTCTCAAACCCAGAGCATAGTCGAATTCATATATAGGTTAATAGGTAATCAGGTTTGGACCAGGGTCACCGGGTGTGTATGGTGACCGAAGAGTGCATAGTTGGGTGAAGGGGACCTTACCCTGTGTTTGGAGGCAATTCACCTCTAGTCTTTGTTTTATTTGATTATATCTGAGCACTAACTTGCCTCGTTTGTTTCTTGTGATTTTGCAAGGTATACTACGCAGAGATCTTCCATGCAAAACAGCCACTCCCAAGGAAGGTAATCTCTCTTCTTCCCTAATCTCCTAATCCTTGGAAGAGAGAAGGAAACAAAAATTAATTAGGAATCAACTGCCTTATTTTTCTAGTAATTATCATTAAAGAGGCAAGTTTCCCGATTTGAGAAAAATTATTTAAGTCTAATTGAAGCATGAGACGATTCTAATTAGATATTCCCCATTCTTGATTTCCTGTACGTATTAAGGATTATGCTTAATTTCTAAATCTCGTTGGGCTAACACACTCCTTGCTTGAAGCCCATGGTGAACATTTTGAGATTAAATTGGACTTGAAATAGAGCTAACTAGGGTTATACTCTAGGGTTTTGAAGTGCTAGTTCACATTTGCCTGTATTAAAGAGAATAAACCCTCCTGCATTTGTATGCTACCCAAGCCCTTGTTTGAAAAAGATCTAAGAAAGAAAAATCCTAAAATTAGGCTCTAAGTTTCACTTGAACCTTAAAAATTGTGGGCCTAATAACCTAAGAGTCAATTTAGGGTGGTCTTTGGGTCTTGATCCAGAACCCATTCTGCATCTTTTAGGCCAGATCAGGTGAAGTTGACCTACATTGTGGCTAAATTAGGTTACAAGTCAAATCAACTTCTAATCAAGTAAAATTCAAGGCACTAATTAGGCTAAAATTGGTAGACTTAAGGTCTTAAGTTTGTACATTCTGGTCTACTTGGAACCACAGTGACAAGGAAGGTCGGGTGGGGGAAACCCTGTAACTCATGGGGACGCTCTACTGTGTAGGGGTCTTTGTGGGGCTCTCCCTTCCTGGCTGCCCAGGTAATTCTCGGGTGTGTGAATTTCTAATTCAGAGGTATCATCCACCTCGAAATAGTCTTAGTCATCCAAAAATCTTTGGGTGCCTTGATTGGGTCCAATTCATATCCAGTTCCTCATCTTTTCTATTAGAACACATGCACAAGAAGGTCCTTAGGTTTTTAATCTAAGAAGCCTCATTAGATCTTCTTGGGAATCTCTTTCAGATTTAATCAACTCCAATCTGAACCAGAGTTTGATTCTACATCCTGATCCACCACCTGATTTGAAGTTGCAACCTGCAAATTTAGGAAGATCATTTAGCAAACTTGAATCCCGAATATCCATGAGAGATAGAATGATTGAGGATGCCCTTAAATTTTATGAAGATGATGGCAAAACCTCAAAATCCAGTTAACAAAATTCAGGTTAATGTACCAGCAACAACAACCTTTATTGCAAACTATACCCATTTGATATTTACACAAATAATAAATGGATCAACCTAGGATATTCTAATGACTGGATATATTGAATTAGAGAAATTGCATAACTTTGAATATCTCCAATGCCTGACAAATCCTGTACTTTGGGAAAGACACCAAGATGACCTTGAGATATGGGAAGAGATGATAAAATTGTTGAAACAGATTATCAATAAAAAATACCCATATATTTCCAAAGAGATTGATGAAAATTCTTGGAATAAGATTGAGGATCAATCTGATTTCCCAAATCCTGGGTTCGAGAATCAAGATTTTTGTGGACCCCTAACCTAAATGGAATCTGATTCAAATTATGTGCAGATTGATACGCCTGATCTTGAGTTAGGTTGGAAGGATCCAACTGCAAGTGTTCCCGATTTCGAGCAAGCCCTAGAGATATAAGAACTTGGTTTGCCAAGCTTTGAATGCCCAGACACCTGTAATGATAAGCTTGAAATAGAATAGAATGTAATTCCTGAGCCTTATCCTGTTAAGGTAATTCTCGAGGATGATTTTGACATCCCAATAGAGCCCAGCCTAGATTCAAGCCTATTTGGGATGATTATGAGGCCTCATGTGACAAGAATCAGATTTTCGATTTGAACTACGATTCTGGGCCTATGTTTGATGACTACACCTCTCCAGACTCCTCTAATATACAGATCAATTTTTCAGAAATCACGCCAATTTACGATACAGAAATTGAGGAGCTTGAAGAGTTGGGATTCGATTGGGTCTACCCTAGGAGCCAAGAATCCAAGCCCATGCCTAATAGGGACACCTTTTTTAGTTTGGATTCTGAGTTTAGGTTAGATCCAAGTCAGGTTGTTGCTTCTCCGCATCTTGATTTACTCCATGGTGGAACTTCCAATCTGGAATCAGGTTCAGAACACAATCTTCGCAAATTCTCAGATGATTTTGAATCCTACTCTGATTTCGGAGAACCTTTATTTCCTGACGATTATGAACCAATCTAAGACCTCAAAATCCATGACCCATTCTTCGACTCTGACTCTGAGGTCTCTGATCCCGAGATCATTGATTCAAATTCAGGTTCCATTGAGATGGAATCATTCCTTTTTGATGTGCAGGAATTAGACATAGTAAGTGTCGAGAGTGTCTGCAATCCAGAATTCAAATCTTTTCTTGACTTGGATTTCCATGATCCTATAACCACTCTCCAGGCATTTATGTTTGATTTTGATGGGCATTATGAGGACTCTCTAGATAAACCTACTTTTGAATCCTTTCTAAAGGAGTCCTCAACACACATAGTTCTCAAAGAAGCCACCTCTTCTGATCCACATACAGAACCTTCTCAAATCCGATCCCAACCCCGACCCGCCACCGGAATCAATTTCTATTCTAATTCTCCTCTCGATGATCCGATTGCACATGATTCTTCTCCATCTTTTGATCGAGTTTCGGACATCAATCAGACTACTAATCACGTCCCATCTTTCTCTGATCACTCTTATAGGGTTCCTACATCCTCTATAGACTCTTTCATTTGAGGGTCTCTACTTTGACCAGGCTGATCTAATTCAGCCAAACCTACGTTTCTAACTGCCACATCCTTCTAAGTCACAGAATATCTGGTGGGCACCATATCTCTTGATCCACATCCATCAACCCATCGGACTGATTGGGTTTGGGCTGCAACATTAGCCTGTCGATTTGAACAAGCACCTGGTTGGACCAACCAGGCTATTAATCAAGGTGCTTGTTCTACAAAATTCTTCTGATTTGACCACTCCTCTGTGATCACCTTCTACTCGGCTAAAGGCATTGAATTTAGCACTTAACGGGAGGTAACTTGTCATTCCAAAAACTTGAGACCCTTCTAATTATCCTTTTGAGCTTCACGTCTACTGCACTTTGAGTTCAGAGTTAGAACAAGCGATCCCACCTTTGGTATTCATATCAAAGCTTGAAATCGGCCGCAATAGTCATCCCGACTTGTTTGCCCACCTGTTTTCCCTGTTCTAATCCCTGCACCAAGCTGATTTCATACCCTCCAATTTACAATGAGGACATTGCAAAACTTAGGCATGGGGGGTGTTAAAGTGCAAACACATAAAAATTCAAGTTCTGAGGAGTTCTCATAAAAAAATACATATTCCAAAAAACAAAAAAAATTAAAAAATTAAAAAAAGAACAAAAAATGGAAAGGAGAGGAAAATTTTGAGAGAATTAAATTGCATATCATTCTTGAGGAAGAAAAGGGGAGAAGATTTAAATGTCAAAAAGGAGCAATAATTTGAAACAAAAATTTTAGTCTTAGTAAATGATTATGGGATCTACTTAAAGTTCTAGACCAAATCAAAAGAAAGAAAGAAAAGTCAAAAAATGCTAAGAGATACGGAGATTAGTATAAGTGCTAATCTTAGGCCTTTTGGGCTTGTTTAAGCTTAAGCATTCACGTATCCACTAAGATCTAGATAGTCCTCAAGAGGTTGAAGAAAATGTGAAGCTTATGTATTAGGTCTAAGGCTTAGGGATTGTTCGACCTCATTAACTGACCTCTGGTTTGTGGAACTTGGTAACCTAAGCACCCTAAAACACACAAGTCAGGTTCAATGTGCTTAATAATCAAAATCATGCAAAAGATTTATTCTGTTCTGAAAAAGCTACCTAGATTAAGAGCGGCTTATAAACACAAGTTGATTTAGACGAGTTTCCAGAGCAGAGAGGTGGGAAATTCCCCTCGAAGATGTGCAATAACATATCGTCTCCTTGATGCTTGTCTCCTAGGATATCTAAATATCCTATCGAGGGCATGTAAGCACCTTGTGCTGGTTTAGGTGCCATGGGTAGGATTATTCTGAAATGTCGATTTCTAGGTCTTGAATTTAGCTATAGAACATCATGAGCAGCACTATCTCGAAGTGTCGAAAGCCAGGGTTCTGGCGGTTGCCGTGGACGGTGCTATCTCGAAGCATCGATTGCTAGGGACCCTACGAGGATTGATGGTGGGGAGTAGGAATATGATATAGACCATGTTTTTGAGACAATTCAAAGCTAGAAATAAAAAAAGAAAAAGAGAGAGAAAGCTCTCCAAAAATGCAAAGAAATCTTCTATCCCTCTCTCTTACGAAAATGCACTGTAAACTGAACCTAGACTAACCATGTTACAAGCACAGGTGATTTAACCGCGGAGTTCAACGAACCATAGGATAGTTTCTGTGGGCCTTAGAAACCTTCGCGGCAGACTGAGGCTAAAGCTGGTCAGGTCTGGATCTTGGTTGATACTTGAGTACCTCTAGGCCTATTGTTGGCATTCTGACATAATCAATTAAAAAAGCACACATCAGAGATTTAAGCATGAAAGGCATGGTCTAGAATTTGAGTTAATTCCATAATATTTTGCTATGAACCTAGCAAAAGTTAGGCATGGGGGTATGATGATAACGTCATCATCAACCATATCTAATATTAATTAGTCATAATCAATAGATAAATGCTCCTATATAACTACCAAAAGGCCATAACTCACTACATATTCATTCTGAGAGAAATGCATTAAAATAGGGGCAAAACTGCAGTTTTAACAGAATATCCTGAATGCGGAATAACCATGGGTTTTCCCAAAGGTTAATTAAAGGTCAAATGGTCGTAAATGTCTAATAAGTGGGTTTATGTAGAATGAAAGGGTTTTCACGTGTTATGTGAATTAATGGACATCTGAAACCCTAATTTCAGACTCGCTTAATTAACTGAGGTTCTAGTTAGGATAAAATTCACCTAAATCTTCTAAAAATCATAGAAAATATTATATAAGGTTTGATATGCTTTCTTTGACCATTGAAACCCAATTTGACCTAAAATAGAGTTTTAGACAAATAGTTATCCTAATTTGGATAACTATGCACATTACCCAATCAAACGTGATCAAAACTAAAATTTAACTTCACCATCAAATTTCTTAGGTCCAAATTAGGTTTGTACCAAAATTTGGGTTCAATCAGAGATCATATCGACCTAGTTCGCATTTTGGTCCATCTGATTCTTCTTCTTTCACTTAAACCCCTAGCTTTCAATATATGTTGCAAATACCCCCCTAACTTCATCTTCTTCTTCACAAAGATGTCCCCACCACCTTCAAAGCTTCAGAACTCCTAAACCCACTAAATTGGCGACCTTCAATCAAGGATTACTCCCTGATTTCGCGACCAAACTCTTCCAAACTTGGAAGGAGGACTCATGACAAGATCCTCTTCAATTTAGACCTACTCCTACCTTCCAAATCCCTTCATGGAGGTCAGGCAAACTCCTTGAAGTTCACATGTCCTATTTGCATGAGAATCATAGGGTTGCAATCTTGATTTCCAAGACTTGAGACTCCTCCTTAGGGCCTATAAATCGACCTACATCATCTTCCGCATCTCCTAAGCTTGTTTTTGGTCGGAAAGTCCCCTTCTTCCCTCCTCTCCGGCCGAATGCTCCACAAGCTCTAGCGACCTTCTCCGACCACCTTCCTCGTCCACTCTCATAGACCATAGTGGGTGGATTCTCCTTCCTTGACTTCTTCCGTGCGTCATAATACTAGCGGCCGCCACCTTCGTCCCCTTATCATCGCCGCTCCTATCACTGGAGGTTTCGTCTTCCCCACGTCCAGCGTACCACCGGTGTGGGCAAATCCCTCCTTTCATCCAATTAAATTAGGGTAGTTTAGTTCCCTTAGTTCCCTAGGTTTTATCCCTCTATCCAAAATCCAAAAAACACCCCTCGACGCACATGCACACCGTCATCTTCCTTTGCTCCGGTCACATCTTCGGCAAGGACCTCTGCTGGCTACACAACTCCAACCACCTTGCCCACAAGTCCACAACCTCTGCCTCATCAACCTGCACAAAAACCCTCTCCTATTTCGCCATTCCATCCACCCAAACCCCCCGTCGAACAACCCACTGCCGCACGTCCTTCTCCATCATTAACTGATCTCCACCCACCTCCATACGCCACACAAGCATCGCCATCATCTTCCACACCCTCCGGTGAAGCTTTTGAGGTGTTTTAGTTGGGCCGTGAGGCCGCACTGATTGTTTCAGGTATTACGTCAGACCTACACCACCATGACATTATCGCCGATGTTGTTCTCCATGTTCTTGCAGTGCGAGCTCCAGACATGATCCCCAAGCAATGCGAAATCAGTCCAGGACCACTCCCAAGTGGTCAACTGAAGACCACATCACCTGTAGCTATTGCAATTGGAAAGACTTCCTTGCTGCAAATGCATGCAAAAAGGTCGTGGGATTAGTCCCACATCGTTAGATTCCAACGTAACCTCAGTGCATAAGTTCATTTTGTGATGGTGCCTTATTGCCTCCAAACACGGGGTGAGGTCCCCTTCACCCGACTATGCACTCCTCGATCACCATACAGGCCTGGTGACCCTGCTCCAAACCCGATTACCCGTTAACCTATATGTGGATCCAACTATGCTCTAGGTTTGAGAGAGGAGGAAGGAAAGAGAGAAAGTGGGGGAGGGGAGGGTTTTGCTCCTCTGTGCGTTGGCCAACACTTAGTTTGTGAAGGAGCCTTAAGGAAGGCTTGAAAGAAGAGAGAAAGGTAGAAGGTAAGAAGAAGACTTGAAGGGTTGAAGAGGAAGAAGCCAAAGATAGAAGTCGTGCCTAAGAGAAGGAGAAGACCTGAAGAAGAAGAAGAAGAAGAAGAAGAGAAGGAGCTAAAGGAAGAATCCAAAGAAGAAGAGAAAAGAAGAAAAAGCTCTGAAAAGTACTGTAGCAAACGACATTTAAGTCGTCTGATTTGATATTCAGATGTCTGATCACTATTCATTTATTTCATATACATTGAATAATTGATATATATGTGATTAGATTAATAATTGGTGATCTAAATCACCATTATTTTGTTCTAGGTTTCTTTTTATCCTCTTCAACTATTGACATACTCTTGTTATACATTGATTATCAATTTTGAGTAGAGATTATTCATTGAGTACCATTCTTGGGTTATTACTTGTGCACATTTATATTTTAACTGAATATTAGCACGTGAATTCCATATTTGCTCCCTATGTTCGACCTCGGACTTCATTTTAGATATCTGAGTTATAAATATTATTTGCTGTAGAGCGATTTGTCACTTATACTACAATGCATTTTCCTAGACTTGATGAAAAGCTTGATAAATAGAAAGGTACCCTCGTGACCCAAGTCTGCAGGCTAATAGGGTTCTTGATTTAATTTGGGCGGTCCAAATTTGAGTCGGTACTTGAGAGTTGTTGAAGCCTTTATTGTTAAGGATTTGTTTGTGGTTTCTTTTCGTTGGTGAAAAATCATATTGAGGTTTTTGATTTCGACTCGCTTGATTCCTTAACAACAAATTGCTTTGCAATAAAGATATATTGTAAATAATAAGCAAGTTCATTTTCAATTTGCTTTTGTAAATTAATAAATGAAAGATTTCCATGCATTTGATTTTCGCATTATTTCCTACGGAATTCTCGTATGTTGGTTTGCTAGGGACTAGCAAAATTTAGGCATTGTGGTATGATAGCACAGCAATCATAGAACCAAATCAACCTAAATTAAGTTAGATCCTAGCATAACTTAGGAATAATACATGCATGAGTTGCATAGTTGCATCTTAGTTGCTTTACTGAGCTATGAAGAAAATAATGTTATTTTAACTGACTAATTGATAGGTAATTGTATCTTTAGATAAATTAGAGCCTTGGATGATAAATCTGATCGAATGGATGGACTCAGAGCAATGATCGCAGTTCAGCAACATGAGAATCATCTCGATCGGAGCTTTGTAGCACCATTTATGAAGGCGAGAAGGTGAACAGTCAAGGTAGTGCCACATGGTGCCATCCCAATGGCCTAGCGCTGCCCCGCTAACCATTCAAGGACATCCTATGTGCTTTGTGGGCTATTGGATCGTCATCCAACGACCACAAAGGCACCACATCGCCAGCTCACCTCACCTTATCCAGTAGCCCTCCATCTCAGCCGTTGGATCTTCATCCAACGGCTGAGAGCGACCGAGCACCAAATCATCCACGTGAGACAAACGCACGTGTAGCACATTGGTCGAGTGCTTTATACAGAACATAGAATGTGCTATCGAGCCACAGCAGGGGGTCCAATAAACCCAGCGTGAGGCGTCGAAAATTCATGCGTTGGATGGCAATCTGATGGTGCTGGAGTTTCCACGTGGCACGATGGATGAGGTGTAGATCACATGTGTGTGATGACGCACGGATGAACATGGCCTCGGGAGTTCTCAGCATGCGTTGAGCATGCAATTTGAAGCAATCTCGATCGTCGGATTGCGATTAGACGATCCTCAGAAGCCATCACGTGATCGAACGCTCCTCAGTGCGTGTTGAGCACACGATCTTGACTTCATCAGAGACGTTCATGGTAGATCTGACGGTCCACAATCAAGGGGTAGCTTTAGCACGTGATGGAGGCACACTGGGAGTGCGATGGAGATGCAATCAGAGCCATTCACCAGTGATCGGTTGGCTCCCACATGTTCTAGCTTGGTGGCACGGTTGAGGAGTTACAAATGCCCATTTTACCCCCCATCTCACCTATATAAAGGGTTGTAATCCCTCCCATCTCTATCATCTCTCACCGAGCACCTCTTCCTCCATTTCCACCTTAGAGCTTCTCTACCTCTAAGCTCCTAGCCGACCCCTTAACCACCAAAGGGGCCGATCTTTTGCTCCCTTTGATGCCACTTGAAGGCCGCCGTAGCACTCCTTGTCAGAGCACCATCAGCGCCCTCCATTCTCTACTTTTTTCTAGCTTTTCTTCTACTTTTATGCTTCTATAGTAGCATTGTTGTTAAGCATGTCTTTAGAAACATTTATATATATCTGATATGTTGTTTAGATCATTCTTTCTTTATTCAAAAATTACAAAAAAAATAATAAGAATATCATGGTAGTACCGAAATGCATAAATGATTTAGCACTTGACATAAATGCTGTTGGTAGTCTTCGCATTGTAGAAATTGTGCATATGGAGACACACACATTCATGTTCATCATCTTTCTTATGCATATGCATGTTGTTCGTGTTAACAACACTACAGGCGAGATGTATTTACATAATTTGGAGACTAGGTTGCGATTTAAGGTAGATTTACTAGCAAGTGAAATCAATGTCATTTTGGCAATTTCGCCATCCTAAGATCGATCGAGACTCACCACGAGTTTCTTTCTAAGTTTTGTTTAAGTCCTATTTTGCGTCTATACTACGACAAAAATAATCATTTTTCGCATTTTTGGCTTAACAACGACTCTAACTTCTGGAAAAATCAAGGGAAACAAACCCAGTGCGACCCAACAACTATGCACCTCAGAGACCTATGGGTCAAGTTCATGTATATACCCAGCTTCCCCCAAGCCAGGTCAATCAACCATCTTGGAATGCCCAACAACATGCAAGGCAGGCTGATTTGAATCGACATATTGTAGAGATGTAAGGATCCATGCTCTAGCTTATGCAACAGATGAAAACCTCGTTGGACAACTTGCAATTCGGGCTCATTGCTAATACCCGACAACCTGAATCTCTACCATCTCAACTCATACCTAACCCTCGAAATGTACAAGATCAGGGCAATAGAGCCCAAGGGTATGAGAATTAGAGGGACCCCATGCGCACATGCTCAAGTGGTTGAGTTGGGTCCTTCTTCTTCTTCTTCTCCTAATCCAAGTTATCTGGCTAACCAAGCCCCTCTTATCTTTCCCAACCCTCCCAAAGACCCAAACCCGTATGCTTTTGCAAATTCTGTCACCTTGAGGAGCATAAAGTAAACCCAGGACCCTGAACTACCCTCTTCTAGTAAATCAAACCCTGCTGAGTGTGTGAGGAAGAAATGGAGAAAGCTGAAGAAGAGACTAAGGCTCAAGAACCTGTAACTGATGACACTACCCATATCCCATTCTCTGATGCCTTATTGAAATCTAGGAAGAAGAAACCCATAGACAATAATGAGGAGCTTCTAAATATATTCAAAAGTGTAAAGATCACTATGCCTCTCCTCGATGCTATTAAGCATATCCTGACTTATCTAAGTTCTTGAAAGATCTATGTACTCAAAAGCGTAAGTCGAAGGAACCCACCCCGAGGAAGGTGATACTCTTCGAGCAAGCTAGTTCTATTATCCTGCATCACCTCCCTCAAAAGAAGAGAGATCCAGGTGCCCCCTTGATTTCATGTGTTATTGAGGATCGGGCACAGTTGGATCTAGGTGCATCTATTAACCTAATCTCAACTTCCTTGTTTGAAAGTTTAGGTTAGGTGAATTCAGGTCGACCTCAGTACTGTTGCAGTTAGAGGAGAGTTAGGTTACCACCCCGAAAAGCATTATTGAGGATGTTATCGTCAAGGCCAAGGATTTCTATTTTCCTGTAGATTTCACAGTTCTTGACATGGATGTAGCTGAAGACTTTAGGAACATTCCCATCATTATGGGGCATTTGTTCTTGGCTACCGCTAAGGCGTTCCTACCTAGCGCTAAGGTTAATATAAACTGTGAAAGCGGTAGCATAGAGATTGCCTTTGGAGATAAGAAGCTAAAACTTGATATTTTTAAGGTGATTAATAAATTTGAGGATTGTGGATTTGTTGAGGAACTCGAGGATATAGATTATAATGTCGAGACTTGCATGGCTATTAATATTCTCGAGGACTCTACCTGCACAGATGAGCTTGACCCACAACCCTCAGTGACAAACTCGCCATACCCCGAAGAGGTTGTTGATTTTATTCACTCCTAACCTCTTCCTCTAGAACGTCGTGTTTGTCATGCCCCAATAATCATTCTCATTAGGTCGAGAATGGACCACCAAGGGTGCAGGCAGAAATTTTATCCAGTAACAAGTCAGTTAGGGTTAAAAAGTGTAGTTCATTCAAACAGGGACAATTTGGAGCGGTTATTTCCAATTAAACCATAGGGTTTAATCTTGCTGAAAATTTGGTAGAGTTTCCCCTATTTAGTGGACTTTTTCCCAAATTTCCTGTACCTGTATATGCATACCACAAAATATACGGTGGGCACACCCCACCATCACCATAATAGAGCGAATCCAAAAAAAAAACAAGCAGGTACACCTTGCCCCTGCAAACGGTGAAAACACAAAAACCAACGGAAAACTAAAATTTAGGCATTCATGTCATATAAGCATTGCCAGCATAGAGCCTGCTATAACATATTTTTAAGTGTCTAACGTCATATCAAAAGCCACACCATCTTTGGCATGTCATTCACCACCACAAAAAATATACAGATGCCCCAATTCATTATACACATACATGTAAGAGTCCCCTTTACATCAAAGCCATCATGCATAAAACTGTACTAAAAAGAACTATATCTATAATTTTCCTAATCGAGCCTAGAAAGAGAACAAAAATAAAGGAGCTCCAGATATCCACTAGCCATGCCTGTAACTTGCCTTGCATATTACCCAATGTAGAAGACATGGCATGGTCATCAGTTCTTGCAGAGCTTCCCATCACTCCTCAGTGGTGAGATCCTGAGGCTGGACCAGAGCTTGAGGTTCCCCTATCTTGGCCCTCACAGCCCACAAGGTTGTGTAGAAATGGTGCCTTGCCACCTCCAAAAAGGCTCACTTTGTTCTTCTCATTTATAAGGTGCCTCTCCATGGCATCGGAGACTAAAATGGGTCACAATTATAGGGATGAGCTAAGTAGCTCAGTAGGGACCAAACTGTGTATAAGGCCAAGTAAAAAGAGGTGATACAGGGGTTTCTAGGTTACAAGACAATTACTAAGCCAAATTTCCATTTAGCTATGTCTATCTCATGATTTATTATTATGAAACTCATTCTCTCACTCGCCTCACAAGTCAGATTATAAGCCATCCCTCTCTACTAGAGGAGATCTAGATGTACACTTCCCTTAAATCCACGCCTAGTAGTCTCTCCTTGATCAGGGGAGAGGCTAGCAAGTCGAGCGATCCTCACAAAAGGCATACCCGTTCTTGATGTATCAAGAATGTTGCTAACCTTAGTTAGAAGAGTCAGGCCTCTTGGGAGCTACCCAAGCCAATGCCTCACGTCAGCGAAGAGCAAGCTCCATTTGCGTCTAGCAAGGTCTAGTCATAGAACATTTTAGTTGCATCGCAGGGTTGGCCAGAATTATCGGCCCACACCAATGCTCTCGCTAGGAGCACAGCCTCTAGGTGTGCCCTCTCAGTTTGCCATCGAACGAGATCTCAACCAAATCCATCATAGTACCTCGATAATTTCCATGCACATCAGTGCCTAATGAGCCTCTTGCTTGAGTACCTCCACACCGAGTCAGATTTGAGTACATCTAAGTACCTTCATCTGATGACGACTCGTGGCTCGCCACTGTACCTAGGAACTCTTCAAGTCCCAAGGTTGATCTTTGGTATCCTCTAGTTACCACACTATCTCGAGTATCCAAAGGTGGAGTCGGTTGTTCTAACTTTGAACTCACAAGTGCAATAGGAGTGTAGCTCAAAAGGATGATAAAAAAGGTCTCGGGTATTTTGGAATGACGGGTTACCTCCCATTAAGTGCTTAATTCAATGCCTTTAGCCGAGCAGAAGGTATTCATGGAGAAGGAGTGGTCAAATCAGCAGAATTTTGTATAACAAGCACCTTGATCAAAAGCTTAGTTGGTCCAACCAGGTGCTTGTTCAGATCGACAGGCTGATGATATAGCCCAAACCCAATCAGTCTGGTGGGTTGATGGATGTGAATTAGTAGATGTGGAGCCCACCAGATGTTTTGAGGCTCAGAAGGATGTGGAAGTGAGAATCACGAGTTTGGCTAAGTCCAATCAGCCTAGTCAGAGTAGGGATCCTCCAAAGAAAATGGATTTGTGGAGGATGTGAGATCCCTACAAGAGTGATCAGAGAAGGATGGGGTGTAATTTGTAGTCTAATCGATATCTGAAACTCGATCAAAATGCAGAGAAGATCATGTGTGACCGGATCATCGAGAGGAGAATCAGAGTAAAAATTGATTCTGGTGACAGGTCGGGGTTGGGATTGGATTTAAGAAGGTTTTGTATGTTTTGTAGAAGAGTTGGCTTCTCTGAGAACTCTGTCTATTGAGGGCTCCTCTAGAAAAGATTCAAAGGTAGGTTCATCTAGAGAGTCCTCATAATGCTCATCAAAATCAAATGTAAATACCTGGAGAGTGTTTATAGGATCATGGAAATCGAAGTCAAGAAAATATTCGAATTCTGGATTGCAGAGACTCTCAGCACTTACTATTTCTAATTCCTGCATATCAAAAAGGAATGATTCCATCTAAATGGAACCTGATTTTGAATAAAGGATCTCAGGATCAGGGACCTCAGAGTCAGAGTTGAAGAATGGATCATGGATGCTGAGGTCGTAAATTGGTTCATAGTCATCAGGAAACAAAGGTTCTCCAAAATCAGAGTAAGATTCGCAATCATTGGAGAATTTGAGAAGATCATGTTCTGAACCTGATTCCAGATCGGACGTTCCACCATGGAGTAAATCAAGATGTAGAGAAGCAACAACCTGACTTGGATCTAACCTAATCTCAGAATCCAAACTCAAAAAGGTGTCCCTATTAGGCATGAGCTCGAGTTCTTGGCTCCTAGGGTAGACCCAATTGAATCCCAACTCTTCCGGCTCCACGACTTCTGTATCGTAGATCGGTGTGACTTCTGACAAATCAATTTGTATTTCTAAGGAGTCTGGAGAGGTGTAATCATCAAATATAGGCCCAAAATCATAATTCAAATTCAAAATCTGATTTTCATCATATTGAGCCTCATGATCATCCCAAATAGGCTCAAATCCAGATTCTAGGTTAAGGGTAGGGATTGGATCACTAAAATCTAGGCTAGGCTCTATTGGGAAGTTAGAATGATGCTCGAGAATCACCTTATCAGAATAAGGGGTGAAATTTACATCCTTGAGAGGTATTGACTCGTTCTCATCATCACAGGCATCTAGGAAATCTAGCCTCGATGGACTAGCTTCATGGTTTTCTAGGGCAGATTTGGAATTCTAAACACCTGCAATCAGATCCTCCCAACCCACATTAAGATCAGGTAAGTCAATTGCTATGAACTTTGATCTAAATTCATTTGGGTTGGGGGTCCATAACAACCTCTATTCTCGACCCCGAGATTTGGGAAATTATGTTGATCACTAGAATTACTCCAAGATGTCTCATTAAGCTCTGACGGGTATTTTTTATCAATATTTTTATACAATGTATTCGACAATTTTCCCCTTTTCTCCATGAGAACTTGGTGTTTTTCCAAAAGTGAAGGATTTGACCAACATTGCAGACACTCATTGCTATGTAATCTCATTAATTCAATGTATTCTGCTGAGATCTCATCCCAGGTTGAACCGTGTTTCATTTGTGTCCATATTATTTTGAAACAGTTCAAAATGTGGTTTGTTGTTTTTACAAATTTATCCTGAATGTCCCTATCTGATGTTCTATAATATTCTTCATGGTATCTATAAGAAGCCTCAATCACCTTATCTTTGATAGTCATTTGGGACACAGGTTTTCTATTTACTTTTCCTAAAATGTCAGTTTGTATTTTCGAATCAGGTGGTGGAATCAAGATTTTAGAATCAAGCTCAGGTACAGATTGGAATTGATCAGATTTGAAAGAAATCCCTAAGATGATCTAATGAGGTTTCTTAGATTAGAAACCTAATAGCCTTTCTTGTGTATGTGCTCTAAGAGAAGGGATGAGGGACTGGACGTGAAATTGGACCCAATCAAGGCATCCAAAGATTTTTGAATCAGATCCGCACACCCGACAATTACTTCGGCAGCCAGGAAGGGAGAGCCCCGCAAAGACCCTACTCGGTAGAGCGTCCCCATGGGTTATAGGGTTTCCCCCACCCGACCTTCCTTGTCACTGCGGTTCCAAGTAGGTCGGATTGTACGAACTTAAGACCTTAAGTCTACCAATTTTAGCCTAATTAGTGCCTTGAGTTTCCCTTGACTAGAAGTTGATTTGACTTGTGACCTAATTTGAAGGTTGGTTAGCCTACAATGTAGACTAACTTCACCTGACCTGCCCTAAAAGATGGAGAATGAAATCTAAGACAATACCCAGAAATCACCCTGAAATGACTCTTAGGTTATTAGGTCCACAATTTTTAAGGTTCAAGTGAAATTAGAGCCTGATTTTAGGGTTCTTCTGATTAGATCTTTTCAGGCAAGGGCTTAGGTAGCACACAAATGAGAGATAGTATGTTTCCTTTTATGCAGGAAAATGTGAACTAGCACTTCAGACCTTAATGCTGAAACCCTAAGTGACTCTTTTTCAAGTCCAATTTGATCTCAAAATTTTCTCCTTGGACTTCAAACAAGAAGTGCATAGTCCAAGGAGATTAGCAATTAGGGGTAATTCCTAATAGGTATAGAAAATTAGGGTAGGGAATCTCTACTCAGAATCGTCTCATCTGCAATCAGATATCAAATTTTATTCGTAAATCAAGAAACTTGTCTTTTAAGAGGTGATTACTATGAAAATAAGGTAGGTAGTTCCTAATTGATTTGTTTCTTTTTTATCTTCCCAAGATTAGAAGGTTGATTAGGGAAGAACAAAAAATACCTACCCTGGGAGTGGTTGATTTGCATGGAAGATCGCCTTGTGATGTACCTCATAAAATCACAAGAAATCAAACAAGGTAAGTTAGTGCTCAAATATAATCAAATAAGACAAAGAATAGCGCTGAATTGTACATTGCTCCTTAGCAACGATGCCAAAATGTTGACATGCGAAAACATGATTTTAAAATCACTTCATTGTAATAAAGCCGTAATTGCTTGTCAACAAATACAATTTATAACTCGAAAGATCGTTAGGAATGTCTGAGGTCAAACGCAGGGAGTAAGTATTGCAATTAATCTCAAAGATCACAATATCGCCACAAATATGAGCAAGTTATAATGAAAATTCCATGCAAGAATGATAAATATATGAGAGCAAATGTCATTGGTGCAAAAAGATTAGGGTAAAATGGTGATTTGAAGCACCAATTACCCTAATTACAAGAATATCAAATATTTGAATGGTAACAAGAAATTTAAATCCACGCACTATGCCAGAGGGATCAGATAATGGAGCTCCAAATCAGACGGCTTAAATGCTCAGATGCTATAGTGCAAAGGCACTATTCCCATCTCTCCTTTCTTCTTCTTTCTTTCCTTCTTAGCTATCTCTTCTGTTCTCACGTACAAGGGGCTTCACACAACTCCTCAACGATAAAGTGCTAAGGACTCACCCTATAGAGCAAAAACCCCCCTTCCCTACTCTCTCTCTCTCTTTCCTTCCTCTTTCTCTTCTCTTAAATACTTATGGTTAGTCGGGTTATCGGGTATAAACAGTATCGGGTCCAAGCCTACGTGCGTGGTGTCGTAGGCGAGGAGTGAGGGCTTAGGCAGGTACAGGTGAGCTGGTAAGGGGACCTCACCCCCAGTGTTTGAGGCAAACAACGTAAGACACAAATTCAATTTATTCGTGCGCAGGTGCCCACTCTCCACGATGTGGGACTAATGTCCCCCTTGTTCCTTACAAAGCAGTAGTATATGGTGGACCTTCTAATTGCAGGTAAAGGAGGCACTGGCAATTTTGATTGAAGACCTGGGATGGTTCCTGGAGAGATTCCGCAGCGCCTAGAGGTTATCTCAATGAAGATTAGGGTCGCAACTTGAAGAATAGGCTGGAGACGATGGTGGCGGCGACGGAGCTCCAGTTGAAGACCTGAAACATGAAATAAGGCCTCGTGGCCATGTTAAAATAGTGCAAGATGATCGCCTGAGGATGGTGAGGGTGGTTGTGGTGGTTTCAGGGTGAATTGGGGTGTGTGGTGGCCGACGGAGGTCAGTGAAGGTGTGAGAAGGAGGTGGTGTTCAGTGGATGGATGCAATGGGTGAATGATGACATTTGTTGAGGGGTTTCGGTGAGAGTAGAGAGGCGGAGCTTATGAAGTTGGAACGGGTGCATTTGGTGGAGTGTGGCGCACTCGTGACCTCACCGGAGCTTGGCTAGAGGCCAAGAAGATGATGGGGAAGCGAGCACTTGGATGGTCAAAACTAAGTCCTAAGGAGATAAAAAGGAAGTAGGGGAGTAGAGGAGTCTAACTAACCTAGTCTAACGGATGAAAGGGGAGAAAGGGCACCGGGTATGGTGTGGCTAGCACCGTGGAAGGTGAACTGTTGACAAGATGAGATCGGTTATTTTATAAAGATAAAGGAGGTTGCGCTGTAGCATAGGTGAAATCGCCTTGAAAACAAATAAAAATTTTATTACTCGAAAACCTAAGTATCCGAGGTCAAACACAGGGAGCAAATGGAATCTATACACTAATCTCAATAATGTAATTTGAACACTTAAAGTTACTCAAAACCTAATTCAGAATATAATGCAGGGGTTTAAGAATATTAAAATGTAGCAAAATAAAATAGAAGTTGAGAGGAATAGAATAAAAAGGTTGATTCTTCTCTTGGCATGTTCTTCAACTTCTTCTTCTTTTCTTTCTTTCCTTCTTCTTCTTTGGTTCTCTTTCTTCTTTCTCTGACGGCTCTTTCTTTCTTTGATGTTCTCTGCCTTTAGTTTTTCCTTGCCTTTTCTTCAGCTTTGTCTTAGCTTTTGATTTCCTTCCTTCTCTTTTCTTCTTTCTACCTTTGATTCTTTATCTTCTTTTGCCTTTGATTTCTCCTTCCTTCTTCTTCTTTGGCCTTGGCTCCTCTTTCTCTGACTTCTCTTACACAGTGCCTTTCTCCTTCCTTGTCTTCTTCTTCTGCCTTCTTCTTCCTTGCTACCTTCTCCTTCCTTTAGCTTTGCCTTGCTTCTTCCTTAGCCTTGTGCTTTCCTTCTTCCTTCCTTGGTTTGGCTCTTCTTCTTCTTTGATTTTCTCTGCCTTTGCTTTCTCGACCCTGTGCCTTTTCTTCCTTAGCTTTCTTCTTCAGCCACGCCTCCTCCTTTCTTCTTTTCCCTGCACATGCACACGAGTGCAAAACCTATCCCCTACCCTCCCTGCGTACACTCTCTCTCTATTTCTCTCTTAAGTTCTCTCTCTCAGAGCCAGCCTGGTAATCAGGTCAGGTTGCGCACCTAGGTCTAGGTGCATCGGCGTGGGTGGTGCGTGAGGAGTGAAGGGTTAAACAGGTCAGTTAGCCAGGTCCGTAGGGGCGTGGGTCGTGGACGAGGTGGGTGAGCATGGGCGAGGGGACCTCACCCCGTGTACTTGAGGTGACCAAATGAAAGCACAAATTCAATTTAAGTAACTCACCGCGCTCCTGAGTTTCCGAGGTGGGACTAAAAGTCCCACCCGCTTTGTTCGCACACCCGCAGGGGTTCTTCTCCCAATTGTTGCAGCTGCAAGACTTCTCAAAGCCAATTGCCTGGATGGATGTATGAGCGAGACCAACTCGCGCCACCTAGACCTAGAGACTTGGAGCGCTTCAGCCTGGAGTGAGCTTGCGAGCTCCTTGCCCATGCTCCAATGGCGAAAAGGGGGCCAGATCTGAAATCACTCAATATGGCCTTGCGGCCCCATTAGAACATACAGGTAGCTTCACCATGGCACGGTGAAGGTGCCTAGGTGGGTGGCTGGTTGTGGGGCGGCCTAGGCATGCATGCTTAGGTCGCTCCATGGCCGTGGTAATGGGTGTGTTCGGTGGGCACTTGGGGAGGTGTTGGCAGTCGATGGAGGTGTGGATGATGATCAGTGGGTGATGGCGGAAGTTTTGAGGGGTCTGGCGAGGTGTGTGGTAGTGCGGAGAGGTGGATGCGCCTTTGCCGGTGGTCGGCTGGAGATGAAGAAGGTGGTGGTGGTCTGCGGCGTCGAGGGGTTTAAAGTGAAAAGAAAGATGAAGGAAATGAAGAGTAGAGGGAGAGGAAGAGTTCTAACCTAATTTAGTGGATGAAGGAGGATAGGAGAGCGGTTGGCAGTACCTACCGCCATCAGAGAAGATGAGTCCAGTGGAGGGAGAACGGCGACGACGACGGGGTTGGAGGCGCGCGTGCGAGTGTGGCGCAATGTGGAGGAAGGAGATGAAGACATCTTTGCCACTGGTATTGTGGTAGAGTGACGAGAAGGAGGAGGAGAGGTCGCCGGAGCCTACTGGACACCTGGCTGGAGGAGAAGAGATGAAGTTGGAGGTGGTTCTCCAGCCAAGTCAAGCTGAAAATGTGCGCCCAGAGATGGTGGTCCTTTTATAGGTACTGGCAGGGGCTCTTGTGCTTGGAAGACAAGCTTCCAAGCACAAGAGTCCTTGCCAGAGAAGGATTCAGTGAGACACCCAATTCTCTCGAGCGTTCACATAAGAGATTGGGTGCGAATCACCCCTTGGAACTGCATTCAGACGAAGGGGAATTCCTCAGAGAATCTCCCTTCCAAATCTGGGAGGAGATCTCTGAGGGAGCAACCCCCTCAATTCCTCACCGGAGTAGGACTCCTTCGCTTTAATGGTAGAGGGACATAATTGCAAAGGGTGGCGAGGAAGATAGGGGGGTCTGCGTAATGAATTTCAAAAGCTAGGGGTTAAAATGTAATTGGGTGGACTATTTGGCAAAGTAGATCCAGGTGACCTCTCCTTAGGTCCAAATTTTGGTACAAATCTAATTTGGACCTAAGGAATCCAATGGTGAAGTTTTATTTCATGTTTGACCACGTTTGACTGGACATTTTACATAAAAACCCAAATTAGGTTAAATAATTAGCTAGGACCCCTATTTAGGTCAAAATATGTTCCAAAGGATAAATTGAAGGTTCTAAACCCTAGGGGATATTTTTCCATGAATTTTAGAGGGTTTAATTAATTTTTATCCTGACCAAAATTTTGTTGAATTAAGCGGGTATGTTTTAGGGTTACAAGAAGTCACGTAATTCTTAGATTGCACATGAACCCATTTCTTACTAAACCAACCCACTTCTTATCTTGTTAAGACCATTTGACCTATGTTTAGCTCCTGAGAAATCCCGTTGATGTACTGCAATGGTAAAATTACAGTTTCACCCTTTGTTTCATGTTTTCTTCTCAGAGTAGTTCTTCCTTGAATTAGGCCCTTCTCCAGGTTATGTAGGAGCTTTTATTCTCTTTCTTAGGTCAAAATGAGCTAGTTAGGGCTCATGATGAGGTTCTCATCATGAACTCTCCGGTGGGGGAGAAGTGGCGAGGAAGACGAGGAAGATGGTGTCCGCTAGTATTGCGAGACACAGAAGACGATGAAGAAGATGAATCTGTCGGCTATTGTCAATGACGGTGGACTAGGAAGTTGGATGGAGAGGCTCGTCAGAGTTGGTGGAGACGGAGGTCGGGGAGAATGCAAGAGGGGGTATCCAACCTCCAAACCAAGCTAAAGAGGTGAGGAACTTGATCAGGGTTCTTTTATAGGCACTAGGAGGGCCTTCCAAGCTTGGAAACCAAGCTTGGAAGCTTGGGACTTACTCACAAAAGGGAAACCTGAACCTTTAAAAGGTTCGCATGAGCTTTTGAGAAGGAGATACGATTCATGGCTGGTTTTAATTGGAAGAGAATTCCTCAAGGAATCTTCGATTCAAATTTGGGATTGATTGATTGAGAATCGAGCGAGAAATCCTCGCTTGAATCTCAATGGTGAGCTGCAGCTACTCCTAATGGTGGAAGGAGCCTAGATGTGAAGGTGATGACAAAGTTAGGGGGTTCTTTGCAATATATTTTGAAAAGTAAGGGGTGTGTGTGTAAGAAAAAGAGTCAGACTAAACTGAAATGCAAACTAGGTCAAGATGATCTCTGATTGAGCTCAAATTTTGGTACAAACGTAATTTGGACCCAAGGAATCTGATGGTGAAGTTGAATTTTGTTTTTGACCAAGTTTTACTGGGTAATTTATGCTAAAATCCAAATTAGGGCAACTTTCCATTTGATACTCTATTTTAGGTCAAAATGGATTCTGGTGGTTAATTCAAGGATACCAAACTTTATTGAATATTTTTCTATGATTTTTAGAAGGTTTAGGTGAATTTTATTCTGATCGAAACCTTAGTTATTTAAGAGGTTCTATTTTTAGGGTTTCAGATGTCCATTAGTTCTCAAGATGCGTGAAAGCCCGTTTCTTTCTACATGGACCCTCTTATTAGATATATATGAACATTTGACCTTTATAAACCCTTGGGAAAACCTGTGGTTGCTCTACATTTATGATATGATGTTAAAACTACATATTTACCCCTATTTTACTGTTTATCTCTTAGAATGAATATGCAATGAATTATGGCTCTTCGACGGTTATGTAGGAGCATTTATCAATTGATTAAGGCTAATTAAGGCTAGATATGACTGATGATGACGTTATCATCATAACTCGAGTAATGAACCCGAGGTTCACCAAGTCCAAGGGTGCAGCCTTACGCTCACCTAACTAACCTACTCGATCTTCAATTCATTTGGTTCTGTGTTTAGAACGAAATCCTAGGGACCTAACAGATCGCCCGAGGTCTACCCTCAGAACTGGGAATCTGAGTTATCCTTTATTCAGACTCTAGCTAGAAGAGTCATCAAGTTTTTGCGTTAAAGGTTTCATTTGGACTTAGCCACTTATTTGAGGCTTTTACTTTGACTTCCATGGCTTATTTCTTACTTTATTTCACATAGGGTTTTCCTATGCATTAAATATATTAGGTCCCCCTTTTCTGTCTCTTTTCTTTCCTTCAATTAATGCTTGATATCAAGGCTTACAATCCCACATTCTATCATCAAATTAGGGTGGGAAGGTGAACATTTAGAGGGCAACATGGGCACTGGTATTGGCATAGGGAAACTTCCAAACCCCAAAGTTCAATGGAACCTTCCTTCCCAGCCACCCGAAGACTTCCCCACTTTAATCCATCAAGTTAGAATCCATTCCTTGCCCTTAGGCATCATGCAGACAATCCTTTTTTATATATACCAAGAACTACTCAGCAAGGCAAGTATTCAAGACTACATCTCAAGTATGCCCTTAATCCCTAGCATGTCCACTCATTAGGACATGCACAAGGTCAAATCATCAAACCACCATCTAACTCCAAACAAAGCATTCAAGGAAGATGAAAACATCCCTACCTGTTGTGTTGAATTGTGAATCAGTCCCCCATAAGGGTTCTTGGAGGGGGTTGGTGCCTTGCTTTAACCCTCTTCTACTCCGTCGAAGCTGCAGCCATGGGCTTCTTCTCTGCCCTCTACTCCTCTAATAGCATGCAGCAACAGCTACAGGTGCAACACCAAAAGTAGTTGCAAGCGTAGCAATGACAACTGCGGCTAGAAGCACAGCAATGACAGCTGCTACAACAGCAGCAGCAACAGTGGCTGGAGGCACAACAGCGACTAAGGGAGGGGGGTTGATAGGTTAGAGTGGGTGACGGTGGGGGTGGTGTTGTCTTCCTTCTTCCACTCACTCTTGCACACTTGATGGGGTAGAGAGGTGAAAGGTGGCTTCCCCGATAAGCCATCTGAATTTAACATAATTTGGAAATTTTACTCAAGGCCCCCCATACTCACTAGCTTAAGTGCCAAGAAAGCCCCTCCAATTGGACTTTCCCTTACCAAATACCCCTTACCAACCTTTATTAAGCCCCTAAAAAAACAAACATCAAATGGATCTCAAAGCCTTGAACCAAGGGATGAGCATAGATTAATTGGTACCTTGAAATGTTCGTAAAATTTTTGAACCCTTACACCGATGTGTCTTCATCAACATCTTCCTTACCCTCTATCTTGAACCCACCTCAGCTTGAACTAAACCATTGCTTTAGAATTTAAAGTATGAGTTTTTGGGACTCAAAAAGACTCTCCCTGTGATTATTAGTGCTAAATTAACTATGGAGCAAGAGATGAAATTGATTAAGGTCCTTAAGAAATAAAGAGGCAATTAGTTGGACCATCCACGACCTTAGAGGGTTCGAGCCATCTTATTGAAATCACCGCATTTATATGGAAGATGAATCCCGTCCTTCTCGCGAGATGCAAAGATTAAACCCCATATATACGAGAAGTGGTTAAAAAGGGAATTATTAAGTGGCTCAATGCATAAATCATTTACCCAATCTCTGATAGTCCCTGGGTTAGCCCCATGCATATTGTTCCCCTGAAGGTAGGGATAACTATAGCGACTAATGAGAAAGGGTTATCCATCACGACCCATTCATCTTCCTCTTGGAGAGTTTGTATTAACTATAGCAAGCTAAACACAGCCACCAAAAAGGATCATTTCCCTCCACCCTTTATTGACCAAATCCTTGAGAAGTTAGCCAGATAGAAGTACTTTTGGTTCCTGGACGGTTATTCGGGATATAACCAAGTCGTTATCCATCTTGAAGACTAGGAGAAGACAACTTTCACTTGTCCCTACGGAACCTTTGCATTCCGTAGAATGTCTTTTGGGCTCTGCAATGCACCTGCGACTTTTCGAAGGTGCATGATAGCCATCTTCTCTAACATGGTGGGAGATTGTCTTGAGGTGTCCATGGATGATTTCTTTATTTTTGGATATTCTTTCGAGTCCTTCCTAGCTAACTTGGAACAGATCCTTAAGAGATTCATTAATGCTCGGTTGGTCCTTAGTTGGGAAAAGTGTTACTTTATAGCACAAGAAGGTATTGTCTTGGGTCATGTGGTCTCTAGCCGGTACATTGAAATTGATAAAGCTAAGGTTGATGCTATCTCTAAACTTCCCCCACCCACAGCTGTTAAATAAATCTGTTCATTTCTTGGTCATATGGGTTTCTAGCGAAGGTTCATCAAGGACTTCTCGAAGGTTGCTCAGCTCTTGAGCAATCTTCTGGCCAAAGATAAGCCATTTGAGTTTGATGAATTGTGTTGCAAGGAATTTTATTTATTAAAAGAGGCAACCACCTATGCCTCAGTGTTGCAACCACCAGTTTGGATAGTCCTGGTTGAGATTATGACTGACGCTTCTGATTATGTGGTCGGGGCTGTCTTAAGTCAAAAAGTAGATAAGAAGCCCTCTATTATCTACTGTGCTAACAAGAATCTAGATGAGGCTTAGAGGAATTATACTATCACTGAGAAAGAATTACTAGCTATAGTCTTTGCTCTTGAAAAGTTTAGGCCTTATCTGTTAGGTTCTCGTGTCACCATTTATACCGACCACTCAGCCTTAAAACATCTCTTGGCCAAAAAGGATGCTAAGCCCCAGCTCATTAGATGAATTCTTTTACTTTGGGAATTTGATCTTGAAATTAAGGATAAAGCTAGGTTACAGAATGTAGTGGCTAATCATCTATTAAGAATCCTAATTGATTCTCGTCGTTCAGATATTTCTATCTCTGATACCTTTCCAGAGAAGACTATCCTTATAGTCTTGGGTGTCTGAACCCCTTGGTTTGCAAACATCGTCAATTATTTGGCCATTGGTCAAGTCCCCCAAGACTGGACTAAGTAACAATGGATAGACTTATATCCAAGGCCAAATTCTATTTTTGGAATGATCCCAAGTTGTACCGCATCAGCAGTGATCAGATTATTCGCTGATGTGTTCCAAAAAATGAGGTTCAGAGTACTCGAGTTTTACCATGCATCTGTGTGTGGTGGACATTTTTTCGGAAAGAAGACGACTGTGAAAATGCTGCAATCTAAATTTTATTGGCCATTTTGTTCAAAGATGCCTAGGATTTCTTGAGGTCATGTTCCTAATACCAAGCACTTGTGACCATAGCCAAGAGAGATATGATGCCCCTAAACCCAATCCTTCTCGTCGAAATCTTCGACGTTTGGGGCTTCGACTTCATGGGCTTCATTTAGGCATCGGTATATTCTAGTTGCTATTGATTACGTGTCCAAATGGATCGAGGCTATTCCCACCTGAACCAATGACCACAAGGTGGTCATTGACTTTGTTAAGGAGAATACCCTTAGTAGATTCGGGATCCCAAGCTAGGGCATCATTAGTGATGGTGGCACCCACTTCACTAATGCCAGTTCAGGAATTTACTGGCTAACTATGAGGTGAATCATCTAATTTCTACACCTTACCACCCTTAGATGAATGGACAGGCCGAGGTCTCCAATCAGGAGATGAAGAATATACTAAGGAGATGGTTTGGCCTGATAGAAAAGACTAGACTCAAAAGCTTGATGATGCTCTTTGGGCCTATCGTACTGTGTATAAGATGCCGATCAGCATGTCTTTGTTTCTTCTGTTGTTTGGTATGATGTGTCACTTACCCGTAGAGACTGAACACTAGGCATTTTGGGCAATCAAGAGATGCAATTTTGACTTAGACTTAGCCAGGAAGACTAGTAAACTTCAACTATCTGAGTTGGAGGAGCTTAGAAATGATGTGTGAGAAAATGCTAAGATCTATAAGGCAAGGACCAAAGATTTACATGATTAGATGATCTCCCGTAAAAGTTTTGAGCTGAACTAGAAGGTCTGGCTTTTTCGACTATCAACTTAAGCTCTTTCCCAGCAAGCTTAGGTCTAAGTGGAATGACCCATTCATTATTGATCGGATATTTCCAAACGGAGTCATTGAAATTTCTCACCTGAAGACGAGTAACTCTTTCAAGGTTAATGGACAACATCTCAAACCTTATGTTGACTGTGTTATTCCTGAACCCATCTAAGACAAGGTTTCTCTAACCTTGGTCTAATTTCTTTGGCCGAACTATGCCTAGCTGACAGCATTAAACTTAGCAACTCTGTATATATTCCAAGTTGACCAGATCTTTATTGAATTCAAGTACTGTCTTCTTTAATTGGCCTTTTTCATGCCTTTATTACAATGAGGACATTGCATAACTTAGGCATGGGGGGTGGATTCATTTTATTTTGTAATTAATTTTTGTCAGCTTTGTAAAATTTTTCCATTTATTTCACTAAAAAAAATCAAAAAGATCAAAAAAAGAAAAAGAGAATTTAGGCATTAGGAGTCTTTTCAACTTTAGGAAATGATACATTAGTACTTGAACACTTAGACTCTTCAGGTCTACGACCTTAATTAGCCTAGATGTCCACTAAAATGTGAACTCTTCAGGTGTATGACCTTAACTAGCCTAGATGTCCACTAAAATGTGACACATTTCTCAAGTCCTTGCCAGCTTTAAGTCTATCTTAATTTGTTAAATAAGTTGGGGTGATAAGTACATGGCTTATCAACCCGCTTCCTGATTTGAGGGGACTTATAGTCTAAGCATCTACACACTTTTTGCATTGACTCACTTTACAGGTGGTCTTAACAAAAATTACATAGCTAATAAACACACTATCGTGTTATGGCTGATACGTTGCTATAGTAACATGTCATAGTCGGGTGTCTAGTGCCCAGTCACACAACCTAATTTCTTTGACCATTACCTTTAGGTAAATCTTAGATCAAGGAAGTCACTTGCTTAAAAAAAAAGAAAAAGTAGAAAATGCCCAAAAAATGAAAAAATAGAAAAAGGAGGAAAAAATAAATAAGCCACACTTCGCCATATAGGTATGGTTGGCAAGTTGCCATAGGTAATCCCCTATTGCCATTTGTCCAGAACCCAGCCAACAAAAATGCATAAATAATCCTAAAATCTATGGAGAAGCAGGGAAATAGAATAAATCATGGAGATATACACTGGGTTTGCCCTTGTGTTGACCCCACAAAAATAAAAGTAGGGAGAAAGCTACCGGTCAGAAAGATAAACCTTTAGGCAGAATTTTTCTTTAGGGTTATACCTAGCATTTGTAGATATGTAAGGTCCGTTCTGTTTTGCCATTTAGTGAGTCAATCACATTTGCATATAAGATCTTAGTACTTAGAGTTCTATCGAGTCTTGGGTGGGTTGGGTAGCCGTAGAAAGCTACATCGAAACTCTAAACTCAAAAAGAACAAAAAATTAGAAAAGAAGAAAAGAAAAAAAAATGTATTTTCTTATTCAGAATAAGGCGAGGGCTTGGTAGTCTGCATTTTGGCAGACACCTGGGTATTGTTGAGTCTTTGTAGTTCAGGTCCTTAGCTGAAATTTTCTATTATTGACAAATCACTTTTGCCTTAGTAATCAAACCCTAATTCTATTCTTATAAATAGCATGTAGTCTAATTTTGTTAGGGATTAGCAAAAGATAGGCATGGGGGTGTGATAAGTCTACATTATTTTACGTAAAAATGCCTATCATGTGGGTTTCGTGGAAACTCAGGTTCATTTAGATTTGAAAACATTGCATTAATAGTGTAATCATGCATCTAGAATGATTTGTATCAATTGTATATTAATGCATGCATTTTTTGTGGCCAGGGGACAAGGCGACACTCCTGGGAGCTTTAGATGGAAATTTTGACCATATGGATGGGTTTAGAATGATGATCTCAATTCAACGACTCAAGAATCATTTCGATCGAAGTTTTGTATCATCTGATACATGGAGAAGAAGATGGATGGCTCTGATGATGCCACATGGTATCATCTGAGTCACCCACCACTACCTTTTACCTCACCCCCAACCTATGAAGGTGCAACACCAAATTATCTCCACCGTTGTATGAAAATTTGACGATGGCACACTCACCGTACCATCTTAAGATCACAGCCGTTGGATTGCAATCCAATAACCTTGATCCTCTCTCTCTTGTGCCCTCATCATTAGCCAAGCCATCACAGCCGTTCGATCGCAGATCAATGACTTGGATCATGCACGCTACAAAGCAGAGGAGCGAGGCACTCTCAAGCATGGGCCGTGGGTTCGAAACCTGATTCGCAGGGCACGAGTGGATTAAATTCCATTGTTGGATGGAGATCAAACGACCTAGATGGGGCCACGTTAGCGCTTCCATGCGCCCTTCAGACACAACGTGTGCAAGGCACGTGCTCTCAGGTGCCAGATCATCATTACATGGTGTGGCAACGACTACATGGAAGAACGGATGTGCAAGGCGTGATACGCAGGTGATCACGTGCGATCATATGCGGATGCGTGCAATCCAGATCCTCCATTCTTGATCTAATGCTTGTAAATGCATCCCCATCTCACCGGAGTAGCGTATGTGATGTGTGAGCATACTGCGCGTGGCCACAGTGCGTGTGGCGTGTATCTCGCCCTGCATTTGATGCCTTGTTTGCCAAATGATTCTTCCATGACCCTAATATATACCCTTACAACCTACCACCTTCATTTTCATCCCTTCATAGCCTTTCCTCTCCCTCTCCTAAGCTTTATAACTCCTCTTGAGCTAGTCCCAAACCCGAGATGCTCCACTAGAGTTCTAAAAAATAAATTTCCCTTTCTCTCATCCCCATTCGTGGAGCATCCGTGGCTGTCCTCTCACCTCCATTCCAAAAAGTGGATCTCGCGATGGCAACGCTTTGCACCATCCTCCCTTCGTCCAAGCTTCATTCTCCTTCTCCTATCTCAATTCTCACTCTTCCAAGCATCGTCCAACCGGCTCATCCCCCAAGCAACCAACGGGGGGGATTCTTTTCTCTCTTCTCTTTTATTTGCTTTTGCAGTGTAGGTTTCAATTCATGCATTATTTGTTATAACAAATACTTGTTTAAGCATTTATCTAAAGTTATTTTATCTCTCCCTCCATCTCTCTCTCTCTCTTTCTCTCTCTCTAATTACCTGCAAGTAGAGTAGATTCGCAAGAAATTATTTCGCCCGATCTTCTATCTTCTTTAAAATACAAAAAAAAGAAAAGCATTAAACATCAAAAATAAATAAATAAAGGTAGATTCTTCTTAAATCAAACGTCGCCTCCCTACATTCAATTCATGACTCATCGTCTTGATTATAAATATTATATGATACATCAAAATTTTATGCAAAAATATGACGACTCGGGTTTCTCTCTCCTGAAACACTAAACTCTGATATCTTCGCACGAATTTCTCAACTATCACTAGGACCCTAGGGTGAGAGAACAAGATGTAGGGTGCATATGGAGTTTCCTCTTGGCTAAGAGGGCCCCCTCGTAAGTGTCCTGCTTCTCAAGCAATCGCAGTGAGATGTCCTCTTTCCTTCCTGATGCAAAATGTATATGGTTTGTAAATGTGGATTTTTAATGTCATTGAGATGCGTAAAATCTGATCAACTTTTAAAATTTATAAACTATTTGGGTGAATATCTAGGGTCGTCCAAGGAAGGAAATGATAGTTATAAGTAGTCTCTCTCTCGCTCTCTCAAATCCTCTTTTCTTGTTGGATTTTTTAAATTAGGCCAACGAGATGTGAAAATTCACCTAAGTAGTGCTAAAAATGAAAGCAATAAAAACTTGATTCTTCCTAAGCTCACTCTAGGCAAGTGTAGCCTAGAGTAATTAGGAAGAAAGGTGTGTGGAACTATTAATAGAAGGTAATTGAAATGAAGAATTAAAATGAAACCTTTTCTCTTTTTTTTATAAGAAGTATCTCAATACAAAGCCTACTTGGAAACCTCACTTGTGTGGAGGGATTCCACACAAGTAATTTCCTAGTAGAGGAAAGCTTCCTGCTACAAAAAATATAGACAACAAAAAGGAAAAGTAATGAGTCTCCCAAATGATAAAGTAATCCTTGCCTTAAGTACGGTTGTTCCCAGCTTGAAGAGGATTCCTCCTTGCTCCTTGAAGTGCTCTGTTGAATGTTGGATGACTATGCTATCAGAATTGGTTTTGAAAATCCGTCGTTGTAGTTTGAGTCATGAAGAAATCTGTTCAACAAATAAAATTTATACTAAAAACTCTATAAAGAAATTTTGGGTCGAACACAGGGAGGCTACGTCAATCAAAATTCACAATTATAGTTTTGTGTTTTTGTTTAAAGGGCAAAATAATCACAATGGAATCAATATAAACAATAAGAGAGAGAGAGAAAGAACAATCACTTGATATTGCATAATGTTTTTACAACTAAGAAAGTGAGAAATGATTACACTAAAAAGTAAGAAATTATTACAACTAGAAAGTAGGAAAATTCTACTCTAGAAAGCAGTAAAGAGAATGGGAGAGAGAAGTTATCCTCCTTGACGATCGCTTGGAGGACAAGTCGGACGGGACAACACCTAGAAGATGAGGAACAAAGCGGGAAGGAGGACGAAGCAGGAGGAATGGGAACGAGGCAACACGTCATCATCGTCGTGGGATCCACTTCCGGAACAAGGGTGAAAACTTGGTTTTAGCTCTTGAGAAGCATCTCGGGTGTGGGATAAGCTTCTCTTAAGCTTTGCAGAGGGAGAGAGGAGAAGGGATGAGAAATTCGTATGGTAGGGGTCTCCTTTTATAGTTGCAAGGAGTGGGGGCATTTTGGATATTACAACATGAAAAACATAAATTCAGGACCTTTAATGACGGATATATTGTCACTAAAGTCCTGAACGTGACCGACGTGCACGCATTGCTCACGTGTCTCTTCGCCTTCACACTCTCAACGCTTTCGCACACCTACGCGTGCTCAGCCGTCCGATCAAGAGATTGGATAGCTTAAAACGTCCTTCGCCAATGCCTTCAAATCTTCACTGCCGCACGCCTGTGTGAGAAGATGTGTGCAAACGCGCGTCATCGCGCACGTACGCGATCAACGAACCTCTGTGCACCACGACCCCTCCCCTCGGCCGCTCGATCTCGATTTGACGGTCCAATCGCACCCGCACCCGCGCCTATTTGATTTGGAGTGCTTGGCGTGGCTCGAACGTGTGCCCTTCTCTCGCGAAGGGGTGCTCGACCACTGCGCCAAGCACTCTTCTTCGTCGCGCTGCTGAGTTTGTGCACGAGGCTCTGCGAACGTTGGATCAATATCTAACGGCCCAGATCGCACGTTGGAGACTCTTTGGAGAGGCAACGGTGGTCTTGAGGGCCAGTTGGGTGACTGGGATGGCGCCACATGGCGCCATCTTGGCCGTCCATCTTCTGAGTGTTGTAGACGGTGCCACGGGTGTTGGATTGGATCGATTTTCACACCGTTAGGCTACGATCGTTGATTCGAACCCATCCGTGCAGACGGATTTGTCATCTGAGGTGCGGATTAACACCATCTTGGCCCTTGATCTTTGGGTTCCTCGGTCTCTATCTAGTGCTACGGATGTCCGATTAGGGTGATCTTGAAGTCATTGAACTCCAATCGTCACCCTAATCAGATCCGTATGATTGGATCTTCGATCCGAGACCCCGATAAAAAAGTTGCCCTATCCCTGACCATAAAAGGAGACAATTACTATATAATTTATACAACTTGACCTAAATGCATGATTATGCATGTTATGCACTATTTACAATGTATAATGGTAATGTGACACTAAGAACATGCATTAATAGACATTTTAGGTTAATTAGATGTATGCACATCACACCCCCATGCCTATCTTTTGCTAGTCCCTAGCAAAAACTACATGCTATTTATAAAAGAATTAGGTTGGATTACCCAGGTAAAAATCATTTTCAACATTAAGAAATTTTTACTTAGGACCTAAACTTTCAAAGACACAACAGTGCCCTGGTATCTGCCAAAATGCAGACCGCCTCAAGCCCTCACCTTATTCAAAGAAAAATCTCTTTTTCTCTTTTTCTTCTCTTCTAATTTTTTTTGGATTTTTGAGTTTAGGGTTATACAGTGGCTTTCTACGGCCACTCAACCCACCCAAGATTTGATGAGAACCCTAAGTTCTAAGCATCTTATTGTGAATGTGATAGACTCGTTGATCAGCAATCAGAACAGACTTCGGGTTTCTACGCCCCTAGGTGACCTTAAAAAGAGAGTTCTGCCTAAAGGTGTATCTTTACGACCGGTAGCTTTCTCCTACTTCTATTTTTTATGGGGTCAACACAAGGGTGAGTCCAGTGTATATCTCCCCGGCTTATTCTACTTCTCCACTTCTTCCTAAGTGTTTTTGGAATTTTTAGTGCATTTCTTGAACTGGTTTTGGACAATCGATCGATGAGCTATTACCACCACAACTTGCCAGCCATACTCGTGAGGCGAAGTGTGGCTTATTTCTTTTTTTTTCTTTTTGTTTCTTTTCTCCTTTTTATTTTTCTTTTTCTTTTCTTTTTTTGACTTTCTTTTTCTTTTTAAGTAGGTGACTTCCCTAGTCTAAGATTTACCTAAAGGCAGCAAGAAGAGAGTGGTCCAGTGACTGGGCTCTAGACAACCTACCTATGGGGTATTACCCACGATAACTTGCCAGCCACATCACCCTAGGAGGTTCATTAGCTACCTAATTTCCATTAAAACCGTTGAACAACGAGTCAGTGACGAATAGTGTGTAGATGCTTAGACTTAAAGTTCCCTAAAATTAGAGGGTAGGTTGATAAGTCGTGTACTTATCACTAAACTTATTTAATCAAATTAAAATAGAATTCAGGATGGAGAGGACTCAATAACAAATCCACATTTTAGTGGATACTCAGGTTGATTAAGCCCAAAGACCTGAAGGGTCTTAGTGTTTAGATCCTACTGTAAAATTTCATAAGATTGAAAGGTCCTAATGTCCAAGTATTCCTTCCTAATTCAATTTTTTTATGTATATATAAGAAGACAAATAGAATTTACAAAAATTCCACAGAGCTGACAAAATTATTCAGAAATGAATCCACCACCTCATGCCTAGCTGATGCAATGTCCGCAATGAGAATAAAAGACATGAAAGGATGGGTAGAGTGTAGAAGATATCACTTGAATATGAAGCTTGGGTCAGCTTTGAGTCAGACTGTACAACTGCTGAGTTAAATGCCGTCAGCTAGGCGAAGTCCAGCCAAAGAAGTCACAATATGGCTAGAGCAACCGTGTCTGAGACGGGTTCTGGAATAGTTCGGTCAATAACAGGCTTTAGATGTTGATCGTTGACTTTGAATGAATTACCCGTCTTTAGGTCAGAGATCTGAACAGCTCCGTTTGGAAATATTTGATCGATAATGAACGAGTTATTCCATTTCAACCTAAGTTTGCCAGGAAAGAGCTTAAGTCGAGAATCGAATAGCCAGACCTTCTAGCTCGGCTCAAAGCTCTTGCAGGAAATCAATTGGTCATGAAGAGCTTTGGTCCGAGCCTTGTAGGTCTTAGCATTCTCATATGCATCATTTCTGAGCTCCTCCAACTTAGATAGTTGGAGTTTCCTGGTCTTCCCAGTTAAACTCAGAGCTAGATTGCACTACTTGATTGCCCAGAATGCCCTATGCTCAATTTCTACGAGTAAATGGCACGCCTTTCCATACACCAGACAAAACGGAGACATGCTGATGGGCATTTTATATGCCGTACGATAAGCCCAAAGAGCGTCCTCAAGCTTTTGAGTCCAGTCTTTGTGATTAGGCCTAACCATTTTCTGCAGAATATTCTTGATCTCCTGATTGGAGATCTCGGCCTATCCATTCGTCTGGGGATGTGATGAGAACCTCATCATGAGCCCTAACTAGCTCATCTTGACCTAAGAAAGAGAATAAAAGCTCCTACATAACCTAGAGAAGGGCCTAATTCAAGGAAGAACTGTTCTAAGAAGAAAACATGAAATAAAGGATAAAATTACAATTTTGCCATTGCAGTACATCAACAGGATTTCTCAGAGGCTAAACATAGGTCAAATGGTTTAAAGAAGATAAAAAGTGAGTTGGTTCAGTCAGAAATGTGTTCTTGTGAGAGCTAGGAATTAAATGACATTCTGTAACCCTAAAATAGACTCACATAATTCAGTAAGGTTATGGTCAGAATAAAAATCAACTAAACCCTCTAAAATTCGTGGAAAAATATCCTCTAGGGTTTAGAATCTTCAATTTGGCCTTTGGAACCTATTTTGACCTAGATTGGGGTCCTAGCTCATTATTTGACCTAATTTGGGTTTTTATGTAAAATGTCTAGTTAAACATGGTCAAACCTAAAATCCAACTTCACCATTGGATTCCTTAGGTCCAAATTAGGTTTGTGCGAAAATTTGTACCTAAGGGGAGGTCATCTTGACCTACTTTGCAAAAGAGTCCACCCAATTACATTCTGGCCCCTAACTTTTGAAAACTCTTGTGTAGACCCCCCTAACTTCCTCACCACCCTTACAATCAGGTCCCTTTGCCATTAAAGTGGAGGAATCCTACTCCGACGAGGAGTTTAAGGGGATTACTCCCTGATTCCTCAGAGATCACCTCCCAGATTTGGAAGGAAGATTCTCTAAGGAATTCCCTTCCATCTGAGCATGATCCCAATCACTGATTCGCACCCAATCTCTCGTGCGAACGCATGAAAGATTTGGGTCTCCAACTGATTCCTTCTCCGGTGAGGACTCTCACGCTTGGAAGCTTGTCTTCCAAGCACAAGAGCCCCTGCCAGCACCTATAAAAGGACCACCACCTCCGACTGCATAGAATTAGCTTGACTTGGCCGGAGAACCACCCAAATTTCCTCCCTTCTCCTCCGGCCAAGTGTCCAGCAAGCTCCGGTGGGTCCTCCTCCTCTTTCTCATCACTCTGCCACAATACCAGTGGCAGAGACATCTTCGTCTCTTTCCTCCGCGTCGCGCCATACCCGCACATGTGCTCCAGCCCCTTCGTCGTCGCCGCTCTCCCTCCACTGGACATCTTCTTCTCCGGTGGTGGCAAGTACGGCCAGCCGCCTCTCTATCCCCCTTCATCCATTAAACTAGGTTAGAATGCTTCCCCTCTCTCCCCTCTTCATTTCCCCTCTCTTAATTTCTACTTTCGACCACTCGACGCCGCAGACCACCACCACCTTCTCCATCTCCGGCCGACCACTGGCGAAGGCGCTTCCACTGCTCCATACCTCCACATGCCTCGCCAGACCCCTCATCACCTCTGCCATCACCCATTGAGCATCCTTCGCCCTTCCACTGACCGCCATCACCTACCTAAATGCCCATCGAACACACCCATAAACACGGCCACAGAACGACCTAGGCACACACACCTAGGCCACCCCGCAGCCAGCCACCCACCACTTCACCTTCACCTTGACACGAAGAAGCTTCCCATGTGCTCTAATGAGGTCACAAGGCTATATTCATGAACTTCAGGTTGACCCCCCTTTCCACCATTGATGCAGAAGCAAGCTTGCTTGTAAGCTTCGCTCCAGGTCATGTGATCCAGGCGTCAGAGTCCTAGAAGCCGTGGGTTGAGTGCGTGAACACATCCATCCAAGAGATTGGCTAAAAGAGCGACTCCAGCAGCGACAATTGAGTGAAGCACCTCACCTGCAAGCACGAAGAAGTAGGTGAAACTTTTAGTCCCACCTCGTGAACTCAAGAGCGCGGTGAGTGGTTTATATTGAATTTACTTTTTTAGCTTATCGCCTCAAACGACACGGGGTGAGGTCCCTCGCCCGCGCCCATGCCTCATCTGCGACGCACACCCATGCAGACCTAGTACCCAACCCGTATACCCTACACTCCTCGCACACTACACCACACCGGTGCACCTGGACCCGGGCACGCGAAACCCGACCCGATTACCCGGCTCTAGGAGAGCGAACCCAAGAGAGAAATAGAGAGAGTGATGCAGGGGAGGGTAGGGGATGGGTTTTGCTCTTCACATTGTAGGGAAGAGAAGAAGGGAAAGAAGAGGAGCTAAGGTGCAGCCGCAATGAAGGAAGAAGAAGGAAGGAGGAAGCTAAGGTGCAGCAGAAGTGAAGGAAGAAGGATTTGGAAGAAGGGAAGTAGAAGGTGCTATACCCGCAAAGGAGAGCTAAGGAAGAAGCTAAAGAAGAGAGGCACGGCTAAGGTAGAGGAAAGGAAGAAGAAGCCAAAGGAAAGAAGAAAGGTAGGAGAAGGCAGAAAGAAATAGAAGACCAAAGTTAAAGAAGAGAAAGTCAAGGAAGAAGAGAAGGAAGAAAGCGAAACAGCAAAAGAAGAAGAAGAAAAGAAAGAAGAGAAGCAGAAAGGAGAAGGCAGAAAGAGAAGAAAGAGAGCCAGAGAAGAAAAGAAGAGAGAGAAGAAACATATCTTTTTAAGACGTCTGATTATAGAATCAGACGTCCAATTCTTCTTTTGCTTCATTTTCATAAACTCATGCATTCTAGTTTGAATTAGATTTTGAGTAAATTTAAGTGTTTGAATTACATTGATTGAGATTAGTGAATAAATTCCATTTGCTCCCTGTGTTCGACCTTGGATACTTAGGTTTTTGAGTAATAAAAATTCTTATTTATTTTCAAGGCAATTTCATTTATACTACAATGCACATCTTTTTAAAACCGATTTCGCCCCGTCAACATCTTGGCGCCATTGCCGGGGAAGCAACGCACAATAATTTACTAATCTCTACATTATTTTTTATTCTATTTGAACACTAACTTGCCCTATTTGTTTTGTTGTGATCTTGCAAGGTATTTCACGAGAAGATCTCCCACGCAAGTCAACCACTCCAGGGTAGGTAATCTCTTTTCTTCCCTAATCCATTGCCTAATCCTTGAAAGACAAAAGGAAGCAATCAAAATAGGAATTACTTGCCTTCTCTTTATAGTAATCATCACTCAAAAGTCTAGTTTCCTTATTTGTGAGATAAAATTTTCAAATCTGATTGAAGTGGAAGCAATTTTTAGAACCAATCCCACAAATTCCCGTGCCTAGTAGAATTCACGCTTAATCTCCGCAGACAACACACTTCTTGTTTTAAGTCCAAAGAGAAATTTTGTGAAAAGAAAAGAGGATTGGAAATAAAACCAAAGTAGGGTTTCTACATTATGGTTTTGGAGTGCTAGTCACACATGCTTGTTTAAAAGGAAATAAACCCACCCGCATTTGTTTGCTACCCAAGCCCTTGATTGAAGAGATCTAAACAAGACAAACCCTAAAAAATTGAGCTCTAATATCACTTGAATCTTAAAATCTTGGACCTAATAAACTGGGTGATCTCTAGGTTTTGACCTAGAATCACTCTGCCATCTTTAGGACAGGTCAGGTGAAGTTGACCCCTTGGGTCAATCAACCTCCAAATTTGGTCACAACATCAAAACATCTAAAGTTCAAGTGAAAACCCTAAAGCACCTTTGAAATAAGAGTGATAGACTTAAGAGGTCAAGGTCCCCATTCTGGTCTACCTGGAATCTCAGTGACAAGAGAGGTCGAGTGGGGAAAACCCTGTAACCCGTGGGGATGCTCTACCGTGTAAGGGTCTTTGTGGGACTCTCCCTCTTTGCCTGCCCAGGTAATTCTTAGGTGGACGACCTTCTGATCTAGGGGTATCATCCGCCCTAGACCTCCATAGTCATCCAACATCTTTGGGTGCCTTGATTGGGTCAAAAACACCTCCAATCCCTCATATCTTTTCTTTAGTGCACACACATACATTTTCAGTGGAACTCTCTACTCAGATTTAATCACTTCATAACTTGAATTCTACATCTTGATTTAAACTCTGATTCTACATCTTGATTCCACCACCTGATCCAAATATGCAGCCAAACCACTTAGGACTACCATTCAAGAAACCTAAAGCTCGGAGATCCATGAGAGATAGGATGATTGAGGATGCCCTGAATTCTATGAAAATGAAGACAAAACCTCAACACCAGTAGAAAACATTCAGATTAGTGTACCAACAACCACAACTTTCATCATAAACTGTGGCCAAATATTATTAACAGAAGCCACAAAAAGATCAACCCGAGTTATGCTCATCACAAGATACATTGAGATAGAAAAATTGCACAATCTTGAATACCTTCAATGCATGACAAATCCTGTACTTTGGGAACAACACCAAGATGATCTTAAAAAATGGGAAGAAATGATGGGATTATTGAAACAAATTATCAATCAGAAATACCCGTATATGCCACAAACAGATGATGAACCATCTTGGAACAATATCAAGGATCAATCTGATTTCCTAGATCTCAGGCTTGGGGAACAAAGTGGTTGTAAATTCCCAACCCAGATAGAATACAACATGCCTGATATTGAATTAGGTTGGGAAATTGCAGGAGAACACAATGTTGAGCCAACACTAAACCCTAGATCACCAAGCTTAGAATTCCAAAACTCCTACAATAAGGAGATTAGAATTGAACCTCTCGAGGGTGTAAATTCCAACCCTTATTCTGATAAGGTGACCCTTGAAGGCAATTCGGACCTAGATCCTAGTGATTTAACCCACATCCCAAGCCTAGAATCTGGATCTAAAACCCATTGGGAAGATTACAAGGCCCCATATGAAGAAGATCAAAATTTCAATGAAGAATATGATTTTGGGCCTTTATTTGATGAATATCCCTCGCCAACATCATCAGAGAGACAAATCAATTTTTCGGAAGTCATGCCAATTTACGATATAGAAACTGAGGAGTTGGACGAGTGGGGCTTCAATTGGATCTGTCCTACCAGCTTACCAGATAAGGACACCTTTTTAAGCTCAGAATTGACATCTAGGCTAGACCCCAGTCAGGCTGCTGAATCTACATCATGTGATTTATTCTATGGTGGAACTCAAGATCTTCAATCTCATTCAGAATGTGATTTTCGCAATATCTTCGACAATTTCGAATCTGACCATGATTTCGGAGAAAATCTGCTTCCTAAATACAATAAGCCAATCTATGACCTCAGCTCCCATGATTCATTCTCCGACTCTGACTCTAAGGTCTCGGTTCCCGAGATCACTGATTTAAGTTCAGATTCCAGTAACATGGAAGCATTTCTTTTTGATCCTCAGGAATGAAAACCAGAAAATGCCGAGAGTGATTGCAACCCAGAATACGAATCTTTTCTCAATCCAGATTTCCCACATCCTATAGACACTCTCCAGGCATTCATTTTTTATTTTGAAAGTTACGATGAAGACTCTCTACATGAGACCACCTGTCATTCCTTTCTAGAAGAGCCCTCATACACAATTCTCATTGAAGCCACCTCTTCCACACATACAGAATCGAGCAAAACCCATTTTCAACCCCGACCCGCAATCGGACTCAATTACTATTCTGATTCACCTCTCACTGAGCCGTTTGCAGATGATTCAACTCCACATCTATATCGGGCATCGGGTATCGATTAGACTAAAAATCATGATCCATCATTCTTTGATCACCCATGTAGGGTTTCCACATTATTCACTGATCATTTTTCGGAGCCCTACTCTGACCAGGCTGATTCAACTTAGCCTAAACCTAAGTTTTCATTTCCACATCCATCAGAGCTTCATTGCATATGGTGGGTTCCGCATCTGTTAATCTACATATATCAACCCACTAGATTAATAGGGTTTAGGCTGCATCATCAGCCCACTGATATTAACAAGTACCTGGTTGGACCAACCAGGCTCTTAATCAAGGTGCTTGTTTTACAAAACTCTACTGATTTGACCACTCCCTCTCCATCCCATGTTCCACTCGGTTGAAGACGTTGAATTTAGCACTGAACGGGAGGCAATCCGTCGTTCCAAAAACCCGTGATCCATCTGATTATCCATCTGTACTCCACGTCTACTGCACCTTGAGTTCAGTCTTAGACCAGTCGATCCCACCTCTGGTACACGTACCATAGCTTAAAATCATTCGCAGCAGTCATTTCCTGCCCATTCGTCCACGTAATTTATCCTGTTCTAAGCCCCTGAACCCAACACTGTTTCACACCCTCCGTTTACAATGACATTGCAAAACTTAGGCATGGGGAGGTGGTAAAGTGCATACATACAAAACCAAGAAAAGTCAGAAGGATTCTCATAAAAAAATTCACATATATCAAAAAAATCAAAAAAATAGAAAATTATAAAAAAAATAAAAAATAAAAAATGGAGGGAGGAAAATTTTGAATCCACGTAATCATGAGGAGGAATAGAGAAAAGAGACAAAAAGGAGCACAAAATGAAAAAGAAAAAGAGATAGTCATTAGTAAGAGATTAAGGAATTAACCGAAGTTCTAAACCACATCAAGGAAAAAAGAGAATTAAAGAAGAAAAAGTGCTAATGAGACACAAAAAGAGATTAGCAGGATCGCTGATCTTAGGCCTTTCGGGCTAGACTCTTAGGCTTAAAAATTCAAGTATCAGCTAAGATCTGGATAATCCTCAAGAGGTTGGGGAAAATACGAAGCTTAAGTATTAGGTCCAAGGCTTAGGGAGTATTCGGCCCAGTTAACTGACCTTTGATTTGTGGGATTCAGCAACCTAAGTGCCCCAATCCACACACAGTCAGGTTCAATGCGCATAACTATCAAAATCATGCAAAAAGCATTTTAATGTTCTGAAAAAGTTGCCTAGATTAGGAGCAGACGATCAACACAAGCTGATTTGGAAAAGTTCCCAGCACAGAGAGGGGGAAATTCCCCATGAAAATGCGTAACAACATATCGTCTCCTCGGTGTTTGTCTCCTATGATATTTAAATATCCTACCGGGGGCACATAAGCACTCTGCTAGTTCAGATACCATGGGCGGCATTATCATGAAATGTCGATTGCCAGGGTTTGAATTCGGCCATGGAACACCATGGGCGGAATTATCTCGAAATCTCGAAAGCCAGGGTTCTGGGGGTTGCCATGGGCGGTGCTATCATGAAGCATCGATTGCCAAGGACCTTTGAGGATTGATGATGGGGATGAGGAATCCGATACAGACCGTGTTGAGAAGCCAATCCGAAGCTAGAAATAAAAAGAAAAGAGAAAGAAAACTCTCCAAACAAATAAATCCTCTGTCTCTCTCTTACAAAAATGCACTACAAACTGTACCTAAGCTAAAAATGTCTCAAGCACGGGTGCTTTAATCGCGGAGTCCAACGAACCCTAGGATAGTTCCTGCGGGCCTTAAAAGCCGTTGTGGAGGATCGAGGCTAAAGCTGGTCAGGCCCAGATTTTGGTTGGTACTTGAGTACCTCTAGGCCTAGTGTCGGCATTCTTATCTAGTCACAAAAGAAAAAGAGAAAGCACTTATCATAACTGGTGACAGAAACTCAAGGTCTAAAACAAAAGTTAAAACCTTGAAATTTTGCTAAGGGATTAGCAAAAGCTAGGCATAGGGGTATGATGAGAATCTCATCATGAGCCCTAACTAGCTCATTTTGACCAAAGAAAGAGAATAAAAGCTCCTACATAACCTAGAGAAGGGCCTAATTTAAGGAAGAACTGTTCTGAGAAGAAAACATGAAATAAAGGGTAAAATTGTAATTTTACCATTTCAGTACATCAACGGGATTTCTCAGAGGCTAAACATAGGCTAAATAGTCTGAAGAAGATAAAAAGTGAGTTATTTCAGTCAGAAATGTGTTCTTGTGAGAGCTAGGAATTAAATGACATTCTGTAACCCTAAAATAGACTCACATAATTCAGTAAGGTTATGGTCAGAATAAAAATCAAATAAACCCTCTAAAATTCGTGGAAAAATATCCTCTAGGGTTTAGAATCTTCAATTTGGCCTTTGGAACCTATTTTGACCTAGATTGGGGTCCTAGCTCATTATTTAACCTAATTTGGGTTTTTATGTAAAATGTCCTATAAAACATAGTCAAAACTAAAATCCAACTTCACCATTGGATTCCTTAGGTCCAAATTAGGTTTTTACCAAAATTTGGACTTAAGGGGAGGTCATCTTGACCTACTTTGCAAAAGAGTCCACCCAATTACATTTTAGCCCCTAACTTTTGAAAACTCTTGCGTAAACACCCCTAACTTCCTCACAACCCTTACAATCAGGTCCCTCTACCATTAAAGTGGAGGAATCCTACTCCGACGAGGATTTGAAGGGGATTACTCCCTGATTCCTCAAAGATCTCCTCCCAGATTTAGAAGGGAGTTTCTCTAAGGAATTCCCTTCCACCTGAGCATGATCCCAATCACTGATTCGCACCCAATCTCTCGTGCGAACGAATGAAAGATTTGGGTCTCCAACTGATTCCTTCTTCGGCGAGGAGTCTCGCACTTGGAAGCTTGTCTTCCAAGCACAAGAGCCCCTGCCAGTACCTATAAACGGACCACTACCTCCGGCCGCACAGAATTAGCTTGACTTGGCTGGAGAACCGCCCAAATTTCCCCCCTTCTCCTCCGGCCAAGTGTCCAGCAAGCTCCGGTGGGTCCTCCTCTTTCTCGTCACTCTGCCACAATACCAGTGGCAGAGACATCTTCGTCTCTTTCCTCCGCATCGCGCCATACCCGCACGCGTGCTCCAGCCCCTTCATCGTCGCCGCTCTCCCTCCACTGGACATCTTCTTCTCCGAAGGCGGCAAGTACGGCCAGCCACCTCTCTATCACCCTTCATCCATTAAACTAGGTTAGAATGCTTCCCCTCTCTCCCCTCTTCATTTCCCCTCTCTTAATTTCTACTTTCGACCCCTCGACGCAGCAGACCACCACCACCTTCTCCATCTCCGGCCGACCACCGGCGAAGGTGCTTCCACTGCTCCATACCTCCACACGCCTCTCCAGACCCCTCATCACCTCCACCATCACCCACTGAGCATCCTTCGCCCTTCCACTAACCGCCATCATCTCCCTAAACGCCCACCGAATGCACCCATAAACACAGCCACAGAATGACCTAGGCAAGCACGCCTAGGCCGCCCCGCAGCCAGCCACCCACCACTTCACCTTCACCTTGACACGAAGAAGCTTCCCATGTGCTCTAATGAGGACACAATACTGTATTCGTGAACTTCAGGTTGACCCCCCTTTCCGCCATTGATGCATAAGTAAGCTTGCTTGGAAGCTTCACTCCAGGTCATGTGCTCCAGGCGTCAGAGTCCCAGAAGGCGCAGGTTGAGTGCGGGAACACATCCAGCCAAGAGATTGGCTAAGAGAGTGACTCCAGCAGCGGCAATTGAGTGAAGCACCTCACCTGCAAGCGCGAAGAAGCAGGTGAAACTTTTAGTCCCACCTCGTGAGCTCAAGAGTGCGGTGAGTGGTTTATATTGAATTTACGTTTTTAGCTTATCGCCTCAAATAACATGGGGTGAGGTCCCTCGCCACGCCATCGCCTCCTCCACGACGCACACCCACGCGGACCTGGTACCCGACCTGTATACCTTGCACTCCTCGCACACTACACCATGCCGGTGCGCCTAGACCCGGGCACGTGAAACTTGACCTAATTACTCGGCTCTGGGAGAGCGAACCCAAGAGAGAAATAGAGAGAGTGACGTGGGGGAGGGTAGGGGATAGGTTTTCCTCTTCACTGTGTAGGGAAGAGAAGAAGGGAAAGAAGAGGAGCTAAGGCACAGCCGCAATGAAGGAAAAAGAAGGAAGGAAGAAGCTACGGTGCAGTAGAAGTGAAGGAAGAAGAAGGACTTGGAAGAAAGGAAGCAGAAGGCAATGTAGCCGCAGAGGAGAGCTAAGGAAGAAGCTGAAGAAGAGAGGCACGGATAAGTCATAGGAAAGGAAGAAGAAGCCAAAGGAAAAAAGAAGGGCAGGAGAAGGTAGAAAGAAATGGAAGGCCAAAGTTAAAGAAGAGAAAGTCAAGGAAGAAGAGAAGGAAGAAAGCCAAAGAAGAAGAAGAAGAAGAAAAGAAAGAAGAGAAGCAGAAAGGAGAAGGCAGAAAGAGAAGAAAGAGAGCCAGAGAAGAAAATAAGAGAGAGAAGAAACATATCTTTTTAAGATGTCTGATTATAGAATCAGACGTCCAATTCTTCTTTTGCTTCATTTTCATAAACTCATGCATTCTAGTTTGAATTAGATTTTGAATAAATTTAAGTGTTTGAATTACATTGATTGAGATTAGTGGATAAATTCCATTTGCTCCCTGTGTTCGACGTCGAATACTTAGGTTTTCGACTAATAAAAATTCTTATTTGTTTTCAAGGCGATTTCATTTATACTACAACGCACATCTTTTAAAACCACGATCTCGCCCCGTGATAGGATGGTAAGGTGTGGAGATTCTGTGATTAACCTCGTATTTGTCCAGTAAATTACGAAACTGGGCATTAGTGAAATGAGTGCCACCATCGCTGATGATGGCCCTCGGGATCCCGAACCTACTGAAGATGTTCTTCTTGACAAAATCAATGACCACCTTGTGGTCATTGGTCTGAGTGGGAATAGCCTCGATCCACTTGGACACGTAATCAACAGCGACGAGAATGTACTGATGTCCAAATGAAGGGAGGAAGGGTCCCATGAAGTCGATGCCCTAAAGGTCAAAGATTTTGACAGGAAGAATCGGGTTTAAGGGCATCAAATCTCTCTTGGTTATGCTCTCGAGTGCCTGGCATCGAGAACACGACCTTGAGAATTCCTGGGCATCCTTGAATAAAGACGGCCAATAGAATCCAGATTGCAAAATTTTTGCAGCTGTCTTTTTCCCAGAGAAGTGTCCACCACACGCAAATGCATAGCAGAACTCGAGTGTACTCTTGAATTCATTATCCGGAATGCATCGACAAATAATCTGATCAGAGCCGATGCGGTACAGTTCAGGGTTCTCCCAGAAGTAATATTTGGCCTTAGATTTGAGTCTATCCCGTTGTTGCTTGGTCCAATCCTGGGGGATTTGACCAACGGCCAAATAATTAACGATGTCAGCAAACCACGGGGTTTGGACACCTGAAACTGTAAGGATGGTTTCGTCCAGAAAAGTATCAGCAATCGGAATGTCCAAATGAGAAGAATCACTTAGAAGTCTCGACAGATGATCCGCCACCACATTTTGTATCCTGGATTTATCCTTGATTTCAAGATCAAATTCTTGAAGCAGAAGAATCCAACGAATAAGCCGGGGTTTGGCATCCTTTTTGGCCAAGAGATGTCTCAAGGCCGAGTGGTCGGTATATATGATGACGTGAGACCCTAAGAGATAAGTCCTGAATTGCTCTAAAGCAATACTACAGCTAATAATTCCTTCTCAATAACAGTGTAATTCCTCTGGGCCTCGTCCAGAGTTTTATTAGCATAGTACATGACAGAGGGCTTCCTATAAACTTTCTGACCCAAAACAGCCCCGATCACGTAATCAGAAGCGTCGGTCATGATCTCAAAAGAGGCTGTCCAAACCGGTGGTTGAAACACCGGAGCACAAGTTACTGCCATTTTAAGAAAATCAAATGCCTTACAGCATGATTCATCGAAATCAAACGGCATTTCTTTGGCGAGAAGATTACTTGGAGGACAAGCAACCTTCGAAAAGTCCTTGATGAATCTCTTGTGGAATCTCACATGACCAAGAAATGATCAAATTTGTTTGACAGATGTGGGAGGAGGAAGTTTAGCGATAGCATCAACCTTAGCTTTATCCACTTCGATTCCCCATTCAGAGATTACATGACCCAAGACGATGCCTTCTTGTGTCATGAAATGATTCTTTTCCCAACTAAGGACCAATCTTGTTTTGATGCATCGTTTAAGAATCATTTCAAGATTAGGTAGACAAGAGTCAAACGATTTTGTAAAAACAGAGAAATCATCCATGAAGACTTCCATAAACTCTCCCACCATGTCAGAGAATATGGCCAGCATACACCTTTGAAAATTCGCAGGTGCATTGCATAAGCCGAATGGAATCCTATAGAAAGTAAAGGTTTCATAAGGACAGGTGAAAGCCATTTTTTCCTGATCCTCAGGATGGATAGGAACTTGGTTGTATCCTGAGTAACCATCAAGGAAATAAAAGTACTTCTGCCTGACTAATCTTTCCAAGATTTGATCAATGAAGGGTAAAGGAAAATGATCCTTTTTCATGGCTGTGTTCAGCTTCCTATAATCAATACAGATCCTCCAAGAGGAAGCTGAACGAGTTGTGACAGATTCTCCTTTCTCATTAGTCACAACAATAATCCTAGCTTTCTTGGGAACAATCTGCACGGGACTTACCCAAGGACTATCAAAGATCGGATAAATGATTCCTGCATCAATCCACTTAATAATCTCCTTCTTGACCACTTCTCGCATATTTGGGTTTAATCTCCTCTGCATTTGGCGAGAAGGGCGGGATCCATCTTCCAAAAATATTCTGTGATTGCAATAAGATGGCTCGATCCCCCTGAGGTCATGAATGGTCCAACCAATTGCCTCCTTGTGTTCCTTCAAGGACTTAATCAGTTTAATCTCCTGCTCCTTTGTTAATTTAGCACTGATAATCATAGGGAGCATCTTATGTGGTCATAAAAACTGATATTTCAGATTCTCAAGTAATGGCTTCAGTTCAAGCTGGGGCTTCAAGACCACCTTCCTCGGAATAGATTCTCTTGACTTATGCTTCTATGTACATAAATCCTTTAAAAATTTTGCGTAAGTCGGTATATGTTTGATAGCGTCGAGGAGCAGGATATTAATCTCGACATTCTTGAAAATATTTAGAAGCTCCTCATTACTATCAACAGACTTCTTCCTTGATCTAATCAAGGCCTCAGGAAAAGGAACATGAGTCGGATCTTCGGAATCAAGTTCCTGAGCCTTGATTTCTTCTCCAGAGTTCTCCTTTCTCTCCTCAGGTTCTTCAGGATTCGGTAAATCAGAACAGTGTAGTTGTGGATCTTGAGTTTGTTTACCACTCCTTAAGGCAATAGAATTAGCGGATGCATACAAGTTTGGGTCTTGGGGAGGGTTAGGAAGGATTGGAGGGGCTTCATTAGACAAGAACCATTGATTTGCAAAACAAGAAGAGGAAGGACCCTACTCAACCACCTAAGCATGTGCGTGTGGGTCCCTCTGATTCCCGTACCCATGGGCTTGATTGCCCAAATTCAGGATATTACGTGGGTTGGGTATGGGTTGAGATGGTAGAGATCCGGGTTGACAAGAATTAGCTATAAGCCCAGTTTGCAAGTTGTCCAGCGAGGTTTTCATTTGCTGCATAAGCTGGAGCATAGATCCTTGCATCTCTACCATTTATCGGTTCAAATTAGCCTGCCCTACGGGTTGATGGGCATTCCAAGCTGGCTGATTGACCTGATTTGCGGGCAATTGAGTGTAAACATGACCCTAACCCATTGGTCGTTGCGGAGCATAGTTGCTGGGTCGGAATTGGGTCTGCTGCCCTGGGTTTTTCCAGGAGAAGTTAGGGTAGTTTCTCCAACCCGGATTATAAGCATTGGAGTAAGGGTTGGATCTAACATTCTCCTGTACAGCACAAACATCCTCATCGGGTTAGGATGGAGAGAAAGAAAGGGTTGGATCAGAGAAACTGGGATTAAAGGCCCCAGTTTGGAACCCATGGGGTTTCGAATAATGCTGGCTCGCAGGTTGAGCCGCACCAAGTTGATTCACGAACTCCTGTCCAAAAGGAGCTCGCAAAGAATGGAATCCTGAATTCTGGGATTGAGTGGATTGAGAGTTGTTCATTGAAGTTTTCAGCCATCCACTCTTCTATTCTCTTAGCATCCAAGTCCACCTTATCAAGTTTATTACAAATCAATTCCATATCGAAAGAATGAGAGTCGTGGACTTCATTAACATTCGATCTGGGCTGCTAAGACCGATTAAAAGTATCCATGGAGGCATGATTGATCAAATTCTCGCTCATCTCCTCAAACAAATCGTGCACGCTATCTACGTCTTTGTTGAGGAAATTGCCTCCACAAGAAGCGTCCACGTGATTTCTGAGTTACTCAGTCAACCCGTGGTAGAAAATCTACACGAGTTACCATTTTGGCACCTCATGGTGTGGACACCTTTGCAATAGGTCCTGGAATTGCTCCTAGGCAACATGAAACTACTCCCTCGGCCGCTGGGTGAATGTAGTAATTGCCCGTCTCAATGCATTGGTACGTCCGATAGGGAAGAATTTCTTCAGGAAAGCCGATTTCTACTCATTCCAAGTTGAAATTGGTCTTCCTATAGTCCTATACCAATGAGCAGCTTTATCCTTAAGAGAGTAGGGGAAGAGCCAAATGATCATTTGCTCCTCATTCACGTTTCATCCCTTGGTGGTCTGGACCAAAGTGGTCCAGTCCTCCAAGTGCTGAAATAGGTCTTCAAAGCCAAGCCCATGGAAATGTTTGATCAGGCTTAACACCTGGGGCTTGAAGGATCAAAAAAATCCTTCAAGGGCTAAGAGCCCTGCATTCTCTAGAACCATTCTTGCATTCTCTGCATTTATTCCAGCTGCCTTCGAAATACCTCCTGTGGATCCTGAGGCAGAGGAGGCTGTTGATTGACCATGGGATCAATTTGGCCAAAATCCAATCTACGCCTCCTAGAATACTCTAGTGGTCCTTCCAATCGGGGATTCAATGACCTTCTTCCCAGCATAAACTAGGGAAAAGGTCGGAAGGACTGGGGATAAGAACCCTGCAGCAAACAAAACAAGCATGTCCTTAAGTGGGGTAGCCTAAGGATCTACAGACTCTCAAAACCTGCCTTAAGATTATAAACGATTTACTCTACTTATGTCTACTCAATCCAACCAGTTAGAAGGAGGGACTTGGGAAAAGGTTCTTCCTTCGGCTTGCACCTCCAGTTCCTAGTGTACCCCCCAGAGACGGTCGTTTGACGTTACTCTCCTAGCTAGACATCAGATTGATCAGTACAAGCAGGATAATCGTAAACAATCTCAGATTGGATCCCGAAGAGCGAATCAGTCCTTAAGGCCAACGTCTACTCAATTATATTGAGGCTTGGGATTGTAGTGCTTATGGAATGTGGTGGGCCATTAAAATGGGTTGTACCCTTAATGATCAATTAAGTATGTGTAAGTGCTGCACAACCAGGGTTTTCAAGAAAGATTATTTGTGATGAGTAGATTTTAATGTTCAAATCTTGTTTAAGTAGCTTTTAGGGTTTAGAATTAGGTTTAATTCAATCAAGTTTGAGGCAAACCAGATTTTCAAGCACTGGTGAAGATTGCTTTCCTTTTGAAATAAAACATAAAGTGGAGTGCCTGGTATGAACCTAGATTGAAAATCCTAAAAGGAAGCTACTTGGTGAGTTGATTTTAGGTTAAGTGGTGCAGCCCAAACAATTCAAATAATTGGCCACAATTGCACCACTGAGTTAGGCACACAAAATGATTAACCTAGAATGATTTCTACTCTTTTATGTGTTGATTACGTGTACCGGTTCCACATATCAGAATCCATTTGAGTAGAAGAAAATCAATTAGGTTAAGTGCCTTGAATGTGGGTGTATGTTGTGTGTATGTTGAATTATCCCACGAAAATATATTTTTGTTTTTTTTATATGCGAGGGTGAAATGAATGTGGGTGGAAATCTAAACAACAAACTAATCCTGGGATTTATGCAAACACCTAGGTTAATTGGAATTAGAAGTTAATGTGATGAAATGAAATCTATGGAGGGGGAAGAATGGGGAGCACTTACAGTCGTCTTCAATTGCACTTTACTCTGATCTACCGCTTGACGATTCCCTGATAGAGGTATCTACAAAACAATAGACACTAGATAAAGCAAGCTAGAAAACAGTAAAGTGCACAAAATGCGAAAAGAAAATCGAAAAATCGTTACCTCCCCGGCAATGGTGCCAAAATGTTGAATGTCGGATGACTACGCTATCGGAATTGGTTTTGAAAACCCGTCATTTTAGTTCGAGTCACGAAGAAATCCATTCAACAAATAAAGTTTATACCGAAAAATCTGTAAAGAAATTTCGAGTCGAACATGGGGAGGCTACGTCAATCAAAATTCGCAATTATATTTTTGTGTTTTTATTTAAAGGGTGAAATAATCACAATGGAATCAATATAGACAATAAGAGAGAGAGAGGGAAAGAACAATCACTTGATATTGCATAGTGCTTTTACAACTAAGAAAGCGAGAAATGATTACACTAAAAAGCGAGAAATTATTACAACTAGAAAGCATGAAAATTCTACTCTAAAAAGCAGTAAAGAGAATGGGAGAGAGAAGTTATCCTCCTCGATGATTGCTTGAAGGACGAGCCGAACGAGACAATTCCTGGAAGACGAGGAACGGAGCGGGAAGAAGGAGGACAAAGCAGGAGGAACGGGAACAAGGCAGCACGTCGTCGTTGATTGCGCAGCAATCATAGGTCTTAATTGACCTAGATTCAGCTAGAACTTAGCATAAGTTAGGGAAATTCATGTACACATAAGAAATATCTGCATCTTTACTGCTTTACTTTAGCTATGCATAAAATGATGTTATAATGTGCTAATTAAGTACATTGTGTCGATTGAAGGCAATAAGTAGATCTGGAGCTGGATCCAGAGCATGATCTGAAATAACGGGAGTTGTAGCAGAGCTAGAGCAGAAGGCTTAGTTTAGATATAGGAACAATAATGTAAGGGGGTTAAAGGTTTGCTATTCTATTAAGTAGGAATAAAGCAGTAAAATGTGAAGAGAATAGGTCCATCCTAGCCCTAGGATAGCCTAGAGACTTCCCCAAGCCTTAGCCACCCTTAGATTAGGTCACAATACCCTAGGAAGCCCTAAAAATCTAGTTCCAACCCTTATCTGGACGTCCAGATAAGTTATAGGACGTCCAGGACCCTTAGGCATCTCTCGCACACCTCAAACCCACTTCTGCAGAGTTATTGGACGTCCAGACACTTTGTTAGATGTACAATTTCTGCAGAATACCCAAAATAGAACCTCGATTTTCCCCTGACTCATATTGGACGTTCAGAACTAAAGTCTGGACTTCTGATTTTTGAGTATAAGTCATCTGATCATATTATTGGATGTCTGATACTGGTCTCCAGCCCCTGTTTTGAGATTCAAGTCTTGATCTTGGATCTCTAGCTCCCTAGACCTAACCCCAACCCCATAGGAACCTAAATTAAGGTGTCTTAACCCTAGTACATCACCTCTAGACCTACCTAAGGACCTAATTAGGTCCTCACCAAACCCAATTGACTTAAATCAAAGTCAATTACCTTCACCTAAGTCAATTGGACTCATTAAGTCTAATTGAGCTTAGATCTCAACCCACACAAGTCCAATTGGACTCGGTGAGAGTCCAGTTGACCTAAACCTAACCTAATTGAGTTATTTCACTCTCAATTAGGTTCACACTCATTCAATTAAACTTAGGTTAAGTTTAATTGCATTTTCCCCTTAGCAATTAGGGTTTGTAACCCTAATTCAAGACCTACACCTACCCAAACCCCTTAGGACCTAACCTAAGCCACCTAGCCATATAGAGCACGACCACACACAGACACACACACACCCACTCACGCACACACACTTCTCTAGAGTTCTCTAGAACTCTCTTTGAAGTGGCACCACCTCTTGGTTGCCAAAATTAACAACCAAGAGGCATTCAAAATGAGATCCATAACTTTTGGATCTCATAACCTCTTGGCCGGCCACTCTTGGACTCTCTCTAGAGAGTTCCACACCTCTCTAGAGAGAAGCCATTGGATCTATAAAAAGACCCCATGGGCGGCCAAGTGACCCTATTCACTTCCTTGGCAAATTCACTCCATTGGTGCCATACACTCCCACCTTCACTTAGGTCAGCTACTCCACCTCCACGAGCTCACCACCATCATGGAGCACATCATGCCGGGATGCTGGATCAACCCTGCCTCTCTCCAAGGGTCAGCCAAAGCTACATTGGCCGCCCCTCATTCGTCTCCCGACCACGCCAAGGCCATCGGGGACCACCTCTGAATGCCCTCTATTCTACTAGATTTAGTTTATGCTCTCCATAATTTTTACTACTTTTATTACTGCTTAGTAGCGTAGTCTTAACTTCTCCCCCAATGATGCATGCAAAATCCCCCCGTTGATTCTTGTATGCAGTCATTTTCTGGTAGCTAGATTTTCGTTTCAAGCATTTAGGTATAAGCTTTCCTCTAAATTTCTTGTGCAAACAACTCCCCAATGAATGAATGAAATTGCATATATATATATATATATATATCTTTATTTGTTCGAAATCACCATGAGCTTAATAATTATCATATTTACGTGATTTAAGTTGCCTGCTCTTCCACTGTCTATCCATTACGCACAAGCATGTCATTTCCGAGGATATTGAAAATCAATGATAGACACTTTCTCTATAAATAGTCACCAAATCACTAGAATCGTGTGCACAGAAACTCACACGTTCACCTTCATAATTTATTTGACACATGCGCACGTAATCCGAGTTAATAACAGAAGTGGTGAAGTGTTAGTTAGGAGATTGGAAACCGGCATGCATTTTTAAATGAAGTAGAGCGGCAACAAGATCAAATTCAAGAATAACGCAAACACCTCCTAGAGACGAACAACCGAGACTCAAGTCCCGTAATCTTTACAAACTTAATTTTTGACGAACATTTTTGCGCGACGATACTACGATTTTCGACAATTTTCAAATGTGTGAGAACGGTTCTCGTCAGTTGTCATCGTGGGATCTGCTTCTGGAACGGGGGCAAAAACTTGGTTTTAGCTCTTAAGGAGCATCCCAGGTGTGGGACAAGCTTCTCTTAAGCTCTGGAGAGGGACAGAGGAGAAGAAAGGGATGAGAAATCCGTATGGTAGGGGTCTCCTTTTATAGTTGTAACGAGTGGGGGCATTTTGGACATTACAACATGAAAAACATTAATTCAGGACCTTTAGTGATGGATTTATCCGTCACTAAAGGCTTGAATGTGGCTGACGTGCGCGCGTCGCTCGCGCGCCCCTTCACCTTTGCACTCTCAATGCTTTCGCACGCCCGCTCACGCTCAGCTGTCTGATCAAGAGATCAGATGGCTTAAAACGCCCTTCGCCAGCGCCTTCAAATCTTCACTGCCGCGCGCCCGCGTGAGACGAGGCGTGCAAACGAGCATTATCGCACGCGTATGCGATCAACGAATGTTCGCACACCACGCCTCCTCCCTTCTGTCTCCTGATCTCGATCTGATGGTCCAATCATGCCCATGCCCGTCTGATTTGGAGTGCTTGGCGCAGCTCGAACGAGCGCCCTTCGCTCACGAAGGGGAGCTCGACCGCTGCGCCAAGAGCTCTTCTTTGTCGTGCTGCTGAGTTTGTGCATGTGGCTCTGCGGCCATTGGATCAAGATCCAACGGCCTAGATCACGCATTGGAGACTCTTTGGAGAGGCAGCAGCAGTCTTGAGGGTCGGTTGGGTGGCTAGGATGGCGCCACATGGCGCCAACTTGGCCATCCATCTTCTGAGTGTTGTAGACAGTGCCATGGATGTTGGATTGGATCGATTTTCATGCCGTTAGGCTGCGATCGTCGATCCGAACCCATCCGTGCGATCGGATTTGTCATTTGAGGTGTGGATTAACACCATCTTGGCCCTTGATCTTTAAGGTTCCTCGGTCACTATCTGGTGCTTCGAATGTCCGATCAGGGTGATCTTAGAGTCATTGAACTCCAATCGTTGCTCTAATCAGATTCGTATGATTGGATCTTCGATTCGTGGCCCCGATTAAAAAGTCGCCCTGTCCCTGACCATAAAAGGAGACAATTACTATACAACTTGACCTAAATGCATGATTATGCATGTTATGCACTATTTACAATATATAATGGCAATGTGACACTAAGAACATGCATTAATAGACATTTTATGTTAATCAGATGTATGCACATCATGCTCCTTCCTCTTAGCAACCCTAGGGTGGACATCCACCCTCTTTCCTCCTTGCCTGGCCATCCTCCAATAGTTTGCTTTTTGGTTTGGTTCCAAGGAAGAAGAAAGTAAGGTGTAGAGACTAGAAGGTCATGGTGTAGGACCCTTCTAACATGCATACTTATAAGTCTTCTTCCAGTGACTTGAGATGGATTTTTGGTGGAGATAAATGTAGCCAAGGATGAGTTTTAAGTGGTGGTAGAGGAGTATATTTATAGGATGGAGAGGGTGGTGGTTAAGGCCAAAATGACACCAACCATGGTGGTTATGCACCTTAAGTTGGCGCTAAACATAGGAACTAGGTTTAAGGGTTGGCATGGAATATTTGGAGGGCTAGGATGGGCTTATATGGTGGTGGTTATGTGATGGAGGGTGATGGTGTTTTGGCGCCACATGAGGGGGTGTAATAGATAGGGTTGGCACCACTTTAAGGTGGTTAAGGGGGTGGTTATTTGGTGAAGGGATGTTAAAGATGGCGCCACCCTTGAAGGGGTGCCTTGGGTGGTGTTGGTTATGGTCATTTTGGCGCCAACAAGGGGGAGAAGGAGGCAGTTATTGGTGGATTTTTGTATTATGGTGGTTGGCCATTAGAATAGAAGAGAAGTAGAGTAGGTAGCTAGGAAAGTGGAGCTAGCCTAGCTAGCTTGAGCTAGCTAGTAGCTAATGGGAGTTTGAATGGAGCTTCCTTAAGATGTCATGAGCTTGCTTGGAGCTGAGGGAAGTTGATGAAGAGCAGCCTATCTACTTATCGCTAGCTTAGGGCTAGTAGCCAAGCTAAATGGAGTTGAGTTGGAAGGAGCTAACTTCAGCTTGCTTGGAGCTGAGATGAGCTGGGGGTAAACTGGTTGTAGACTCCTCAGCTAGCTTAGCTAGTTAGTTTACAACTAGTAGCCAGGCTTAGAGGGAATAAACTAAAGGGAGATGAATGAGCTAAGGTGAGTTGGGATACAGCTGGCTGGAACTTCTATCTTCTCTTTGCCTTTCTACCTTTCACTTTGTTAGGGTTTACCTGATTTTCAATGTGTCCTTATCCTTGACAAACAAATGATATGTATAAGTACATAAAATTACAAGAAACACTAATAATGCATGCACTAACCCTAAATGTATGTGAATGCCTAACTGCAACCTAATACTGCAATGCAAATGCAGAAAACCTAAAACTAAGTGTAGAATTAGCTTAAGAATGATGATAAACTAGAGTTTATCACATTCGAGGAATTGATATGGAACAAATGTGACCGCAATATCGAAGGCGATACACTGTCGAGGTCAATGAGTGGTAATAGAAATTTAACTGACAAGAAATAATGTAAATAACAAAATTGTACCCTTCATTCTTGCTTAATTATTTTGTTATTTTGTGCTGCCTCGTTTCTTTACTTGTACTACTCTACTCAGCTTTTGCTAACAACTACTTTGGACTCCATACTTAGGTATTATTAAGTAGTCAAGAGAGGCTGTGCACAGAGCGATAGGTGCAGGACTCAGTTTAGTTTCCATAGATGGTCTGTGACACCTAGAGTTCTGGTCATCCATTTTCTTTCTTGCTTTTCTTAGTTATGTAGTAGATAGTCTTCTAGTACCTGTTTCTTTCCGTCTTTAGATTTATAGTTATACTTATTGTGGAGAACATTCATGATATATATATTTTTAATATCGCAATTCGATATGATTAGTTTGTTTGTCTATTTTATATTTTATGATTATGTGTTGGTTGACTACGATCCTGTTTCAATGTGATTCTTGTACTCGCAACTTGCACTCCACCGTTCGACTTGCACGGTGGGGTTTAGGTCGTCGCAGAAAATCCCCGCAGAAAAGTAGAAAGAAAGAGGAGGAATTGAAATGCAAAGCAAAGAAGAGGAGAGGAGGAAAAGAATCCAATTTCCTTGCCCATGAATCTAAAACCCAAGCCAACCTAAGCTTGAACCCTTGAGCCAAAACCAAATACTCTTTACCTAGTCCCTATACCCAATCCCTAGGTCAATTTCCTATTCACACCTCTAATTTTCCTTTTTGGATCTCAATTGGGCTAAGTGCTCTTGATTGGACTCCTACTGAGTCAATTAGTTGCACCTAGCCTTAATTAGGTCCAGCCTAGATTCTCACACCAACACCCTTATCCTACACCCTCACCTAGTTTTAAGTTGTTCCCCCACTAACCTATTCCAAAGCTATTCCTAAGTCCTATCAAACCCTTGCTTTAATTACCCATTAAAATAACCATTTAATTACCCATTAAAAACATCAATACTCAATGCACAAAGAACCCCACCCACCTCAACTATCGACACTCCTCCTCCCCCTGCTCTCTCTCTCTCTCATGCACGCGTGAACATGCACACACACACATGAAAGAAAGAAAAAAAAATGCACTCCTCCCCTCCCATAAAGACTCAACGCACACCCAAAAAAATTACCCATTGCCGAATGCTTCCCCTCCCCCACAACCTCTATCGATTTTTCTTTCCTAATCCATTTTCCAGCAACATTCCTCTCTTCTCAATCCCCCCCTCAAAACACAACCCCCCTACCCACTTTTTTTTCCCTCTTGCTGGTACCTCTCTCTTTCTCAAACACCGACACAAGCACTCCTCTAGATCACCCTCCTTTTTATTTTTTCCCCGATGTCCCTCCCTCTCCCATTTTCCTCCATAGCAACCAGCACCATCTCCTTTCATTTTCTTCTCTATTTCCTTCCCTTGCCCATGCTATCCACCTCCTTTTTCTTCCCCTACGTTAATTTTTTCCATGCATCACTTTGCAGTTACATCTACTACCGATAGCAGCTCCTCCCTCGACATCAACAACTAGGGTTGCCATCACATTTAGCCACTACCACTAGCCACCTCCATTGGTGTTGAACCCAACATCAACCGGCCACCTTCTCCACCACCAATAGTTGCTACCATCACCGACGTCGTCCTCCTCTCCTCTTCCTTGCTCTATTGTCGCCTACAGCCCCATCTACACAACGCGACTATTCCATCCCACAGTAGCAGCCGACACCATCTTCATCTTCTCCTCTTCCCTTGCCCTGTTGAGTAACATTGAATTAGTTCTTATTTTCAGATCATTACCATTGATTTATTTACTCACTGATTACACAGCAATCATATGACCTAATCTACCTAAATTAAGTTAAATCCTAGCATAACTTAGGAATAATGCATGCATGAGCAGCATATTTTGCGTCATAGTTGATTTGTTAGCTTTGTAAATAATAATGATATTTTATGTTCTAATTGAGAGGCAATAAAAATTGCAGATGATCCAGGGCCATGAATGATAAATTTGACCGTATGGAATAACTTAGAACGATGATCGTAGTTCGATGGCACAAAAATCATCTCAATCTGAGCCCTGTAGCATAACCTATAAAGGCGGGAAGAAGGGCGGTCAGGATGGCACCATGTGGTGCCATCCCAACGACCCACCTCCTTGCCCTCAGCTGCTGAAGGAAACCTTAGGCACTTTGTGGGTCGTTGGATCGTCATCCAACGGCCACAAACATGCCACCTCGACCAGCACCCAGCACTTCATCAAAGGAGATCTCATCTCAACCGTTGGATCGTCATCCAATAGCTGAGAGCATGCAAACATGAATTCGAGAGCATGACAATTTGCGTGCATAGTGCGTTGGTTAGCACCCTCAAAGGAGAGTAGGCGACGAGCGTTCGAAGAGCGGAGAGTAGGAAATCAAAGGTGGTGGCCGTAGTGCATGAAATTGGGCCGTCAGATTGCTATAGAGTGGCATGGGGGTGAGATACGTGGCGTGCAGTGGAGCATCAGATTGAGGCACACGATGATGTGTGGCTGGATGCACGGCAACACGCACGATTGCACTCATAACTCAAAGGCGGTTGCGAGCATGCGGTTTAAGCCATCAATCATTATGATTGGACAACTGGAATTGAAAGTGCATGCGCATGATGAAAATCAAGGCGGTGGTGCAGGTGCACAATCAGGCGCACGATGAGGAACGGACGGCGCTAGAGGTGCCATGCGACGCAATCTAAAGGCAAGCACATTGGGTGTGCGGTGGCAGTGGATCAAGGGGCATAGTGTGCGCCACATGGCATGATCTGGTGTGTGTGTGTTGGGTGCACGATGGAGGTGTGTGGAGGTGCATTTTTTATGTGATCTGAGTCGTGGATCACCAAATCGACAGATCTTATTGATCCAAGTTGTTTGCACTATTTAGGGGCTCTAAAACACCTATTTTGCCCCTCACTTCAGCTATAAAAAGGGCACTAGACCCCCCATTTGAGAGTTAACTCCTCTGCACATCTCCCACTCCCTTCTGCTCCGAGAGCCCTCTTCCTCCGAGACATCCACCAAGCATTACTAGAAAATGGGTTATGCCATCAGTTACTTGCCGTCGGTTATTTAAACTAATAGCAAAGATCTTTTTTCCATTTCTTATTAAAACAAGCGATGGCAAAGGTCAGTTTCGACCTACCATCAACTGAAGAAAAATGATTGGGTGCACTTTGGTCATTAATATTTACCGTCAATTGATTAAGCAATGGTAAATATATTTTTACCATCAGTTATTAGAAGAACAGATGCTGAAAAGCTGGTAAAAATTTGTTCCTTAATAGCAGGAGGGATTTGTAACTTTTGCCATTGGTTATTGGAATAAACAACGACAAAAGTGGGTAAAAATTACAGGCCAAAATTTTAGGCATGATGATGTGTATCCTTTGCCGTCAGTTCGGGGAATAAGCGATGGTAAAAAGAAGTGTAAAAGCTAAAATTTGGGCAAGATTAGTGACTTATACCGTCGGCTATTAGATTAAATGACGATAAAAGTTAGGTTAAAATTAGCAGTGAAATTTTTGGCGCAACGGAGAGGGAACTGACAATTTCATTTGCCATTGGCTTTTTAGAGAACCGATGGCATAGGTTCCAAAATCTATTAAGGCACTGTGACCTACTATTCATCTTCCTCCTCCAAAACCTCGCGTAGGTCCTCGTGTCCCCCCTCGTGTCGAGCACCTCCACATGATCCTCCTCACGTCACCCCCTCCTCCTCAAGTAAATCCCCATCCCTGTCGTCGTCATCCCCCCTCCTCCTCCTCCTCCTCCTCTGCATGCCGCTCCCCTCCTCCTCTGCGGTAGCTCACCCTACTCCTCCTCGTCCTCTGCTGGTCCTCACCCTCCTCCGCCAGTGCCCTCGCCCTCCTCCTCCTCCGCCAGCGCCATCGTCCTCCTCTTCCACCTGTGCCCCCCTCCTCCTCCTTCCCCTTCACCCCCTTCCTCCTTGGTTCCTCCCCCTCCTCCTCCTTTGTAGCTCCTTACCTTCCTCCTCCTCCGTCAGCGGCCTCCTCCTCCTCCTCCTTGGCCCGCTGGCACCACCCTTCTCCTGACCAGGCCCCTCCTCCTCCTCAGCTCCTCCCCTCCTTCTCCACTTCCTTAGCCGGCCCCCCTCTTCCTCCTCCTTCTCCTTCTTGGTTCCTCCCCTCCTCTTCCACCTTGGTTCCTCCCCCTCCTCCTCCTTTTCCTACTGCCCTCCTCCTCTTCCTCCTCCTCCTACCGAGCTCGTCATCCTACTCCTCCCCATCCTATTGCCCTGCTCCTCCTCCTCCTACTACCGGCCTCCTCCTCTTCCTCCTCATCCTACTACCCCCTCCTCATCCTCCTTCTCCTATCCCTGCAGATGCCCGACGACCTCCTCTTCCTCTTCCCCCACTACTCCCTTCTTCCTCCTCCTCCTGTTGCTGCCTATGCAGTTGGCCTTTCTCCCCCTCTACTTCTTGTCCTCCTCCTCATCCCCCTCTTCCTCCTCCTATTGTCGCCACTGTCATCACCTCTATTTTATAAGTTGCAAATTTTTGAATAATATGATAATATGTTATTTAATTAATTGTGTTTATGAAATTACATATTATCGGTGGTGGTCATTCTCAGAAGTTGTAGTCGTTGGAGGTATAATTTTAATGTTTTCTATTTATTGTAATAATATTTTAGGCTTTTGTTAGATGGTGTGGCTTGTATGATTTATTGCGAATGTGGGGTGTGTCCACTTGTTTGATTGAATGAAATTTAATGTGGGGTGTGCCCACTTTTATGATGAGTATTATTTTGCTATGCAGGTTTATAGAAAACTAAAAATATAAAGGGAAACTCTATCAAATTTTTTTAAAAATTATTTCAATGTTTAGTTGGGATTAATATATGTTGTTTATGTTTGGTATTAGGTTGTGTATATGGTGCTTGGCCTAGGGTTTTAGGATTTGAGTTGGGAGAGGGTTATGGTGGTTGGGTTGGGCTAAGGTTTAGACGTTTGGTTTGGGTCAGGGTTAGGGTTTTATGATTTGATAAGGGTTTAGGTTAGGGTTAGGGTTTTCGCTTGCTCTCGCCCTTGGTTTTCATGTTTAGTTTGGGTTATAGTTTAGGATTATAATTATAATTTGTTATTTAATTAATTTTACTTTTGAAATTGTAGGTTATCAATGTTGGGTACACTCGGAGGCTTCAGTAGTTTGAGGTATATATATACATTCAATCTTTTTAATTTAATTGAATGATATTTTAGTACACACACTTGCTAAAAGTCCTTTGAGTTAAATTAGTTATTGTTTAGTTACACACACTTGCTAAAGAAGATATATGCATGTGAGGCCAAATATTAGGTATTCTAACCCCTAGGGTAAAAGTCCTTTAAGTTAAACTGTGTCCAAATTACTCGCCTGTCGAGACTTATGATCATGTTATACGAACAATGCAGGAAGTGTATGTATACCTCACTTACATGCATGATGTGTTGTCTTTGTAGCATGTCATAAGACTCGATCGACTTTAGTTCGGTGAAGTATCGAACTAAAGAAGGTCTTTAAAGATTTGATGATAACTTAGTTTTTCTCGTTACATGTAACCTTGTGCGGAGAAATTTCGGTTGCTTATTCTTACTCTTCTCTAGTATACCAACTAATCTTATCTAGTTTCCTGTGGTGTCCTTAATTGGGTACTAAAGGAAATCTAGATAAGGTTAGTATTGGGGGTATACTGGTGCCGAAATTTCACCGCACTAAGGTTACATGTAACGAGCAAAACTAAGTTGTCATCAAATCTTTGAGGATGAGTTATAAAGTGAAAATCTTAATCAACATACACATCATTCAGTCCTTTCCCTTCTTAATAAGTGATTTGTTTACAATAAATTTTAGGTTATAATGGATAAATCTTGGATTAAATTGTGGTGTTCAGATTACACCAGATATAAGGATGGAGTAATTTCATTCCTGGATTGGGCCTTTCATGACGATAGGAAGATATTTAGGCAAAGAGGTCAACTTGATAATATCTTCTGCCCATGTAGAACATGTTTAAATAGTTCCTTGCATGATCATAATACTGTACTTGAGCACTGCATTTGTAATAGATGGTGGTAGCATTACACTACTTGGGTAGCTCATGGAGAGGAGTTGACTGAGAAAGTCATAAACAATGAGAACACTGTTGACCAAGAGATCAACGAGGAAATAGCTGATAGCGAAAGTGAAGAAATAGAAGAAATGTTGAACGAGATGAGAACAGGAGAGGATATAAATACAGACGAGGAAGATCCATTCTGTTGTGATCCGTTCTATGATGCTGTTAAGGCAATTGAGAATCCTATTGCTCCTAGTGTTACGAAAATGTCAAAGTTGTCATTTTTGTTGAAGATATTTCAACTGAAGGCTATGAATAGAGCTAATGCTAAATTCATGTCAGAAATACTTCAGTTTATTACTGAGCTGTTGAATAACCCTAATGATTTTCTGACTTCATGGTACGAATCAAGGAAACAGATTCGTAAGCTTGGTTTGGATTGTCAGAAAATCGATGTATGTCTGAATGACTGCATTCTTTTCAGAAATGAATTCGCAAATTTGAGTAATTGTCCCGAATGTGGACATGAGAGATATATGGTAAAAATGAAAGTAAGATGAAACAACCTCAGAAAGTTCTTCGTTACTTTCCACTGACACCTAGGCTTCAATGCCTTTTTATATTAACTAAAACTGCACAATGATGGCATGGCACCAGGATTGTAAATCTCAAGATGGAAGAATAAGTCATCCTACTAATTCAGAGGAGTGGAAGAGATTTGACGAAAGAAATAATTTATTCGCTTTAGAAGTAAGGGACGTGCAGTTGGGTCTTGCAAGAGATGAATTCAATCCATTTAAGAGTATGTACTCGTCATACTCTATATGGCCAGTGGTAGTGATCACTTATAACTTACCTCCCTGGTTGTGTATGAGATCGTCATTCATAATGCTGACCCTATTAATCCCCGATCCAAAACAACTAGGAAATGAAATAGATGTTTATCTCCAGCCATTAATCGATGAAACTAAAGTAGTTGTGGTACACTGGTGTGAAGATGTATGATACAGAAAAGAAAGAATTTTGCAATATGCATGCAGCATTGTTGTAGACCATAAATGACTTTCTGACGTATGCAAATTTTCTATGTTGGAGCACTAAAGAAAAGCTTGCTTGCCCAGTCTGTATGGAAGACACTCATCATCTACGATTACCAGAAAGTAAGAAATCCTGTTACTTAGGACACCGCAGATCTCTACCTATTGAACATAGATCGCGAACGTCACAGTTCAGGAGTAAATTTGATGGCAAGACATGTTGGTATTCAAAGAAAAATCCAAAGAATAAACTTAGTACAGGTTCTATCAAGTTGTTGGATCAGGTTATAATGGAGAGATTACAAGAAATGGGTGAGACACGGTTGGGTCGACCATTTAAATAAGACCAGACAGCCTCGAAGAATTCTAGATTTCGAAAGAAAAGCATTTTTTTTATGGAACTGTCATACTGAAAAGATCATACAATACATTATAATTTAAATGTTATGTACATCGAAAAGAATGTGATGGATAACATCTTAGACATATTAAATCTAACAGATGATCCAAAGGATATGGTGAAAACAAGGAAAGACAGAGAGTTTAGGGATACGTCCAGAGTTGCATATTCATGATCATGATGGCTACTTCCCACCTACTATTTACAGCTTGAATCAAGACCAGAAGAGTAGACTGTTGTCCTTCTTAAAGGAAATTCGGGTGCCAGATGAGTTTTCATCACAGCTTTCTCGTCGTGTGAATGAAGTGTAGAAAAAGATATCTGGCTTGAAAAGTCATGACTCCCACGTTTATATGCAAGTATTATTTCCACTAGCGATACGGAGGATACTGCCAGAACTGATTGTTGATTTATGCATAGAGATGAGCAGGTTTTTCAAAGCTGTTTGTTCGAAGATGCTACAAAATGATATGCTGGATCACTGGGATAAACAAATAGTCATTACTCTCTGTAAGATGGAACAAATTCTTTCCCCATCCTTCTTCGATGTAATGGTTCATCTCACCTTGCATCTTGCAAATGAAGCGAGAATTGGTAGACCTATACAATTTAGATGGGTGTATCCTGTGGAGTGATTTTTGGAAAAACTTAAAGATTATGTTTTGAACAAGGCAAAGCCGGAATGATCTATTGTAGAAGGGTATCTTGTGGAGGAGTGCATAAATTTTATTTCCATGTACATGAATGAAATAGACAACCGCTTTGATAAACTTCAAAGGAACTATGAGGGGGAATACAATGATAGTGATGAAGAATGTTTGTCAATTTTTGATATCAGAGGAAGGTCGATTCTTCATACAGAGGACAAGGTAATTTTAGAAAATGACAGACGTTGTACACATTTATATATTTTAAAACAAATTCCTGAAATTGATCCATTTTACGAGGAATTAGAATGATTACCTCTTTCAAGGGCAACTGAATTTGGCTTCTTAGATTGGTTTAAAGATCGAGTTAATCAATTGAAAGAGGATAAGAACCCACGATGGGTACCAGATTTTGATGTAATTGCCGATTTACCATTACATTATGCACATTACCAATGTGGGTATAAAATAAATGGGTTCAGATTCAGAATAAAAAAATTGATAATAGAAAGATTACACAACAAGCCAGAGTTGTTGATTCAGATCTTTCCATCAGTCCAGATGGATACTATGGTAAAATCAAAGAAATTGTGGAGATTAGCTTCAGATTTGATCGCAGAGTTGTCATATTTAAGTGTTATTGGTTTAATGCTTTTAAAGATGGCACCAGTTTCAAAATTGACAAGAAACATAATTTCTTGAGTTTAAATCCTAATCGTCAAATTCGTCAGTTTGATGAACCATTCACATTGGCATGTCAAGCAGCACAAGTTTTCTATGTCCCCGATAATTACCAATGGGGATGGGTTATACCAATAAGAATAGTACTGCACAATCATTTTGACGTACAGTCTGAAGCATACCAAGAATTAACAGAAGCAGGTCATTTACTTGGAATAGACATCTAAGGTTAGTAACAATTTCTTTACTTTGATTCATTTCTGTTTAAATGAAATTCATACTAAAATTGAAATTTGTAGGGGCATATATGTCATTACAAAGGGGGTTTGGAGTAAAAATTCTTTAATAATATTTTTTTATGTTTAGAAAACTTCTTTCATTAATGATTTATATATTAATGATTTTTAATTATATTAATTATTACATTTTTTAGTTGTTACAGATGAAGTTGTTTAAGAAAAAACCTAAAAAAAAGGTCCTCCTGAGACAGCCCTCCACACAGCCCAATTCGTCTCCTCAAGTCAGCCACCCCCCTCCCCCCACAGTAGGCTCAACCATCCCTTCGACAGCAGGTTCAGCCACCCCCCCAGTCATGTTTCGTACAACTCGGGGAGATGGCACATTTACTACATATGGTGGGGAAGGGAAAGGGGAAGGAGATTGCTCAAATCTTGCCAGACCGAGTAGAGGATGATCCAGATTATGGAGGATCAAATGAGGAGGAGCGGGAGGAGGCAGGAGAGGAGGGAGAGGATGTTACGACCCAGTTCCCGAATCCCTACAGGACTCGAAACTGGCTCAATTCGACTAATCCCAAGACCCAGTCGTCCAACAAGAAATAACCAAAAAGCAGGAAAGTAAACCACATTCACTATGCTAAGTAACTAACAGTAAAAGTGTACAGTAGTAAAGGGAGTAAAAGTTGCTACAGTACATATCACCACCACAATAGTAAAATAGTAACAAGGTACAGAAATGTAAAGGTAACAAGAGTCTGAAACTCACTACAACAGAAAGTACAACAGGAAGACTACTACTACTAGGCTCTACTGGGCCCAGTACCCTCTGCAGCCGGTGACTCGGGTTGCTTAACACCTAGACCTAAAAAGGGTTATGAGTAACGAAGTCAGCGAACGCTGAGTAGAGTGGTAACCAACTAACTAATGTAAAAGCTAACAGGTAAACTATCAACTCCAATTACCTTATTTTACAAGTTATTTCTTTTCACCTACTAGTTTATTTTTTAGATCTCTTTCCTGATCTCGAATGTTCCTCGTGGGAACGATCTTGATTGCAGTCTTTTCTGAAGAGTAGAAGGCACACGTGGTGCTCTCCTGGCTGGGAGAGTCCCCCGTGAAAATCCTACACCCAGTCAACTACCTCGGGGTCACTGTCTAGACGTAGCGGTGACTACAGCACACGCGATAAGCGCACGGGTAGCTACCTCGCACTGGCACGCGATCAGTCATTTCCACTAGCGAGTACCCCCAAAGTACAGCATGGAACAGCATAGGGCCTAGCCCTCTCAATAACAGGGGTCTAGCCCCTCAGAACCAAACATGGGTCTCACCCCTCCACAGTCCACGCACCCTCAACTTACTACCTCGGTTTGCCCAGAGGGCCAAAGAAAAAGTCAGTGTAGGTTGGCTAGCTTAACCCTGGGCCCCGTGGGGTGGCTAGCTCCCTCCCTACACTAATAGCTCTCCCCGGTACCATGTACACGAGGGCCAACAGGAGTCAGTATAGAGTGGTCATTCCTAACCCCGGGTCCCAACCCAAGGGCAGCTAGCTCCACTCTACACTAAAAGGGCCAACACACTTCGCTTTCACAATTCCAGGCCTTTCCATTCATCCACAGGAGCTCTACTCCTAATTCCCCATAGGGTTCATGCTTGTATTTCTCATGCCATTCCATACCAGGTTTCATCATCCACATTTCCTTTCTCAAATTATCCACATGCAGCTCGTACTTCCATTATTTAACATATACAACTAGTGTCACAGGTAACTGTCTAACTAACACAGTCAATTCATGTTTCATAGGCAACTCTTGTTTATCAACAGGCAGTTATTCACATTTCTACTCATTCATTTAAGATTGCAATTCCAACCACGCATACAAACAGTGCAAGTAGTTCTCGTCCCAGGATTCATGCCACATCCTAGGTTTTCTACTTATTCAATTTCACATATGCAATCAGGTTTTATAATTAAAATAGGGGGAAACCACTCTACCAGACGACCTGAGAGTATTGGGGGCTTGAACGGCAAGCTCACGTACCTCAGCAAGCCCTGAACCTGCAACAGAATGAAGTTCTATACCAAAGAACATATCATAATGGAACATTCAGAATAGTCATAAAGGCCTTCTAACAAATAGAGGAACTCACAAGGAAAACACCAATATCTTATTTGCGTAAAACGGACCTCAAACGGACCCTAAACGGGTCAAAAAGAGAGCTACAGACCCAAATCAGACATCTGGCACAAGGTCCAGACATCTTAAAGGTGACCAAAAATGCACCTCAGGTTCTGCGTCAACCCCAGACGTCCAGGACCTCTTTTGGACCATCTAGACCCAGCTACAGATGTCCGACCTCTCCAGACGTCTGGGAGTGCTTCCAACCGTCTAGCAAGCTGTCTAGATGTCTGAAACACGTGGGAGGGCATGCCCCACGCCTTCCCAAAGCAAATTTTGCACACGACAGGTAAATCGCCTAAAATTAGCCATGCAAAACGTAGCTGCAAAGCGGCCTGCATGGTCATATCCGTAAAGGGAACGTACCTTTGCGGAGATCTGCTTTTAGACGTCTGGTGTCGTCACCAGACGTCCACTACATCATCTGGACGTCACTCCAGACGTCTGATTCTGGGAAAATCCCAGAACCAGAACATCCTCCTACTCACCCTCGCTGCTCGTAGCTGCGGCCTCGCCTCCTCGCTTGCAGCTCCGGCTATAGCAAACGTCAGGGACAGTTCCCCCGTTGCACTCCTCCTCCCACATGCACCGCTCGGGCCGTGCGCCCTTCGGCGAGCCCCCCCTACGAGCTCGTGAGCTCAAGCTCCTCCTCTTCTCCTTACGTTGCCTCTCCTCCTCGTCGCTGCTCTCACGCTCACTCCTCTCACTGTGGTGGAGAGGAAGGGAAGAAGGTGGCTGTGGTGGAGTGGGGAGAACAAGAGAGGAGAAGAGGGGTTTATAAAGGGGGTGTGTTAGGGTTCGGTGGAGGAAGGGAGAGGGAAAAAGAGAGGAAGGGTACTGTCTGCACGTAGTCCACGCGCAGACGCGAAGTCACGCACCAAATTTTCGATTTCCAGATGTCTGGAAAAGGCTCCAAAAGTCTGACCAGACGTCTGACCGACAGTCCATACGTCTTAAAAGGCTTAGGACAGAACGGGTCTTTACATCATAACAAACTTAAAGGAAGTTTTGTCCCCGAAACTTGAGCCAGCTAGGGTGCAGAAAAAGGACTAAATACGCATAGCAAACTTAAAGAGGACCGAAGCCGAACCGAAAAGACGTACCCTCAAAAAGCTCCGGGTACCACTCTCACATCACCGCCTCAGGTTCCCAGGTAGCCTCCTCGTACCTCTGGCTCCTCCACATGACCTTCACCAGGGCCACCTGCTTTCGTCTCAAACTCTGGACGGCTCTACCTAGGATCTGTACTGGTTGCTCGAGGTAGGTCAGGTCGTCACCCACCTCGACACTCTCATGGCTCAGGACGTGACTGGGATCGGCAACGTACTTCCTGAGCTTGAACACGTGGAACACGTCATGCACACCAGAAAGCTGGGGAGGAAGGGCAAGCCTATAAGCAATGGGTACTACCTGCTCTAGGACCTCAAAGGGTCCCACAAACCTCAGCACAAGCTTCCCTTTCACCCAAAACACTACAGGCCCTTCATGGGTGAAACGCGAAGAAAGACATGATCCCCAACCTCGAATTGCACCTCTCTATGCTTCCGATCGGCATAACTCTTTTGTCTGCTCCTGACAGTGCGAAGCCGTCTGTGAATCTGCTCTATCACCTCCTAACTCTGCCGGATCAACCTGGGGCCAACCTCCCACTTGGTCGCCACCTCTACCCAACTCAAGGGCGCAATACACCTCCGTCCATACAAAGCCTTGTAGGGTGCCATGCCGATACTCGAGTGATAGCTATTATTATATGCAAACTCTGCTAGGGGTAAGTGCTCCTCCCAAGAACCCCTCCAATCTAGTACACAGGCGCACAAAAGGTCCTCAAGTGTCAGTATTGTGCGCTCTGACTGTCCGTCCGTCTGGGGGTGGTATGCCGTACTGAACCTCAACCGTGTCCCCAAAGCCTGCTGAAACTCAGCCCAAAACTGGGAAGTAAAATGGGTATCCCAGTCGGATACAATCTCACACGGAACTCCGTGCAGACGTACCACGTCACGAATATACCTCTCTGCCAACTGCGCTGGTCCCAAGGTGACTCAGATAGGCAAGAAACGTGTTGTCTTCGTCAATCTTTCTACAATCACCCAGACTACGTCGTGTCGTCATTGGGTAACGGGCAAGCCCACCACCAAGTCCATGGTGATGCTCTCCCACTTCCACTCTGGCACGAGAAGTGGCTGCAACAGCCCTGCAAGCCTTTAATGATCGGCCTTCACCTATTGCCATACCAAATGCTACTGAACGAACTCACCTACATCCTGCTTCATCCCTCTCCACCAAAAGTCACATCTCAGATCATGGTACATCTTCGTGTTCCCAGGATGTATGGTGAATCTGGACCCGTGTGCCTCAGTCAGGAGCTCCCTCAACAGCTCCTCATCCCTGGGAATGCACAAACGTCCCCTCATACACAGCACCTCATCAGTTAAAGAGAAGTCTCCTGGGTCCCCTAATAGTACTTTGTCTCTCAACGACTGCAGGTACGGATCTGTCATCTGGCCAGCTCTGGTCTCGTCTGTCATGTCACTATCACAGCCCCACAATGCCCCTGTAACTCTAGGGGTCGCCAACTGCTCAACTCCTCCATAAGTCTCCAACTCTGTGCTTGTAAGCTGGCCAAGTGGGCGGGTGCCTTCTGGCTCATGGTGTCAGCCACCATGTTGGCCTTCCCTGGATGGTAGGAGATGCTGCAGTCATAGTCCTTCAGGAGCTCTAACCAACGTCTCTGTCTCATGTTAAGCTTCTTCTGATCAAACAAATACCTTAGGCTCTTATGATCCGTGAATATCTTAAAGGTCTCACCGTAAAGGTAATGCCTCCATGTCTTCAGCACGAAGATCACAGCTGCCAGCTTTAAGTCATGGGTAGGGTAGCTATGCTCATGGGGTTTCAGTTGCCGTGAAGTGTAAGCGACAACGTGACCCCTCTACATGAGCACACCCCCTCACCTCTGCAACGAAGCATCCGTGTAGACAACAAAATCGCCGCTGCTATCTGGGATGGTAATCACGGGAGCCGAAGTCAACCTCTCTTTCAACTCTTAAAAGCATGCCTCACAAACGTCTGTCCAAGCAAAGGGCATGTCCTTTCGGGTCAACTGGGTCATAGGACGTGAGATATACAAGAAACCTCTGATAAACCACCAGTAGTAACTTGCCAATCCCAAGAAACTACGTATCTCTGTCACTATACGTGGCCTCTCCCACCTGAGTACTACCTCTACCTTGGCTAGATCCACAGCCAAGCCATTCCCTGAAATCACATGACCCAAGAAGGTCACCTGCCTCAACCAAACTCGCACTTGCTGTAATTGGCATACAGCCTGCGTCGTCTCAACGTGTCAAAACCATCCGTAAGTGTTGTCCGTACTGCGCCTAATCTTGCGAGTAAATGAGCACATCATCAATAAATACCACCACAAATAGATCCAGATACGGTCTGAACACCTGGTTCATCAAATTCATGAAGGCAGCGGGGGTGTTGGTCAGCCCAAATGGCATGACCAAAAACTTATAGTGTCCGTACCGGGTGCGGAAAGCTATCTTGGAGACGTCGGTCTCCTTGATCCTCAACTGGTGGTAGCCTGATCTCATATTTATCTTGGAGAATACCGTGGCACCTCGCAACTGGTCAAACAAATCATCAATCCTCGGTAGCGGATACCTGTTCTTGATGGTGACCCTATTTAGCTACCTGTAGTCAACACCAAGGCATAGGGTACCATCTTTCTTCTTCACAAATAGCACCAGGGCTCCCCACGAGGACGTACTGGGCCTTCCAAAGCCCTTCTCCAACAAGTCCTTGCAACTGGTACTTGAGCTCTTATAGCTCAAGTGGTGCCATCCTGTATGGTGCCATAGAAATGGGGCTGGTCCCCGGTACCAGTGAGATCTCAAACTCAATCTCATGCTCAGGTGGTAGTCCTGGCAACTCCTCTGGAAACACGTCGGGGTACTCTCTGACCACCGGGATGCTCTGAAAGTCTGCCATGGGGCTAGGCTCTGCCACTACACAAGCCAGAAAGCCCTCACACCCCTGGCTCAAAAGTCTCGCTGCCTGAAGTGCAGAAATGCACCCGAAACCTCTGTCCACCGACTGTCCGTGAAACTCAAAGGAAGGCATCTCCGATATGGAGAAGACGATCTTCCTCTCAAAATAGTCCACCAAGGTGTGGTAAGCAGACAACCAATCCATCCCCAGAATTACGCCAAAATCCTCCATCGATATTACGACCAGGTATCGGGGAGGCTGTGTCCCCCAACACCGACCTCACAGTGTGTGTAGACCTCCTCAGCTACAAACAGCTGACCGCCCGGACCTCTGATCACAAATGGATCCTCTAATAGAGTGCTATCGGACCCCAAAGTAGTGATAAACTTGTGGAGCAAGAACGTACATCATACTAGAAGCAAGAAATACGTACTCCAAAAAGATAAAAAATTGTAACCATACCTGTCACCGCAGAAACTGAAGCTATGATGTCTCCATGAGTCAAGACGTCACGACGCCCCTCAGTCCTGGGGGCAGACAACATAGCCAAGTCCGAGGCTAAGCTAGTGACAGCTGGCCGGTATCCTCCCCGTGACTGCTGTCCTCCCCCATGCACCTAGAAACCACGATCACCCGCTCGGCCTCCAGCACTCGGTGCGATGAGCATCTGCTGTGTTCTAGCCTTAGACGGGCAGTCCCTCCTAAAGTGGCCCGGTTGGCCACACTGGTAGTAGAGGGGGACTTGACTCCCTCCCTTGGTAGGTCCCTGCTGACGGCTGGGCGGGGGCCTAGTGCTGATAGCTGGCCCTTGTCGGAGGCCCCCAAAGGTCACTGATGGCCCTGCAAAATGAGACGACTCTCCTATGGGCACTGCGGGTCTCCTTTGAGCTCTTCTAACTCGCCTAGTGCTACAGTGACACTACCGTCCCACGAAAGATTCCCCCTCCGTACCCTCAGGAGGGAGATGAGGGGGCGACAGAGTAAGAGGAAGATAAAATTCTTCTCGAACGATCTCTCGGATGAACTGGACGAGGTCCTCGGACTGTACACTCAGGAGGAGAGAAGGGGTAGCACAAAATCCAAGCTCGACACGTCTGTCCCTCCAGCCTCATCCATGGCCACATCCATGGCCTATCTCGGGAACTCTTCGACGAGGCATCTCCTGCAAAGAGACGTGGAGACAAAACAAAAGAAGTCAACTCTAATGGACTTCAACGAAAGAACTCAGAACAGATGTTAAGCGGTACGTTGTGGTGATTACTCTACTTAGATGCACGTGAATTGGTTATTCTCAAGCTAGTTGGTTCATTTCTTAGGATGACCTTGCTCTGATACCATCTTGTTACGACCCGATTCCCGAATCCCTACAGGACCCGAGACTAGCTCAACTCAACTAATCCCAAGACCCAGTCGTCCAACAAGAAATAACCAAAAAGCAGGAAAGTAAACCACATTCACTATGCTAAGTAACTAACAGTAAAAGAGTACAGCAGTAAAGGAAGTAAAAGCTGCTACAGTACATATCACCACCACAATAGTAAAACAGTAACAAGGTACAGAAACGTAAAGGTAACAAGAGTCTGAAACTCACTACAACAGAAAGTACAACAACAGGAAGACTACTACTACTGGGCTCTACTGGGCCCAACACCCTCTGCAGTCGGTGACTCGAGCTGCTCAACACCTTGACCTAAAAAGAGTTATGAGTAACAAAGTCAGCGAACGCTGAGTAGAGTGGTAACCAACTAAAGTAAAAGCTAATAGGTAAACTATCAACTCCAATTACTTTATTTTACAAGTTATTTCTTTTCACCCACTGGTTTATTTTTCAGATCTCTTTCTTGATCTCGAATGTTCCTCGTGGGAACGATCTTGATTACAATCTTTTCTGAAGAGTAGAAGGCACACATGGTGCTCTCCTGGCCGGGAGAGTCCCCCGTGATAATCCTACACCTAGTCAACCAGCCTGGGTTCATTGTCTAGATGTAGAGATGACTTTGGCACGCACGATAAGCGCACGAGTAGCTACCCCGCACTGGCACGCGGTCAGTCATTTTTGCTAGCGGGTATGCCCAAAGTACAACACGGAATAGTATAGGACCTAACCCTCTCGGTAACAGGGGTCTAGCCCCTCAGAACCAAATAGGGGTCTCGCCCCTCCATAATCCGCACACCCTCGTCTTACTACCCTGGTTTGCCCAGAGGGCCAAAGAAAAAGTCGATGTAGGTTGGCTAGCTTAACCCCGGGCCCCGTGGGGTGGCTAGCTCCCTCCCTACACTAATAGCTCTCCCTGGTACTGTGTACGCGAGGGCCAATAGGAGTCGATGTAGAGTGGCCATTCCTAACCCCGGGTCCCAACCCAAGGGTGGCTAACTCCGCTCTACACTAAAAAGGGGACAGTTGCTCCCCCTTGGTACCACGTACTCAAGGGTCAGCACACTTCCCATTCATAATTCCAGGCCTTTCCATTCATCCACAAGAGCTCTACTCCTAATTCCCCATAGGGTTCATGCTCGTATTTCTCATGCCATTCCATACCAGGTTTCATCATCCACATTTCCTTTCTCAAATTATCCACATGCAGCTCGTATTTCCATTATTTAACATATACAACAAGTAGTGCCACAGGTAACTGTCTAACTAACACAGGCAATTCATATTTCACAGGCAGCTCTTGTTTATCAATAGCTAGTTGTTCACATTTCTACTCATTCATTTAAGACTGCAATTTCAACCACGCATACAAATAGTGCAAGTAGTTCTTGTCCTAGGATTCATGCCACATCCTAGGTTTTCTACTTATTCAATTTCACATATGCAATCAGGTTTTATAATTAAAATAGGGGAAACCACTCTACCAGACGACCCGGGAGTATTGGGGGCTCGAACGACAGGCTCATGTGCCTCAGCAAGCCCTGAACCCACAACAGAATGAAGTCTTGTACCAAGGAACATATCATAATGGAACATTCAGAACAATCATAAAGGCCTTCTAACAAATAGAGGAGCTCACAAGGAAAACACCGATATCTTATTTGTGTAAAACGAACCTCAAACGGACCCTAAACGGGTCAAAAAGAGAGCTACAGACCCAAATCAAACGTCTAGCACAAGGTCCAGACATCTTAAAAGTGACCAAAAATGCACCTCAGGTTCTACGTCGACCCCAGGTGTCCAGGACCTCTTCTGACCCATCTGGACCCAGTTCCAGACGTCCGACCTCCTCTCCGGACGTCTGGGAGTGCTTCCAGCCGTCTGGCAAGCTGTCCAGATGTCTGAAACATGTGGGAGGGCATGCCCCGTGCCTTCCCAAAGCAAATCCTGCATGCGACAGGCAAATCGCCTAAAATTACCCACACAAAACATAGGTGCGGAGCGGCCTGCATGGCCATATCCACAAAGGGAATGCACCTTCACAGAGATCTACTTTCAGACTTCTGGTGTCATCACCAGACGTCCACTCCATCGTCTGGACGTCACTCCAGACGTCTGATTCTGGGAAAATCCCAGAACCTCCTCCTGCTCACCCTCACCGCATGCAGCCGCGGCCTCGCCTCCTCGCTTACTGCTCCGGCTGTAGGAAATGTCGAGGATGGTTCCCCTACCGCACTCCTCCCGCATGCGCCGATCTAGTTGTGCGCCCTCCAGTGAGCCCCCCCCCCCCCCCCCCCCCCCACGAGCTTGCGAGCTCAAGCTCCTCCTCCTTTCCTCACATCGCCTCTCCTCCTCGTCACCGCTCTCGCGCTCTCTCTCACACCCGCTCCTCTCACTGTGGTGGAGAGGAAGGGAAGAAGGTGGCTGTGGTGGAGTGGGGAGAACAAGAGAGGAGAAGAGGGGTTTATAAAGGGGGTGTGTTAGGGTTCGGTGGAGGAGGGGAGAGGGAAAAAGAGAGGGAGGGTACTGTCTGCGCGCAGCCCATGAGCAAACACGAAGTCACGTACCAAATTTTTGATTTCCAGACGTCTGACCAGATGTCTGACCGATAGTCCAGATGTCTTAAAAGGCTCAGGACAGAACGAGTCTTTACAGAGGAGGAGGGTGAGGAGGCGGACGATGAGATGGTAGGGAGTACGTCCCCAGTACATGTCGACCCCTCAGTGGCGGGCTCAAGTTTTGGAAAGCAATCATATACCTTTAAGAAGTAAATTACTTATATGTTTTAAAGTTTATTATAACTTCAAAAATATATAATGAATATGATCAATGTTTACTCAAGTAAAGTAAGAAGAGGACGAAGGAAGACAAAGAATCTAGACGTCTAGCGTGTCCTCGAGGGCTTGAGAATAACAATTAGGCTTAAAACCACAGGGGAGGCAGAGAATTACCCGGGCTTTATCAGTCGAGTGGGCACAATTGTTAAGTCCATTGCGCCCATTTGCTACTTCGACTAGAGGAAGGTGCCCGTAGAGCTGAAGAGGCAATTCTTTTGTCAATTGAAGGTAATTTCATTTATAAAAATTATTTCTTTTATAACTTTATCTTAAAATTATTATAAAGTAAGATTGACATATATTTTTTAAAATTAATGTAAGGCAAATTACGATTGGGGTGATGAGCCCAATGCCTTCCGATATATCCTTAAGCATGCCGCCAAAATCCACAGGGATTGGAGGACAAGGACCAAGAGAAATGTAAGAATTTTTAAACACTTACATTTTTATTATATACATAATTTCTTATATTATTTCTAACAATTTATATTTGGTATTTAGTATTTCTCGAACAAGAGTTCACCCGAGGAGGCAATGGGTCATGCTCCTCTTGATGTCATGCCTGACGATTGGAAGAAGGCATGCGAGATTGGCTAAATCCAAAGACAGAGGTTAGTAAACGATTACAAATTATTCTATTAATTTCATATATCTTAAATTCATAAAAAATATTATTATGTATATGTACAAGAGCAAGCAAGAAAAAATAATGCTAATAGGGCTAAAGCTCCACCACAGACCCATTATTTGAATCAAAGGAGTATTGAGACGGTTAGGAGCCATTGCATAAGTGTTGCAACTACTTTTCAGTTGAATATTACTTAATTTTTATGCTATCTTAATATAATTGTATCATTTTTATATTTTCAGTCAGCTACTCATGATGGGATGGAAATGAGTAGGATGGATATATGAGAGGTCACCTACAGTAAGGTTGCAGCTAAAGGTGCTCGTAAGTGGATTCATGAGTCATACCAGGAGAAACACATAAGTTTCTTAAACTCAAATATTTATAACTTTCTACATATATATTATAATAACATTTTTTAATACATGTAAGAGAAAATAGTATAGTTAGTACATCCTCCCACTGACGAGACATTCGACAACATCCACTAGCCTTTACACCTAGAGGATGCATTTAGAAGAGTGATGCCACTGGACCACAGTGGTTTTGTTCGTAGTGCGGGGAGGGCACATATGTTATCTACCTGGTATGGGAGGAAAGGTGCCATCTCATCTAGTGTCATCGATCAGTTACATCAAAAAATCGACACACTACAAAGACGAGAGGAAGAGAGGCAGAAGAGAGAGACATATGAAGAGTCAGATGGATGTCATGCAATCACAGATGAATAAGACGGATAGTAAGATTGAGAAGCTTCTAACCCTTCTTCTGAAGAAGGGTCAGTCAATGCATCCGTCTTCATCAAATCCCAGCATCCACAGACGAGACAACGACGATGACACAGGTGGAGCTGGTGGCATCCGGGTAGCTGCATAGTGATATTTATACATTTTCTTTTCTTATGTTTTTCATGTAAATATTTTATTTTCATTTTGTGTAAATTTTTCATTTTCAAACTTTTTATGTACTAGACTTTTTATATTTTGCAATATAAACTTCTCTTCATTAGCAAATCTTTGAAGTATATTTAGTATGTAGTCCCATCATTTTGTAATTTCTTTTTTTTAAAAAAAACTTCATACATTTGCCATCGGTTATTTAATTAACCGATAGAGTATAAATGACGGGAAAATATTTTTCACGTCGCTTCCCAGACTAACCGATGGTGAAAATGTTCTTCCCGTCACATATTTTCCGTCGCTTATAAGAAAATTGACGACAAAAATATGTTTGCCGTCACATATATGCCGTCGGTTATAACGAAAAGTAACGTCACAAATATTTTTGCCTTCACTTATCTAACCGATAGTAAATGTATATAACCGATGGAGAAACTTCAGAAAAGGGCACATAAAGGCGGGAAAAATTGATGGATGAATGCTGTCGCTTGACAAATAAGTAATGCTAAATACACTTACCGTCGGTTTTGAAACAACGGCGAAACATCCAAATCGACCTTGGGTAAACACCTTTTTTGCCGTCAGTTATAAATAAACCGACGGCAAAAGTGGAATATGTTGTAGTGAAGGCCACCCTTGGTGAACTACTCATGCTACTCCATACCTCTCCAAAGGCCACCAAGGACCATCCTTGGTGCCCTTGTTCTAGTAGAATAGATAGTTGTTTCTTTTTATACTTCTAGTAGTTTGAGTTCTAGTAGCTTTTATTATAGATGTTGTAATTTAGTTTTAGTTAATCTTCTTGTCAAGCATTCAACTAGATGAAAACTTGCTTGATTACTAATTGAATAAAATTGATTTGCTTTATATCATATGTCTATCTTGCTTACTATTCTAGTTCTAGTTAGAATAGATCGGTATTGAAATCAAGTTGCAATTTCGCCTCCTTGAGTTCGACCGGGACTTATCAAAGTTTCATTATATTGATTTGTCGACATGTTTTCTCACTATACTACAATGAAAGTATTTCAAAAGCACAATTCCACGTCTTGACAAAATGGCGTCATTGCCAGGGAGGCACAACGATTCTTAATTTGATATCTGATTTAGTGTATTGTATTTGGTGTGCATGTACAAAATGTGGATTCTATGCACTCATTGAGTGCAGTTGAAGAAATTCAGGTACACACCATCACTTAGGTTAGGACTTGCTTTAAAAAAAATTGAAAAAAAAATCTTTTTGGTGCAAAGGCTTGGTTGGGATTGAAAATACTTGAAAAAGCCTTATTACTATTTTTAGAAATTCCGCTAGAATTTTGATATAGATTTGAAAAATCATTTACCGTGTTTCTAGTTATCCAAAAATTTTGAAATTTGGATAGATGTTAAATTTTCAAATTATCTTTCCAAAGCCATTGTTCCATCATAAAAATTCAATTTAAGAAATTTTAAAAATTCGCAGAGGCATAGAGATCAAACAGACTAAAATCCAAATTTTTCTGATCTTCAAAAATTAATTCTGAACGGTCCACAAATTTGATTGACCCAAAAATTATAGGTTTTGAAATATAATCAAGTTAGCTTTCATTTTCATATTTTTCCCAAATTTTTGGATCACATTTGTTACTGTTTCAAAAAGAAAAATTAACACAGGGTCAAAATCTCAAATCTAACCCCCTGTTAGTTAAAAATTCATATTTATTGAGTTAGAATAGTAAAAGTTTTGAACAAATATTCTTTGAATAGTTTATTGAAAATGTAATCTTTCTGCCAATTTTTATATCATTTGGATTCTAATTAGATCTTAGAGAGTATTTTGAATCTAATTGTGGTTTGCCTAGTCAAATTGCATGAACCTTATGTTTAACTTTTAGGGTCACACTTAGAGTGACTGCCCTATTGTCTGGGGTGTTCATCTGATCATGACACCCCAGATTCTGATTATCCCATCCCACCAAGTACTGATTTGCCCCTATTGACGTAGGATAGTGTGATTGCGACAAGGGGATTTCCCATTAATGCAGTCAGAACCAACCTCTTCACAGGTGGGGAATCAGTGAGAATTCACGAAAATCAGGATTATTAGATTTCTGCTATCGATTCTTATCCTCCCATGCATGGATCTAATTCCCACCCACCCGTAATTGAATTGAAGCCTTTATCGGATTCACTTAAGTATGTGTTTTAGGTGATAGTGAGACATACCCAGTGATTATGAGTGCTCACTTGACCCCAGAACAAGAACATCAATTGATCTCTATCTTACAAGCACATAGAGCTGCTATCGAGTGGAGAATTACTGATCTCCGTGGGATTCATCCCTTTATTGCACTTATCATATTTACACAGATGAGGGGGTGAAACCTTCTAGAGAACCTTAGAGATGGCTGAACCCAAATATGTTGGAGGTCGTCAAGAAGGAGATCATTAAATGGCTGGATGCAAGCATTGTATATCCCATTTCCGACAGCCAGTGGGTGAGTCCTATCCAAATTGTGCCTAAGAAAGCAGGACTCACCATAATCAAGAATGATAAGGGTGAATCCATCTTGACCCATACCACGACTTTGTGATGGGTTTGCACTGATTATAGGAAACTTAACATGGCTACCAAAGAGGATCATTTTCCTTTACCTTTTATTGATCAAATCTTAGAAAGGTTAGTCAGGCGCAGTTTCTTTTTGTTTTCTAGATGGATACTCCAGGTATAATCAGGTTGCGATTAACCTGAAAGATTAGGACAAGACTACTTTTACATGTCCCTTTGGAACATTCACTTTTAAGCGAATGCCCTTTGGCCTCTATAATGCACTAGTGACATTCAGCGTTATATGATGAGCATTTTCTCTGATATGATTGGGTACTATGTAGAAGTATTTATGGATGATTTTGATAACCTCACAAAGATCCCAGGAGGTGCATAGAAGTAAACCTAGTACTTTCATGGGAGTAAAGCCATTTTATGGTGAGGGAGGGTATTGTACTAGGTCACAGGATGTCTTCTAACAGACTCAAGGTCAACCAAGCTAAATCTGAAGTCATTTCTCGACTACCTCCACCTAGCTCGGTTAAGCAAATTAGATCATTCTTAGGTTACATTGGATTTAACTGAAGATTCATTCATGATTTCTTGAAAATTGCCTATCCTTTGGCAAATCTTCTGGTGGCTGAAGCCCCATTTGACCAATTCTTTGTGTTAGCACTTTTAAGACCTTACAAAGCATTGTATCAGATTCACCAATTCTCCAACCACTTGACTAGTTTGTCAACTTCAAGATGAGGTGTGACGCCTCCGATTTTGCTGTCAAAGCCATTCTAGGCCAACATCGAGAGAGCCATCCATTTGTAATCTACTACGTTAGCAAAATGCTGAATGAGGCTCAGCGTAATTATACGCTTACTGAAAAAAAAAATCCTAGTTGTAGCATTTGAGTGGGAGAAGTTTAGATCATATTTACTTAGGTCAAAAGTGATTATTTTCACTGATCATTCCACCCTTCGGCATTTGTTGACAAAGAAGGATGCCAAACCCCATCTTACCAGATGGATCCTCCTTTTGTAGGAATTTGATGTTGAGATTTGCGACAAAGTCGGAGCTCATAATGTGGTGGTGGATCACCTATCTCGGCTACACCAAGAACACGTCCCCTATTCCCTGCCTATCTCAGATCAATTCCCAAATGAGTCTGTTTTGGCCATTAATTCTGTTGAGTTTCTTGGTACGCAGATATTACAAATTATCTTGTCGTAGCCAAGATTCCCGTAGGGTTATCGAAGAACCAGAAACTCAAATTCATTTCAAAAGCCAAATTTTATTTCTGGGATGACCTCTTGCTCTTTCGCATTGGGGCTGATCAAATCATCAGAAGGTGTATCCCCAACTCAGAAATTTCGAGTGTGTTATCTTTTTACCATAGCAATGCTTGTGGTGGTCATTTTTCAAGTCGGAAAATCACTGCAAAGATTTTACAATTAGGCTTTTTATAGCCGACTATTTTCAAAGATATACACGAGTTTGCCAAATGCTACAAGTGATGCCAGTCGGTCAGTTCTATGACCTGAAGAGACATGATGCCTCTCCAACCCATTTTGGTCGTAAAAGTATTCGATGTTTGGCATCGACTTTATGGGCCCTTTTCCAAACTCACATGGCTTCGAGTACATACTTCTCGCAGTTGACTATGACTCGAAGTGGGTTGAAGACATCCCGGTAGGAAGGGCTGATCATAAGACCGTTATATCCTTTGTTTGGGAATTTATTTTTGAGAGATTCAGAGTTCCCTGTGCTCTTATTAGCGCAGGGGTAGTCACTTCATCCATGCTCATTTTAGGTCTCTATTGAAGAAATACAGGGTACATCACCACATTGCCACCCCGTATCATCTGCAGACCAATGGGCAGGCTGAAGTTTCTAACCATCAAATCAAGCTTATTCTCCAGAAGATGGTTCGACCATATAGGAAGGATTGGTCCGATCGATTGATCGATGCACTTTGGGCATATCGAACGGCATACAAGGCCCTGCTCGGAATGTCACCATACCGCATGGTGTATGGAAAGGCCTATCACCTTCCTGTTGAGCTAGAGCATTACGCCTTTTGGGTGGTGTAGAAGTGTAATTTAAACCTCGATGCAGGAGGTTATGAGAGGAAGCTCCATCTCAGTGAATTAGAAGAAATTCGACGGGAAGCTTATTAGAATGCAAAATATACAAAGATAAGACTAAGGCTTTTCACGACCCCCACATCTGGAGGAAGGAATTCACGCCTAACCAATAGGTCTAATTATTTGATCCTCAACTCAAATTCTTTGCAGGAAAGCTCAAGTCCAAGTGGACTGGCCCATATCTTATAATTCACCCATATTCTAATGGGGTGGTCCAAATTATGGACCCAAAATTTGGGCATGTTTCTACGGTACATGGTCAGTGTCTCAAGTCATTCATGGCTTAGGAACCTCCTCCTACTGATGAAATTATTAATTTTATTGAGGACATGTAATTGAATTTTCACCCAGCTGGAGGCGTTAAAGTCAGCACTTATACACATGTAGATATCTTCTATACATAGCATATTTCATTTTTGCATATTATTCTGCATATTGTGAATATCATGTTTGTGTTGGCATATACTGAATGATGAATCAGGAGCAATTCTAGGTGATTTTTATCCACTTATGCCTTATCTTACTTTATTCTTCTCTTATTCATGCATGAGAACATGCAAGAACTTAGGCATAGGGGGTAGCACACATAAACAGAAAAATTTTCCTGCCAACACCTTAGAAAACAAATTTTTATTAAGAGGCTTTATTAGAGATTTATTCTTTAGTTGATTTCTATATTTAGAATCCAATACAACTTCACACTTTCACGTAGAATTTGCAATGGATCCATCGTGAAGATCGATAGGCATCTTTAGTTTGTCGAGAAGAAGCATTGCTTCTTTTCCTGAACCCTTGGATAGTAATTAGGGAGTCAGGAAAACCATCTTCTATTTGATCCACCAAACAACTACAAGGGGAGAGTAGAATGTCTACTAGTACTCTAAGTATAGTATAAGGAATCTTAGTTTTTGGATAATTGGATAATGATACTCGGAATTAGGCATAGTTTTTGCTCTCAATTCCTGTGTACAAATTCTTTGTGTGAATGTTTGAGATCCACCAAATAAGGCAAATCTGTAGAGAGTGGGTTCCAATAAAACTAGGACTAAGGTGGATGGTTACAATCGTCCTTTACGAAATCCTCAATAGAAGGAGGGTGTTAATGTCAATGTCAGAAAATACGTTGTCCCATTCATTCCTTTTCTAGTGTTGAGAGTAGGCACTTCCACCAAATAAGCCACCTAATATCCTCTTGAACATCACTAATCCACAATAATGCCACGTGAATAAAAATTTATGTGTGTGTATTGTGTTTTGTTGGTAGATATAAAAAAATAATTAAAAAAAAGAAAAAGAGAAAGAAAAAAGAAAAAAAAGTGTTGAGTTATGTATTTGTCAAATATACTAAGGCAACAACACCTACTACCATTACGATCCACCAGATATAACCTTGACCTACTTTTCTATATTTCTGACCTTCCAAATATTGGCTGAGGATTTTTGACTTAGTTATAGGATTATCAGAACTTAATTAAAGTGTTAATGCCATAAAAAACCACCAAATATATTTGCAAATCTAGTGATATTATGAGCTCGAAAAGAAAAGAAAAGAAAAAGAGAAGAAAAGAGAAGGAAAAACAAAGTGAGAAAGTGAGCACAAAGGAACTAAAGAAAGCATAGGTTTTCCACTTCTCTTTGAGTTGATTTATTTGATAGTCTAGAAATCTAAGTTCTATAGTACTAATCTATATGTAGCATCAGAGGAGTGTGAGCTACCAAATACAAACCCACTTAACTCAAACATCTTCTACCTAAGCCAAAAGTCAGGGCTAAAATTACAAATTATTTTGTATATCCCCGAGAGAAGAAATTTGCTTATCCTAATAGAGTTTTACTAGGGGTCAAGTGTGAGTTTTAAATGTGGACTGACTTTTCACTTGGATCCGTTGCATAGGCTACAACACTACACTTTCACGATTATCTGGATTACTAAATTTTTGGATGAAAACAAAAGAAATAGATCTCTAGTCAAACTCTTGATAGAAATCAGCTATTTTGCATTTAGTCTTGCATTTATTAGGGACTAGCAAGATTTAGGCATGGAGATATGATTGCGCAGCAATCATAGGACCTAATCTACCTAAATTAAGTTAGACCTTAGTGTAACTAAGGAATAATGCATGCATGAGCAGCATATTTTGCATCATAGTTCATTTATTAGTTTTGTAAATAATAATGCTATTTTATGTTTTAATTGAGAATAAATAATAATTGCAGATGATTCGGGGCCACGGATGATAAATCTAACCTTACATATGGGCTTAGAGCAACAATCGCAGTCTGATGGCGCAAAAATCATCTCAGTCAGAGCCCTGTAGCACCACCTATAAAGGCGAGAAGATGGACGGTCAAGATGGCACCACGTGGTGCCATCCCAATGGCCCATCTCCGTGCCCTCAACTACTGAAGGAAACCTCAAGTGCTTTGTGGGTCGTTGGATCATCATCAAATGGCCACAAACGTGCCACATCGATCGGCACCCAATAGTTCATCAAAGGAGATCTCATCTTCACCGTTGGATTGTCATCCAATGGTTGAGAGCACATAAACATGAATTCGAGAGCGCGACCATCCATGCGCATAGTGTGTTGGTCAGCGCCCTTAAAGGAGAGCAGGCAGTAAGCATTCGAAGTGCGGAGAGTAGGAAATCAAAGGCGGTGACCGTGGCATGTGAAATTGGGCCATCAAATAGCGATCAAGCGGCACGGGGGCAACACGCATGGTGTGCGATGGAGCGTCGGATTGAGGTGCACGATGGCGCATAACTGGACATGCAGTAGCATGAACAATTGCACATGGAACTCAAAAGCAGTCACGAGCATGTGGTTTAAGCTATCGATTGTTATGATCGAACGACTGGAATTGAAAGCGTGTGCACGCACGATGAAAATCAAGGTGGTGATGCGGGTGCACGATCAGCTGCACGATGAGGATCGGGCAGCACTGGAGGCGCCACGTGGCGCAATCTGAATGCAAGTGCGTTGGGCGCGTGGTGGCGGTGGATTGAGTAGCGCAACGTGCACCATGTTGCGCAATCTGGTGCGCACGTGCTTTGGGTACGTGATGGAGGCATGTAGAGGTGCATTTTTGATGCGATTTGAGCTGTTGATCGCTAGATCAATGGCTCTTATTGATCCAAGTTGTTTGCACGGTTTGAGGGCTCTAAAACACCTGTTTTGCTCCTCACTTCCACTATAAAAAGGACACTAGACCCACCATTTGAGCGGCAACTCCTCCTCCGCACATGTCCTGCTCCCTTCTACTCTAAAGAGCCCTCTTCCTTTGAGACATCCACCAAGGCCACCCTTGGTGCACTGCTTCTCTTCTCCACACCTCTCCAAAGGCCACCAAGGACCACCCTTGGTGCCCTTGTTCTAGTAGAATAGATAGTTGTTTCTTTTCTTCCTCTGGTAGTTCTAGTTCTAGTAGCTTTTATTCTAGATGTTCTAATTTAGTTTTAGTTAATCTTCTTGTCAAGCATTCAATTGGATGAAAATTTGTTTGATTACTACTTGAATAAAGTTGATTTTCTTTATATCATATGTCAATCTTGCTTACTATTCTAGTTCTAGTTAGAATAGATCGGTATTGAAATCAAGTCGCATTTCCACCTCCCTGAGTTCTACCGGGACTTACCAAAGTTTCATTATATTTGTTTGTCAACATGTTTTCACACTATACTACGTTGAAAGTATTTAAAAAATGCAATTCCACTTCTCAACATGCACTCCCCTCTTATTTTCATGATCTCTCTTCTTCTTTACCTTTAATATGCATTCCTTCTTTTTTTTGTTTCCTACGGCAATGGCACGTTAACATGATTGATGTTAATTTAGATAACATGAATAAAATAGTGTTGCATCCTTGTTGGATTGACCCTACTCTTGCTATACATTTTTTTTCATTTATTAGTGAGATAGGATTTTAAATTTGATCGTTGATGAGAACCTCATCATGAGCCATAACTAGCTCATTTTGACCCAATACAAAGGATAAAAGCTCCTACATATCTCAAGGAAAGGCTTAACTCAGAGAATTCTGAGTTTGAGAAGAAAACCAGTCATAAGGGGTAAAAGTGCAATTTTACCAGTATAAACTGCATGCAGGGTAATTCAGGGACCAAACACAGGTCAAAACAGCTTAATAAGAATAAAAGTGGGATGAGATGATCTAGCAAGGGCTACAGCAATTCCAAGAGACTAAATCTGTAACCCTAAAACAACCCACTTCAATTCACAAGGTTCGAGGCAAAGTAAAAATAGAATAAACCCTCTAAAATTCATAGAAAAATAATCTCTAGGGTTTAGAACCTTCAATTTGGCCTTTAGAACCCATTTTGACCTACATTGAGAACCATGCCCAATTAATAACTTAATTTGGGTTTTTGCGCAAATTGACCGGTCGAACAAGGTTTAAGAAGAAAATAAAATTCACCATCAGATTCCTTAGGTCCTAATTAGTCATGTATAAAAACTTGAGCCTAAGAAGAAACCCCCTTGACCGACTTTACACTTTGGTCCTCATATATTTACTCTTTGGCCCTCAACTTTTGAACCCTCACATTTTGGCCCCTAACTCTCCTTCGTTCTTTGCAATCAGGTCCCTCCTGCAAAACCCTGCCAGCACCATGCTCCGGCGACCTTGCGCGGAGCATGGCGCCGCGCAGGGTGAGGTAGGGGACCTGGCAAGTAAACCGGGGGTGCCCTGCGTCGTCAGCCGTCGCAGGAGCACCCCCCTGGTCATTGTAGGCCACCATACCGGCCGTGCGAATGCACGGACGGTATGGGTTCATGTTCCGACCATTCTCCGGCGAGGGAGACACGTCGTCTCCCTCCGCCTTCCTCCCTGCTTCATCCCTATAAATACCCCCCGCCGCTCCACCGACGAGGGCAGCTTGGATCTGACGGAGAAATCCCCAACTTCCTTCTCTTCTTTCTCCGGCAGACGCTCACCAGCTCCGGCGGCTTCCTCCCCCTCAACCTCTTCGCTCTGCCGCAATACCAGCAGCAGAGACTTCCTCCCCTGCTCTTCCCGCGCCACGCCGCACCCAGCTGGCGCCTCTCCGGCTCTCTGCTCGCCGCCGCCCCTCTCCCTGAGCATCGTCTTCTCCGGCGACAGTCGATACGACTGTCGCCCTGTTCCTCCCCCTTCGTCCCTGCAAGTAAGCTAGAGTTACTCCCCTTCTCCTCCTCTTTCTTTCCCCGCTTTCAATTTAGTCAATTAAGCCCTCTACCGACCCTGTTCACCCTCACCCTCTTCGCCTCCGACCACCCTCCGGCGAGCCGCTCCCATCACCTCAGCGACCCACACGGCTCGCCGACCACCGCAGAACCTCCGCCTCCTCACCCTGATCCTCTTCCGCCCCTCCACTTCCCACCAAACACCCTCTGCAGATCCACCGAACACACCCACTTCTTCGCTCACAGTTTGACCTAGGACGACCTGTTGGCTCCATCACGCCCCCTGCAGACCCCCTGACCACTTTCGCCGTGCCACGGCGAAGGTCCCCCGCCTGTCTGATTTGGCCGAGAGGCCGTTCTTCTGTGACCAGGTGACTCGCCCGCCGTCGCCATTACTGCGCAGGCAGAGCTGCTTCACCTGCAGGTGCAGGCACGCCTTCGCCCAGGTTTGACTCCCAGGTTGCGCAGGGACTCTCCGCGAAACGTCCCAGGTTCACAGATGGGGCGAAGGCCGCGCGGGAAGCCACGATCGCCCACTGCTCCATCCGCGACGCGCGCTCAATTGGGGTGGGACATTTAGTCCCACCTCGGAACTTTTCGGAGGCGCGCGGACGCATAAAGGCAAAAAGTGCCTTATGCTGTCTGCCTCCTGACCACGGGGTGAGGTCCCTCTCACCCGACCCGGCCTCGTCCGTGACCACGCTCCGCGGACCTGGCCCGACCCGATTAGACCGACCTGCACTCCTCGCCCACCACCGCACGCCGGTGGGCCTGGACCCGGGCCTGACCCGAACCCGATTACCCGGTAGCTCTGGGAGAGCTGTCCCAAGAGTGGTTTCAGAGAGAAAGAGAGACGCGGGGGGGGGAGGGTAGAGTAGGTTTTGCCTCTTGACGAAAAAACTCTGAAGTGTGCAGGCCAAAGAAGAAGAAGAAGACCCGCGGAAGAAGAAGTGCAGGCGAAGAAGAAGGAGCTGCACTGTAGCAAATGCTCAGTTAAGTCGTCGAAGCACCGGGCCAGACGACGGAAAGTCAGCAGCCAGAGCAACACAGAAGGCAGGCTGAAGAAGAAGGAAGGGAGACTTAGTAGCCGAAGGCAGAAGCACCACGATTGCAGAAGAAGAAGAAGAGAGGTCAAGGCAGAAAACCAAAGAAGAAGAACAAGGAGCTCTGAAGAAAGAAAAACATCACCAATGCAGGAACAGCAGGAAGAAGAAGAGCATCACCATTGCAGAAGAAGATTATCACCATAGCAGAAACCAAGAAGAAGAAGGAGATCTGAAGAAAGAGAAAGAAAGAAGAACATCACAACAAATTCTTTCCCTCTCTCTTTATTTTGTAAAAGAAACATGTATATCTCTAGAATACGACTTGCTCCCTGAGTTCGACCTCGGGAACTCTTTCATTTTCCGAGTAAAAAATTTATATTTGAAATGTTGGTAATAACCGGCTTTACTACAACGTTATAACAAAACCCTCAAACCCGGTGAAACCAGACGTTTTTCTCATTTTGGCGCCGTTGCCGGGGAGCAACGGCCATTCTAGAGGTAAACATTCCTGTATCTTTTAATTTCTGATAATCTCCTTTCTTTTGTGCAGCTACAGGAACTCAAGAAGACAAGCAACCACACAACCACTCCGAAGACAGGTAAATCTTTTCTCTCACTATTAACCCCTACACTCTAAAGAGGAAGAAAAGAAAAGAACAAAGCAATATAGGGCTAACCTGTCTTCCATACTTAGTAACCATAAAAAGTTGCATGTTTTCAACTCATCACTCCTGCACACTATTAAGGGTATTTAAGGGCTAACACATTCTTGCTTGAGCCCTAATTGCCCAACAAAGAGTTAAATGGACCAAGTAGAGCCAACATAAGGTCAAACATTAGGATTTCAGTAGAGACACACCCCTTAATCAAGAATTGAGGAAATCCAAAAGAGGTGTGCCCAAGCCATTGATTGAAAATAATTAACAAGAAAAATCCTAAACAATTGGCTCTCTCTAAACACTTGAACCCTAAAAGACAGGACCTAAAAGCTCTTAAAGAAAACAATAGGTAAAGTTGACCCCTTTGGGTTAACCAACCTTAAATTAGGTCACTCTTTGCACTTAAAAAGACTAAAGTTCAAGTGAAACCTTAAGCACCCTGATCTTAAAATTGGTAGACTTAAGAGGTCAAGATCCCCATTCTGGTCTACCTGGAACCGCAGTGACAAGAGAGGTCGGGTGGGGGAAACCCTGTAACCCGTGGGGACGCTCTACCGTGTAGGGGTCTTCGCGGGACTCTCCCTCTCTGGCTGCCCAGGTAATTCTCAGGTGGACGATCTTTCTGATCAAGGGGTCCATCTGCCCCGCACCTCTATAGTCACCCAACACATTTTTTTGGGTGTCTTGATTGGGTCCAGCACCTTCTAAACTTACCTCTCCCAACTGTGCATGTACGGAAGGAGGTCTCTAAGACCACCCTTAAGACCTCCATTAGAAATTCGCTCTCGTCAAGGCCACACCTCGACGCCCGTATTCGTGCAGCAACACCCTCACATTATTCTCTCTTCTGATTCAGAACCAAGTTCTTCTTCTTCCCCCATCATGGCTCAGCCAGTTGAGGAAGAAAATAATCTGGAACACCAGCTCCAGCGACTCAATGACCTCTTCCAAAACTTCGTGCACCCACCGCAGCGTCCTATGATGCGGGACCACTACAATCCTGCTGCGGTGGCCATTGAGCCTCGAGTCAGAATCCCGATTGGAGGACCTGATTCCGAACTAAAGCCCAACATGATTCATGCTATACCTAAATTCCATGGGCTTAATTCTGAAGATCCCTTCCAGCACATCAAACAGCTTAAGCATCTGGCCCACACTTTTGGATCAGATGCGCAAAACCGGGATATTCTTCTCATGAAGATGTTCTCCTTTTCTCTTATGGACAAGGCCGCCCATTGGTATCAAACTCAGACCCGGCCGATCAACACTTGGGAAGAACTTCAATCCGAGTTTTTGAAAAAGTTCTTTCCCGTTGGTCGAACCAACGCCTTGCGCCATCAGATTACACACTTCACTCAACAATCAGGAGAACCTCTCCATGAGGCATGGGATCGTTTTCAGGATCTCATGAGGAAGTGCCCCCATCACGGAGTTCCTAAATGGGAACAAGTCCAATCTTTTTACCAGGGACTCCGTGAGGACATCCGCCTTTTCGTCAATGCAACCTGCGGAGGAAACATCATGGGTCAACATGAAGACACCGTATGGGAGATTCTCGAAAACATGTGCGAGAACTCCATCAACAATGACTCCATGGGATTATTCGACAGGACGAATACCCGCGCAGCGACGAATCTTAAGGGAGCACATGAGACGCAGGGCCTGTCCGCATCAGTCGACCTGGAATTAATGGCCAGTCGATTGGACAAGGTCTCAATCATTGAAAAGAAGGTGGATGAGCTGACTCAGCACTTGCAGCGAGCCACCTCTGCGCGTAACTCCTTTGCACAACCTCCTTCCACACAGGAGACTGTGCAAAACATCCTACACCGATCCTCCCCTGGGATGGATCCATATCCATCCCCATCTGATTCTTGGACTGGAAGATCATCCGATCCTTTCTTCACCAGCCGGGGGAACTCCATTCCTCCTTTCCCTGATTCTCAGGAGGTTCCTCAGACCTGCGAGGACCTCAACGCCATCCAGAACGACCCATTCTCCAACACTTACAACCCTGGATGGCGAAACCATCCCAATTTTCAGTGGGCGGGAAATTCCCAAACCCAAAGACCACCTTTTCAGTCCCGCCCACAGCCCTCTCATCACTACCAGCCGCCTCAGCCTCGGCCCAACCCTACTTATCCATCAGGGCCAAATCAAGATCAAATGTCCTTAATCCTTCAGACTCTGGCTGACATTCAAAAATCGAATGCGGCCATTCAAAAACAGCACAAGGACGAGCTTACTGAAGTTAAAACTCAGCTGGCCCAGTTGGCAAATTCTCGCCAGCCAGGCACACTCCCTTCCCAACCTCTTCCTAACCCAAATAACGTGCCAACCCAGAAGCGCGTTATGAATCCAAATTTAGGCCACGCTCAATGGATTTATCAGGCCCCTACTGCTCCATCTCCAGACGAGATGGAAGCCTCTACTTCTCGTGCGGGATTTCAGCAGCAGCCACCCCTCCTACCTAACCCAAGCCAAAATCAGGCCGGATTAAATTCTGTAACAACACGTAGTGGTAAGACAACTCAGGACCCGCATTATCCAAACCACTCCCAGCCTGATAACCATGACCCTAGGATAGTTAGCCAAGGTACCGCTGTTCCAGACCCACAACCTGGACCTATCCTAGAGGAACCAACCAAGATCCCGTTTCCCGAGGCCCTGACCAAGGGAAAGAAGACCACCAAACCCGTGGCCCCTGAGGAGGACCTGGTCAAGCTCTTTGAGCAGGTCCACATAAACATCCCCTTGATGGATGCAATCCGCCACGTACCAGCTTACGCACGATTTCTAAAGAATATATGTACACCCCAGCGTAAGCCGCGAACCAAGGGGGGGAGCCCAATTGTTCTGTCAGAGCAAGCCAGCTCTGTAATCCTTAGTAGACTCCCACCCAAGGCAAAAGATCCTGGAACTCCCCTGATCTCCTGTAAGATAGGTGGTACCCAATTTGATAGAGCATTGTTAGACTTAGGTGCATCTATAAATCTGATACCCACATCCTTACTTGACCATCTGGAAGAATCTGAGCTGAAACCAACCAAGGTGACATTACAATTAGCAGATCGATCTATAAAATCACCAAAAGGGATTCTCGAGGATGTTATCGTGAGAGTGCGGGATTTCTATTTTCCAGTGGACTTTATAGTCTTAGACATGGATGCACCTGAGAACCCTAGGGATACACCAATCATCCTAGGGAGACCTTTCTTGGCTACTGCTAGAGCCAACATCAGCTGTGAGGAGGGCCAAATAGAGCTTAAGTTTGGAGATCAAACACTGAAGATTGATATATTTAAGGCCCAACAAGGAATTAATTGCGGCGTCATCGAGCAAATTTGTGACATCAAGACTTTGGTTGATGAATCACACCTCCAGAATGACTTGAGTATGCCTCATCAACCACAAAAGGATCTTGACCCGCAAACAGAGGAGTCAAATCCAGATGTGAACAACCCAGTAACTCCCACCCTTGAACCTCACATCTATACTGAACCACCCGCTGCTGCTGAAAACCCCATCCTTGAACTGAAACCCCTTCCTGCTCATTTGAAATACATCTTTTTGGGTTCTAATCAGACCCTTCCTGTGATCATCAATTCCAACCTCAGTCCTGAACAGGAATCCCGTCTGATTGTTGTCCTCCAGCAACATCGCAGAGCCATCGGATGGACTCTCGATGATTTGACTGGAATAAGTCCCTCTTATTGTACTCATCATATCTATTCAGAAGAGGGCACACGACCTTCTCGTGAAATGCAGAGACGCTTAAACCCCAATCTGCAGGAGGTCGTGAAAAAGGAGATCATCAAGTGGTTAGATGCCGGGATCATCTACCCGATCTCCGATAGTCGTTGGGTGAGCCCAATTCAGGTCGTGCCTAAGAAGGCAGGACTCACCACTATAACGACTGAGACCGGAGAAATCATTCCTACCCGATTAGCCAACTCGTGGAGAGTCTGTATAGACTACCGTCGACTCAATTCCTCCACGAAGAAGGATCATTTCCCACTACCCTTCATTGATCAAATTCTCGAAAAACTTGCGGGAAATAGGTTCTTCTGCTTTCTTGACGGGTACTCCGGTTATAACCAGGTGGCAATCCATCCTGAGGACCAAGAAAAGACCACGTTCACCTGCCCCTTCGGAACATACGCTTTCCGAAGGATGCCTTTCGGTCTTTGCAATGCACCCGCTACTTTTCAGCGATGCATGCTTGCCATATTCTCAGATATGGTAGGTGATTATCTGGAAGTCTTCATGGATGACTTTTCAGTTTTCGGAGCATCATTCGACGATTGCCTCCAACACTTGGTCCAGATACTCAGGCGGTGCATCGACGTGAATTTGGTTCTTTCCTGGGAAAAGAGCCATTTCATGGTGCCTGAGGGAATTGTCCTGGGACACTCAATTTCGGAGAAAGGTATCCAAGTGGATCGAGCTAAGGTTAATCTGATTTCTCACCTTCCTATGCCTAGCTCGATCAGGGACATCCGATCCTTTTTAGGGCATGTCGGTTTTTATCGACGATTTATCCCTGATTTTTCAAAAATCGCACGCCCCCTGACCACTCTTCTCTCCAAGGATGTTCCCTTCGAAATCTCCAAGGAATGCACTCAAGCATTTGAAATCCTGCGTGACCGAGTCACCCAAGCCCCGATCCTACAGTCCCCTGATTGGTCTCAACCTTTTGAGATCATGTGTGATGCATCCGACTTCGCTGTAGGAGCGGTTTTGGGGCAGAAAAATGACAAGAAACCTGTGGTCATTTACTACGCCAGCAAAACACTCGATGAGGCTCAGCGTAACTATACAGTTACTGAGAAAGAGCTGCTAGCTGTAGTATTTGCCCTAGAGAAGTTCAGATCGTACCTTCTGGGTTCCCATGTCATCATATACTCGGATCACACGGCTGTGAGGCATCTCCTTGTAAAGAAGGACGCGAAGCCTCGATTGATCCGATGGATCTTGCTGTTGCAAGAATTTGACCTCGAGATTCGCGATAAAGCGGGAAAACAAAACGTGGTAGCTGATCACTTGTCCCGTCTTCCTTCTGAAATGATAGACCCTTCCGGACCCATCACTGAGCATTTTCCCGATGAGCACCTGCTGACTATTGGTACTAGCCTTCCATGGTTTGCTAATATTGTAAATTACTTGGCATCTTATCAGACCCCGTCCGATTGGCCGAAGGCCAAGAAAGACAAATTACGCTCCGATGCCAAGTATTACATTTGGGAAGACCCGTACCTCTTCCGCATAGGTGCCGATCAGATCATCCGGAGATGTGTCCCGGAAGGAGAAATCAACAATATCCTCGCTTTCTGCCATGACCAGGCATGCGGTGGCCATTTTGCCGGGCATAAAACCGCATCAAAAGTCCTCCAGTGCGGCTTTTACTGGCCCACACTGTTCAAAGACGCATACAGTCATTGCAAGGCATGCAGTCGTTGCCAGACTTTGGGCAACATGAGCCATCGCGACATGATGCCTATGCAACCGATTCTAGTATGCGAAATCTTTGATGTTTGGGGGATTGATTTTATGGGCCCCTTTCCTATTTCGGATGGTTTCGAATACATTCTGTTGGCTGTGGACTACGTGTCCAAATGGATCGAAGCCATACCGACCCGAACCTGTGATCACAAAATCGTTCTCAAATTCATTCATCAACACATTTTCTCAAGGTTCGGGATTCCTCGTGCAATAATTTCTGATGGGGGGACCCATTTCACAAATGCTCAGTTTAGGTCACTGATGACCAAATACGGGGTGTCTCACCGAATCTCTACTCCTTACCACCCCCAAACTAATGGTCTAGCTGAGCTATCTAATCGGGAGATCAAGAAAATCCTGCAAGTCACTGTTCGACCTGACAGGAAGGACTGGTCGTCCTGACTTCCGGAAGCATTGTGGGCCTATAGGACCGCCCACAAGACCCAATTGGGCATGTCTCCCTTTAGATTGGTGTACGGAAAGGCATGCCACCTTCCCGTCGAACTGGAGCATAAAGCCTATTGGGCAGTACGGAACTGTAATCTAGATCTTTCTAAGGCTGGGACCCACAGAAAACTCCAAATCAGCGAGATCGATGAATTGCACATAGACGCGTACGAGAACTCGCAAATCTACAAGGAGCGGGTTAAAGCCTTCCACGACAAACACATCTCGAGAAAGATCTTTCATCCTGGTCAAAAGGTCCTACTCTTTGATGCCCGACTCAAACTCTTCCCAGGAAAACTGAGATCTAAGTGGGTCGGACCATATTTGGTCCGACAGGTTTTTGGAAATGGAGCAATCGAAATCAGTCCACTCAGCCACGATTCTGAACCTTTCATCGTGAACGGTCAGAGACTCAAGCCGTTCATTGATGTAACTTCTACTGATTTGGCTGAGGCATCTTATATCCTCCTTTCCCCTTGAGCTTATTGCGCCCAGCCGATGGCGTAAAACTCAGCGCTTAACGGGAGGCAGCCCGTCATTCTCTTTGAAAACCTGAAACTTGTTCTGACACCTTTCAGCACTTGAAGTTCACCCTTGTAGACAGCCGACCCCAACTCAGATGTTCGCATCTGAGATTTGAAATCGTCCGCAAAAATTCAACCCGACCCATCCACTCACCCAAATTTCTGTCTTAAGGAATGAACTAAGACCCCCTAGGTTACAATGAGGACATTGCAAATCTTAGGCATGGGGGGGTAGGAAAGTGCAAAAACTTGTAAGAAAATGTTTCAAACAAAAAAATTCATATATGCCAAAAATACCATAAAAAAATTAAAAATTTTTTTCGAAAAAGAATAAGAGGAAAAGAGGAGAAGGAAAATTTTGTGAAGGAGAAAAGAAACAAAATGAAAAAGGAGCACAAAATTATGAGAAAAAGTGATAGTCATTAGTAAGGAACTAAGGAATTAACCTAAGTTCTAGACCTCATTCAAAAAAATAACTGAAAAGTGCACAATGAGATTAGTAAGAATGCAAACCTTAGGCATTCTTGAATAGACTCTTAGTACCCATTAAGATCTGGACACTCCTCAAGAGGTTGAGGAAAATGAAAAGCTGAAGTATTAGGTCCAAGGCTTAGGAAGTATTCGGCCTTGTTAACTAATTTTTGGTTTACGGGACTCAGTAACCTAAGCACCCTAATCTCACACACAGCCTGGTTCAGTAAGCGTAAAAATCAGAATCACGCAGAAGCGTCGCAAAAATCTGAAAAGAACACCTAGAATAGGAGCGGCCGATCAACACAAGTTGATTTGGACGAGTTCCCAGCGCAGAGAGGCGGGAAATCCCCTCGAAGACGCGTAACAAAATATCATCTCCTCGGTGCTTGTCTCTTAGGATATTTACATATCCTACGGGGGGCATGTAAGCACTCTGCTGGTTCAGATTCCATGGATGGCATTATCTCGAAGTGTCAATTGCCAGGGTCTGGATTCGGCCACGGAATACCATGGATGGGATTATCTCGAAATCTCAATAGCCAGGGTTCCGGGGGTTGCCATGGGCGGTGCTATCTCGAAGCATCGATCGCCAGGAACCCTTGAGGATTGATGATGGGAGCAAGGAATCTGATACAGACCGTGTTGAAAAGCCAATCCTAGGCTAGAACTAAAAAGAAAAAGAGAGAGAAAACTCTCCAAACAGAAAAACTTTCTATCTCTCTCTTACAAAACGCACTGCGAACTGAGCCAGGGCTAAAATCATTTCAAGCACGGGTGCTTTAACCACGAAGTCCAATAAACCTTAGGTTAGTTCTTGTGGGCCTTAAAAACCTTTGCTAAAAGACTGAGGCTAAGGCTAGACAGATTTGGATCTTGACTGGTACTAGAGTACCTTTTAGGCCTATGATCAGCATTCTAACCTAATCTATGAAGGCACTTATCTAAAACTATTGAAAACTTTATGGTCTAGAACAAGGGTTGAAACCTTAAGTTTTTGCTAAGGGACTAGCAAAAGCTAGGCATGGGGGTATGATGAGAACCTCATCATGAGCCATAACTAGCTCATTTTGACCCAATACAAAGGATAAAAGCTCCTACATATCTCAAGGAAAGGCTTAACTCAGAGAATTCTGAGTTTGAGAAGAAAACCAGTCATAAGGGGTAAAAGTGCAATTTTACCAGTATAAACTGCATGCAGGGTAATTCAGGGACCAAACACAGGTCAAAACAGCTTAATAAGAATAAAAGTGGGATGAGATGATCTAGCAAGGGCTACAGCAATTCCAAGAGACTAAATCTGTAACCCTAAAACAACCCACTTCAATTCACAAGGTTCGAGGCAAAGTAAAAATAGAATAAACCCTCTAAAATTCATAGAAAAATAATCTCTAGGGTTTAGAACCTTCAATTTGGCCTTTAGAACCCATTTTGACCTACATTGAGAACCATGCCCAATTAATAACTTAATTTGGGTTTTTGCGCAAATTGACCGGTCGAACAAGGTTTAAGAAGAAAATAAAATTCACCATCAGATTCCTTAGGTCCTAATTAGTCATGTATAAAAACTTGAGCCTAAGAAGAAACCCCCTTGACCGACTTTACACTTTGGTCCTCATATATTTACTCTTTGGCCCTCAACTTTTGAACCCTCGCATTTTGGCCCCTAACTCTCCTTCATTCTTTGCAATCAGGTCCCTCCTGCAAAACCCTGCCAGCACCATGCTCCGGCGACCTTGCGCGGAGCATGGCGCCGCGCAGGGTGAGGTAGGGGACCTGGCAAGTAAACCGGGGGTGCCCTGCGTCGTCAGCCATCGCAGGAGCACCCCCCTGGTCATTGTAGGCCACCATACCGGCCGTGCGAACGCACGGACGGTATGGGTTCATGTTCCGACCATTCTCCGGCGAGGGAGACACATCGTCTCCCTCCGCCTTCCTCCCTGCTTCATCCCTATAAATACCCCCCGCCGCTCCACCGACGAGGGCAGCTTGGATCTGACGGAGAAATCCCCAACTTCCTTCTCTTCTTTCTCCGGCAGACGCTCACCAGCTCCGGCGGCTTCCTCCCCCTCAACCTCTTCGCTCTGCCGCAATACCAGCAGCAGAGACTTCCTCCCCTGCTCTTCCCGCGCCACGCCGCACCCAGCTGGCGCCTCTCCGGCTCTCTGCTCGCCGCCGCCCCTCTCCCTGAGCATCGTCTTCTCCGGCGACAGTCGATACGACTGTCGCCCTGTTCCTCCCCCTTCGTCCCTGCAAGTAAGCTAGAGTTACTCCCCTTCTCCTCCTCTTTCTTTCCCCGCTTTCAATTTAGTCAATTAAGCCCTCTACCGACCCTGTTCACCCTCACCCTCTTCGCCTCCGACCACCCTCCGGCGAGCCGCTCCCATCACCTCAGCGACCCACACGGCTCGCCGACCACCGCAGAACCTCCGCCTCCTCACCCTGATCCTCTTCCGCCCCTCCACTTCCCACCAAACACCCTCTGCAGATCCACCGAACACACCCACTTCTTCGCTCACAGTTTGACCTAGGACGACCTGTTGGCTCCATCACGCCCCCTGCAGACCCCCTGACCACCTTCGCCGTGCCACGGCGAAGGTCCCCCGCCTGTCTGATTTGGCCGAGAGGCCGTTCTTCTGTGACCAGGTGACTCGCCCGCCGTCGCCATTACTGCGCAGGCAGAGCTGCTTCACCTGCAGGTGCAGGCACGCCTTCGCCCAGGTTTGACTCCCAGGTTGCGCAGGGACTCTCCGCGAAACGTCCCAGGTTCACAGATGGGGCGAAGGCCGCGCGGGAAGCCACGATCGCCCACTGCTCCATCCGCGACGCGCGCTCAATTGGGGTGGGACATTTAGTCCCACCTCGGAACTTTTCGGAGGCGCGCGGACGCATAAAGGCAAAAAGTGCCTTATGCTGTCTGCCTCCTGACCACGGGGTGAGGTCCCTCTCACCCGACCCGGCCTCGTCCGTGACCACGCTCCGCGGACCTGGCCCGACCCGATTAGACCGACCTGCACTCCTCGCCCACCACCGCACGCCGGTGGGCCTGGACCCGGGCCTGACCCGAACCCGATTACCCGGTAGCTCTGGGAGAGCTGTCCCAAGAGTGGTTTCAGAGAGAAAGAGAGACGCGGGGGGGGGAGGGTAGAGTAGGTTTTGCCTCTTGACGAAAAAACTCTGAAGTGTGCAGGCCAAAGAAGAAGAAGAAGACCCGCGGAAGAAGAAGTGCAGGCGAAGAAGAAGGAGCTGCACTGTAGCAAATGCTCAGTTAAGTCGTCGAAGCACCGGGCCAGACGACGGAAAGTCAGCAGCCAGAGCAACACAGAAGGCAGGCTGAAGAAGAAGGAAGGGAGACTTAGTAGCCGAAGGCAGAAGCACCACGATTGCAGAAGAAGAAGAAGAGAGGTCAAGGCAGAAAACCAAAGAAGAAGAACAAGGAGCTCTGAAGAAAGAAAAACATAACCAACGCAGGAACAGCAGGAAGAAGAAGAGCATCACCATTGCAGAAGAAGATTATCACCATAGCAGAAACCAAGAAGAAGAAGGAGATCTGAAGAAAGAGAAAGAAAGAAGAACATCACAACAAATTCTTTCCCTCTCTCTTTATTTTGTAAAAGAAACATGTATATCTCTAGAATACGACTTGCTCCCTGAGTTCGACCTCGGGAACTCTTTCATTTTCCGAGTAAAAAATTTATATTTGAAATGTTCGTAATAATCGGCTTTACTACAACGTTATAACAAAACCCTCAAACCCGGTGAAACCAGACGTTTTTCTCAATCGTGAATTTTGCGTGCAACGACATCATTTATTTTATAACGCAAAATCACGTTATCACTCTCTACGTGAGACAAAATTCTCTTTGTGGAGAAGAGGGATTTGAGGCACACTATCCTTGATCGAAAGTAGTGTGGTTGTATTGAGGTTGTGCCACTCTCGTTTAAGTGGTACGTATAATAGATTTGATCTACTAGGTAGATCGGAAAATCCTTAGTCAAGATGTGTAGGTGGTGATTTTTACCTGGGTTGGGTTTCCACCTAAAAATAGTTGTCACTGTGGTGAATGCTTTTGTGCGACTGTTTTATTTAGCAAATTATCTACCATTTTATTTCCCGCACTATTCACCTCTCCTATAGTGCAAATTACAATTGGTATTAGAGCGTAGACTCCCACATCGATGTAACAAATCGGCAAAATCATGGAGGGGAGAATCTTTATGACAAAGCACACCGAGGGATAGTCTACCGTGCGACCACTATACTTTGAAGGTAAAAACTATCCCTATTTGAAAATACGTATGGACATGTGGCTTCAGGTCAACAATTACATAATTTGGGAAAGATGTGAGATTCCTTACGTCATTCTGGAGAAGCCCGTGGGAGGATTTTCTCAAGAATAGATTCAGGAGCTTTCCCTAAATGCAAAGACGATGAACATGTTGTACTGTGCATTGAGTTCAAAAGAGTTCAACCGCATTTTGCAATGTGCTACTACCTACAAAAATTGGAAAACGCTTGAGGTAACACATGAGGGTACATATAAAGTAAAAACCTCTAAGATTAATATACTTTCTCAAGAGTTTGAATCCTTTTCTATGAAAAATAATGAAAATTTGAGTGAGATGTACACTAAATTCACATTGATTGTGAACAATGTCAAATCTTTGGTCAATACTTGTACACAAGGAGAGCTTAAATCTAAGCTCTTACTCTCCCTTGGATCGGAGTAGGAGCAAAAAGTCATCACCATCGAGGAAGCACACCAAGTGGAGGAGCTTAACATGAATGACCTCTTAGGAAACCTAATGGCTTATGAGAATAAAATAAAGCAAAGGAGGAAGAAGTAAGTCATATCGAAGCAAAAAATGAAGAACCTTTCTCTTAAAGCTTACTCCGATAACAAGGTAAGCTCTGATGATGATGAAATTTAGTTTTTGACTGACAAGTTTGTAAAGCTTCTTAATATCAAAGAATCAAAGGAGAAAAAGAAGATAGAGAAGGAGCCGGTTAGATGCTACCTTTGCAACAAGAAGGGGCACCTTAGATCGAAATGCCTTTTCTTGAAGAAAGAAAAGAAGAAAGACAAGAAGCACAAGAAGAAGGTGTTCCAAGCTACAAGGGACAACACGAGCTCAGAGGAGGAGGAAGAAGAATGCAAGAAAAAAATCAAAGAATGAACCGTGTGCCTTGGTTTCATGGTCATCACAAATGATAGAGAGAAGAAAGACGAAGAAGAAAATGATGGCAATGAGGTAAACTCCTTTTTAATAGAAGAACTTCAAGATGCCTTTCAATCTTTATTTAATGAATATAAGATTGTTAAAACTAAATGCAACAAGCTTAAATCTAGAAATAAATCTATGTTAGAAAGATTAGAGGAACTAGGTTCTGAAAATAAAATTCAGTTAGAGAAAATTAAGGATGTAGAAACTAATGATTCTTTGCTTAGATTTGAAAATAATACTTTGAAAGAAAACATTAAAGGATTAAAAAATAATATTCTAAATTTGGAATCTGAGATGGCCCATTTCAAGAAGAAGTCACGTCAACTCCTTGAGGACCTAGCTAAATTCTCCAAAGGGAAAGCCAATTTGGACAAATTGATTGCCCATCAAAAAGCCATTCTCTAGTAAACTTGGGCTTAGCTATTATGATGCCAGCACAAGCCAAAGGGTTGAGAAAGAATCTCCACTAAGGAGACCCACTAACAAGTTCAGATCCAAATTCACTTGGATACCAAAAAGGCAGCTTGAATCTTATTTTGTAGGTTTCAAAGAAGAATACAATGTGAAGAATTAAACCTATAAATTGAAGGATGGACAACTCAAATTAGGACATACCAAAGAATGGACCTAAGAAGCCTTAGCAAACACAGAAAGTCGAGATGGATGATAAGGAGGCCAATGGGTTAGAATTGGAATCAAGCACCTTACCTTGGATTTGAAAGCTATGGATGGACAAATGATTGCATTTGGCAACTTCCACATGGGCCATATTATTAGCCTTGGTAAGGTAGGTAAAATCTTTTTGATTTTGATGATCTATTTCTAATTAGCATCAAGATAGGGGGAGGAATTTGAATTTTATATATGCTATAATTCCATTAAAAAGGGGGAGATCACACTTAACATTAGTTGGTGTAAAATTGACATAGAAATGCTTGTCCCTAAAGGGAGTATATTTTCATAATTTTGTCAAAAAGGGGGAGTTAATAAATCTCCTTAGAAGAGCATATGTTAAGGGGGAGATTAGGATTAAATTAAAAATTAAACCTTTTTTATCATGTCAAAAAGGGAGAGAATTTTGAGCATTGTTGTTTATAGTTTGGTAATTATCAAAAAAGGGGAGATTTTTGGTGCAAATACACTAATATCATTGATTTTGATGATACAAAATCACTTGTTGTTTAACATTTGCATTTAAGATTAACATCAAGATCTCAGGATGAATGCAAATGAAAGTAAGTGTGGAAGAGCTTAAGCTCAAGTCCATGGAGCAAAGAGGAGCTTGATGAAGGACAAAAGCATCAAGGAGCATGAAGATGGAGCTTTGGAATCAAAAATTGGAGTTAAAGCTTGAAGATGAAGAGAAGAATAGGACAAAATATTTATTACTTATTTTTTCTCTTTATAATTTCTTAGATAATTGTCAAAGAGCCCAAATTATAATAACCTAGGTCCTAGACATACCTTACCTCAAAACACTTAGGCAAGACTTAGAGTTGAGTTAAAAAATTGAAACAATAAATAGATTGCCTTATCATACGTCCAACACCTTGATTAGACATCTAATATCACCTTTTAAGATGTCTAATAATCAAGACCTAGAACACTTACTCTGGTGCATTTCTATTCAGACATCTCTGCTTTGTGTCAGATGTCCATGGCTCTATCAAGACATCCGATGACCTCCTTAGACGACCAAGAATGGACCGTTAGACTTAAACCTAACCCAAATCTAGTGTTAGAACAAAATCCTCTTGAGACTCTTAGGAAATATTTTATTATTTCTTCTAAATGTATAGAAGCCCTCCTAAACATCCAATAAATAGACATTAGACCAATTATGACCCAAATTTTAATTTGTCAGAGTATCCTTGATCATTAGATTTTCGAGAAATCAATTCTCAAAGGTTACCTTTAGGATGATATGTCCAATAGGTTCCCTGAACATCTTACAGATGTCAGACGTTTAGATACAAGAACACTGTTTGGATCAGATCAGATTAGGAAGCATTTTAGGAATCACATATTATTAGATGTCTTATTATACTTCTAGATGCCTTATATATCAATATTAGGAACTTGGTCTTTTGACTCAAGAACCTTGCATAGATCCAATCAAATCCAGGGATACCACACTCCAAAATTAGACATCTAATACTATTTGACATCCAGTATACCCTCATCATACATCTGACAAACTTATCAAACATCCAATTCTGTTGTCAGACCTAATTATTGCCCTGATCTCATTGGAATCTCGACCAAATTCTCTTGGATTTGATTCCAATAGTAATAAGGCCTCTCCCAAGCCTTCTTAAACATTCACATGCCCTCTATAAAAAACAAGGACTCTCTTAGGCCTATATAGAACACATATACACATATTAGAAGAGAAAAACTAGTGTGAAACACATATAGAGTGCTACTGATAAACTCTAGTTTATCATCATTCTTAGAGAGAGAAGCCGTGCGGTGTGAGTATGCCACCAGCAAAGTGAGAAGCCCATCTGGTGGAGTTAGTGCACCAACCAGTTGCAAGAGATGCATGGTAAGGTGGCAACTACTTGGGGCTATTTTCACCGGCTAAGTTCCTCACTTAGTCGATGAAATGAAGAGAGAGAGAGAGGCATGTGTGGGGGCGGGTGACTGGTTGTGGAGAGAGAGAAGCAGTGAGATGCACTGATTGTGAGTGATGCGTGGGCTTTGTCACTGGATAACTAAAAAGCAATCCAGTGATGAAAGTGGAAAATGAATCACAATTGTCACACTATATCAAAATAGAGTAAGGAAAATAGGGGAGTTTTAACCTACGCTAATGGCGATAAAACAACGATCAAAATAATAAAATAATGAGAGAATCCACCACGTCAATCTACTCACAAGGAGATAGACAGTGGTGGACCTCGCCGTGGTGGTTTGCAAGCATGGGAGGCTTCCTAATGGTACAATGTGCCCTCTCAACTGGTGAGAGGGTGCTATGAATGGGAGAGGAAGAGAGGGAGAAAGGAGAGGTGGTCGACTGAGTGGGTGTGCTGTAATGTGTGTGAGGATGGAGCGAGTATGGTGTGTGTGGGAGATGGGTGCCAACCTCTAAGAGTGGAGGTGGGGGTGGTAGTTTTATAGATGAGGGGTGAGGTGTGGGGAGCAAGCAAGTGTCGTTAGGATATGGATATTTGGGTATTTTGTGGGGTCAGCACTTAAGGTTTTGGTTAATTATTGTAGGTGATAGGTGGTTGATATTAGGTGGTAGTGCAAACATAGGTGCTCTATCTCTGTCTCTCTCTTCCTCTTTCATTATGCATGAATGCAGGTATTTACAAAAATGCAAGTATTGTTACCTAATCCTAGATGTGTAAACCCAGAAAATAGCATAAGATCAACAATTTGTTGGTGTGAATTGCTATGCAATCACTGAGTCCATCACCTCCTCTCCTACTCTACTACCTCCCTAGCTAAGTGCACCTTCCTCCAAAAAACCACCACATAACCACCTCCTTCTTCCCTTCCTTTTGCTGCCAAAAGCATAATAACCACCACCTCCTTAACACCCCTTCAAAATGGCACCAAAATGAACCTTTAACCACCATAAAATGGTGCCAACCCTACTCCTTCACACCCCTTTATATGGTGCCAAATCACCACCGCCATCCATCTCATAACCACCTCAAAAAAACTACATCTTAACTCTGTATATACTCCACGCCAACCTTAACCTTTCTCCCTCATTTTTGGCACCAACTCAAAGTGCTCAACCACCATGGTTGGTGCCATTTTTGCCATAACCACCAACCCTCCTAAGTCTATGTAATGCCCCCATAACCACCACCCTAAGGACATCTTTGGGCTTCACCATATTCTACCTTACTCCACCTACTATATATCACCCTTGGAAGAGAATGAGTGGACGTGGAATCAAAGGGAAGTACTACTCTTATCTTCCATGGAAAAAAGCCAAGGATTAACATAAGGAGGAAGACCAAGCAAGGAAGAGAAGGGTGGACATCCACCACCCTTGGATAGCTAGGAGAGAGAGCACCTTTTGGAAGCAAGGAGGAGATTCTCTTCAAGTCAAGGAGCACATTAGGGCTTGGAGAGAGAATCGGCTACCTCTTCATTTTAGGAGATTTCTACCTTCAATTCTGTCTTTGTTTTTGTAGCAGATAATATTTTCTCTACTTGAAGATTTATGTGGAATTCCTCTACACAAGTGAGCTCTCCAAGTATTTTGTGTAGACACTACTTCATAAAAAGAGAAAATTTGCCTTTCAATTTTTGTTTCTCTTTATTGTCTTTAATTTATTAGTTGCACACACATCCTTCCTAATTATCCTAGGCAACACCTACCTAGGGTGAGTTTAGGAAGGTTGGGGTTTTACCACTTGCATTTTTATCGCAATTACCTAGGCATAATTTCATCCTTGTTGCCTCGTATTTGAAAACCATAAAAATTCACAAAATCGCAAAAACCATAAAAGGAAGATTTGAGAAAGATCAAGAAAGAGAATTTTTATCACTATATAGCTAGCATCGTCTCCTTGGACGACCCTAGATACTCACTCTATCTAGGTTTATAAATTTCAAAGTTGTGTAAAATTGCCTACCACAAAGATACTTAAGGCCCATTTTTACAAAACGATCATTTTTGTTATCAACTACTACTTCCAATTCTCCATACATTGTGAGATCAATTTGTGAGTTGCTCTCCAAGCTCTACACTATGCATCCGAGAGCACCGAAATGTTGCGCTATCATGGCCATTCACTTCCATCTCAGGGAAGACCCTTAAATCTATAGGAGCTTATTTTAATTTATACTTTAGTCTTTGTAGGTCTTTTGTATTATTTATTTTTTATTAGGTATTCGCGTTGCGAATTATCGTCTTCTCGTGAGACAATTTTCTTTGTAGAGAAGATGGATTTGAGGTACACTACCCTTGGTCTAAAGTAGTGTGGTTGTGCCACCTTCGTTTAAGTGGTACGTATAATGGATTTGATCTACTAGGTAGATCTAAAAATCCTAAGTCGAGAGGCTTAGGTGGTGATTTCTACCCGAGTTGAGTTTCTACCTAAACTAGTTGTCACTATGGTGAATGTTTTTGTGCAATTGTTTTATTTAGCAAATTGTCTATCATTTTATTTCACGCACTATTTACCCCCTCTAGTGCAAATTATAATTTCGTGATAGCATGACTGGTTAAGAACCTTTCTAACCTATTAGACTTCATTCCTAAATATTGGGTTAATTAGGAATCAATTTAGAAATTTTAGGTAATAATAATAATGAAACTAGTTAGACATGCTTTGATTGGTTGGAAGACTGTGAGACTATTCTGCATGATTTTGACAATTTCAAACTGTTTAAGGAAAAACCCTATATATGACTAAGACTTTGATACTACTTGAAGAAAGTGGCACATCATGGAAGCAAAGGGATCATTTTAAAACTTTCCAAAAACATGATCCCAAAAGCTAGTAGAATTAGATCAAAATGTGGAAAACTATTTTCCAATTGTACAAGTTAGGGACTTATACCATGATTTGGTATCACGGGGTTAACGTAATACGTGGAAGGAATTCCACATGTCTAGTCAAAGTCCACAACACAAGGTACAACTTGTTCAGGTATGTGTGAATTACAGAGAATTCTAGCACTTTAATATTTATTAAAATGCTCTTAATGCATTTCTAGGCATATATTAATTATATAATTCAACTAATTGAAACAAATAATTCAATTTCTCCAAAAATTATGTGCCTTTTGCTGTATTGTGTTTTAAGGAGATCTTGTAGACAATCCGTAGTCTATCTATGATTAGGATAGCTTCAGATCAACAATTTAGGTCATTTATTGATCTTATTTAATACTAATAATTATTTGTCAATCCTATAATTAAGAAATCTACATTGATAAATTAATCAAAGTATCAATCCATAATTCCTTGGTTATGAGTAATCTATAATTTATCAACTAGCCATATATCTAATCAAAACCACTAGGTATTCATTACACATCCCTATTAAATCGTGATGGCTTCTATATTATTAAGGAACCCTTCAAATATATCGTATATTCGATATATCCTACACACATAGACACATATGGACAATTTAAGGTTTAGGATACTATCCTACTATTGTCCATCTTAAAACTAATCTATGTACCTTATCATTATGCTTTTCATGGAAAACATACCGGATAACTTTCCAAGTCTATCCAATTCCTTCATCCCTATTTGATTCTATCTATCGAAACAACCACTAGTGGAATTCAAGCACGAAAGAAATAATGATAGAGATTAAACTTCACTCCAACTATTGGAGTTATTCCTTGATTGCACAACAATTATAGGACTTAATTAAATTAAATATTGTTAGAAACCTAGCTACATTGTAAAATTGCATCCATATTCAGCATATTATGCATTGCATTATGTATATAGAATAATGATAGATTACCCAATTATTTAATAATTTATTCATGTTTGCAAGGAATAAGAAGATCAGGTGATGATCCTGACTTGGACAGAGAATAAAGAAAAGCATAAAAGACTGTTGATAGATGGAGAGAAGAATAAAAGGTTGGGAATAAAGAGCAGATGACTGGGGAGAGAGAGAGAGAGACTTGTATAAAATGAAGAAAAAGAGAGGAGGATAATCATATCTCTATCCCTAATTCCTAGGATAGCCTAACCCAAACCCAAAACCACCCCCACCTTAATTGACCTAACCCTATAACCTAAAACATGGATAACACTATCCATGACCCTATCCTCACATTCCATTATTCCAAATCCATCTACCACTATCCCAATTCCATCCCAATACCACTACTCCTAGCCCAATTACCCTTTTAGATTTCCAATTAGGTTAGAGGCAACCCAACTTGACTTTTTTTTAGTCAATTGGGTTAGCCAATACTTGATTGGGCTCACCTATATCTAATTAGGTTTAACCAGACCTGATTGGATTCACCTAGACCTAATTAGGTTCACAACCACCTAGGTAGGGTTAACCCAACCTAATTTTTCCGAAACACCACACCCTAGTCTACAAAATTTAAACACGCACACACACACACACACACAACTCAACGCACACCTCAGCCTAAGCCACAAAAAGTGGCGACACAAAGACTTATGCCCACCTTAAAACCCTTACTAAAAACTTGCGCACACTTCAGTACTCATTCTTCATCTCCTTCCTCCACTTCTCAAAATTGCCACCAACACCTCACCTCCCATCCACCTTTCCAAGTTCGTCCCCCTCCTCCCCTTGGGTGGTCGGTCACCCTACCACCATCACCATCAAAGCCGGTGGCACCCTCCTCCTTGGAGCACCACCACCGTCCTCCTCTCCATTAGCCTAGTTGCCCCCTCTTCTCTCAATTTTATTTTGTATGTGGGATATCCTCTTCTCTATAGGGCACGCCCAAAGCTTCTCCATAGCTTTGTGGGCATGCTCCATCTTCTTGTTGCATGTAGGCGACCTTTGAGGTCAGGGCCTAGCCACCACCATGGTGGATTTCCATTAGCTAGCATTTATGTTTCCTTTTTTATTTCAAGCATTCCTTTATGTTTATTTAGTTGAATGTTATTGATGTTCTCTTCTTGATGCAATATACTCTACTTCAATCTTTTTAGTATTATCTTATGTTGATCATTGATGTTTTCGCATTAATAATTTTTGTCACTTGCCTTGCTTTCACACACAACACCACACAACCACCACCACTCTCCAAGTGGTTGGCTGTCCACCATCACAAACACCATACACCACCCCTTAGCTAGGTTTAGATCATTAGGGTTTCACTCGTGTAGATTAGGTTTAGTCATATTAGGAATCGTACTCGTGTTGGTTTCAAAAATCAAAATCACAAAAAAATTACAAAAGCAAAAAGAAAAAAATATGTTTGTCAGTCTTCTCATCATTACACCGATTATCACCACCACCACGTCCACACCAAATCCATTTCCACACCTCGCACAAGCCATGCATCAACATACCTAATGAATCACTGACCTCATCACCATCATCATCCTTTGATTAGATTAGGGTTTTTCACATTACTGCAATTAGGTTAGTTGTTTTCATTTCAAAAATACAAAATGCAAAAAAAATCACAAAATGAAAATAAAAAAATATTGCGGTTCTCATACATGTTAACAATGCAAACGTTTTTCTAAAATCACTCACAAGCATGCAAATAATTAAAATAGTACGTAACGACCAATTCACGTTTACGTTTTACATCTCATTGACGTACACTTGCTATTTGTGAAACAGATGCTACTTGTGAGGTCCTTGCAAGGGAACTTGTGATCGAAGTCTAGATCCCAATTAGTTTTAGATTAGGTTAGTTCATAGGTTTGAGTGGGTTAGTCATAAAAACAAAAAAAAAAAAAAATTGCAAACAACGATTCCATTCCAAATGAGCGAAAGAATCAAAATCAAATTGAAAACTCATTAACCTTCCTGAGTTCTACTAGGACTCAAAATTCTTCGACAATATCTGTTGTTCGGGCTTACCAAATAACTATACTATGACATAATTTCAAAAATTTCACATAAAGCAAACCAAATAATCCTATTTTAAGAAAATAGCTATATCTTATATTAGATTATACAAACTAACTTCTTGGTATATCACTAACTTCTTGGTATACAGAAAGTACAATTTGCAACGATTGCATAGGGACGATTATAAAACCATCGCTAATGTTGCCTTTAGGGATGGTTATCTAACAAACTGTTTCCTAAGGCCTCCTACCTCCCCCTAAGAAAACTTAACTCGAGGTAAGATTTAGTAATGGGTTTACAAATAACCATCGCTAATGATTGGGGATTTTGCGTTGGTCTTCTGCACGCCATGCGTGAATTAATGGAGGGTTGGCAATGATTTTTGTGAAACCGTCGTTACATCTCCATGAAAAAGCGTGCCTCTCCAAATTTCGATGTCCGCACAGAAAATAAGTTAAATGCAATTGGCAACTATTATCAGTAAAACTATCTCTAAGTGTGCCCTTATAATGCCATTTGGCGATTGGTTTGCCGACGGTGTAAAGAGAACCGTCGTCGAATGTCTAGATATTTTGCTCATGCCCATCAGCCTTCTTATCTTCTCCCTCTCCTCTTCTCTTCTCCTCCGCAGCCACCGCCGACCTCTGCCCGCGACCTCGAGCTCATCCACAACCTCCGCCACCACTGACTTCTGCAATCAAGGTGGAGCTTCCTCCTCTTCCTCCTCTTCCATTAATGTGATCCCTACCACACTTCATAGGAAACTGGGTTTAGGCTACCTGAACCACACAGACATAACCTTGCAGTTGGGCGATAGATCAATTACAAAACCAAGGGGTCTTTTGGAAGATGTTTTAGTCAAGGTTAATGATTTGCATTATCTTGTTGATTTCATGGTCCTTGACATGGAAGCACTAAAATAGCTCAACCACATCCTGATTATTTTTGGAAGACCTTTATTGGACACCGCCAAGGCAAGAATTGATTGTGAATTGGGAAATATAGAGATTGCCTTAGGGAATAAAATAAATCAATTTAATATTTTTGAGGCCTCAAAGAAGAATAAAATAAGTGTGGCTTGATTGAGGAGCTTGGCAGAATAGAGGAGGTAATGGCCATACACACATTAGACAACACCCTACTGGACAACCTAACCCAAACTCAGGAAGAAAATCACGAGGTTGCAAGGATAATTGAGGACAATAATGACATGCAACAAATTGTGGCAAACTGGGATGAGGAAAATATTTTTGAAACTAGAAACTTATTGGAAGATTCACTTGGTCAATTAGAAACCCAGCAAGACCATCATCATGAATTTTTAGAGTTTAAGGTTCAAATAGTGGGTGGAAAACACTAAGATAAGAATGATTGGAACAAGCACCCAGATATTGAGGATGAAATTAAAATTTGGGGAGAAACTCTTAGGAAGCTTGGCTTACAAACCCACAACTCCTGACAAAAACCTCATAATCCTTTTTCGCCTAACCATCACACAAATTTTACACCCAACCAAACCTCCTCTGTACTAAGTTAGCAAAACTCCTATTGGAGACCATTCGGGCACTCCCTACATCACCAGCTTGCCACTGTCATGATCATCTCTTTGGCAAGCCCACTCTCACCCTTTAGGACCCATATCTTGGGGCCTGACAACCTTACTCTTGCAGCCTCAATGTTTATAGTTTTTATCAAAGGACTATGCCTAGTTGAAGGCAATAAACTTAGCATCTGTACAATTTCTCTATGGAAATGACCAGATCTGTCACAAAATTCAGGTGATATTCTATTTATTCTACTCTTTTCATGTCTTTATTTTTACAATGAGGGCATTGCATTAGTTAGGCATGGGGAGTGGATACTTAATCTTGAAATTATTTTATTAGCACCATAGAATTCTTTTTATTTTTTATTTAAAAATTAATTAAAACTCAAAAAGACAAAAAATTAGAATTAAGAGAAGAGAACTTAGGCATTAGGTGTTATTAACTTTAGGAAATAATATGATAAGACCTGAACACTTAGACTTTTTGGGTCTTCGGGCTTAATTAGCCTAGGTGTCTACTAAAACGTGGACCTGTTTCTCGAGTCCTCGCCATGCTAATTTTACTTTAATTTGGCTAATAAATTGGGGTGATAAGTATGCGACTTATCAACCCGCCCTTTGATTTGAGGGGACTTTGAGTCTAAAGCATCTACACACTATTTGCACTGACTCACCTTTTGACAGTTTTTTTGAAAATTAGGTAACTAATGAACTTTCTAGGGTAGTATGGCTGGTAAGTTGTCGTGGGTAACAGCTCACTGGCCAGTTGTGCAGAGCCTAACTACACAACCACACTCTTTCTACTTCCTTTAGGTAAATCTTAGATTAAGGAAGCCACCTACTAAAAAAAAAGGAAAATATCCAATATATATATAAAAGAAAGACAAGGAGAGGAAAAAAAATAAATAAGCCACACTTCACCGCATGAGTATGGTTGGCAAGTTGCCGTGGGTTTGACGCCCCATTGACCGTTTGTCCAGAGCCTAGCTCACAAAAATGCACAAATAATTCTCAAAACACTTAAGGAAGAAACTGGGAAATAAATCGGGAAGGTATCCACTGGGTTTGCGCTTGTGTTAAGCCCATTAAAAATTTAAAAGTAGGGAGAAAGCTACCAATCGGAAAGATAAACCTCTAGGTAGAAACTTTTAAGTCACCTAGGGTCGTAGAAACCCGAAGTCTGTTTTAACTGCTGCTTAGTGAGTCTATCACTTTTCATGAGATGTTTAGAATTTAAGTTCTTCTGAGTCTTGGGTGGGTTGGGTAGCCATAGAAAGTTGCCTCTAAACTCCAAACTCAAAAAGCCAAAAAAATTATAAAAGATGAAAAAGAAAGAAAAAAAATGATTTGTACGGAATAAGGCGAGGACTTAGGCGGTTTGCATTTTGGCAGACACCTGAGCACTGTTGAGTCTTTGTAGTTTAGAACCTTAGTTGAAATTTCTTCTTGTTAATAAACAACTTATGCTTAAGCGATCGAGTCCTAATTCTATTTTTATACATAGCTTATAGTTTAGTTTTGTTAGGGACTAGCAAAAGATAGGCACGTAGGTATGATGTATACACATCCATTTAGGTTAAAATGCCTATTTAAGCATGTTCCTAAGCTTATAGAAGCATTTCATATTATAAATATTATATAGCATGCATCATTCTGCATTTAGGATAGATTGTATAAATTATAGGTTAATTTACTCCTTTTTGTGGCCAGGAGAGGAGATTTATTTCATGATCTCGGATTGAAAATCCAATCGTACAGATCTGATCAGTACAACGATTGGAGTCCAACGCCTCTGAAATCACCTTAATCAGAGTCCCCTAGCACCTTATGCAGTCCGAGTAAGATCAAAGGCCAAGGGGTAATGTAGTGCAAATCTGAACCTTAGATGCCAAATCCAATCACACGGATGGATCCAAATCAACGATTGTAGCCCAGCGTTGCATAATCAATCTAATTAGACATCCATGGTGCCACCTACAAAGTAAAAAAGATGGACGGCCATGATAGCGCCACGTGGTGCCATCACAACCACCCAAATCCACTGAGGCCCCTCCGATCAACTTCATTAAGCAATCCCAATTGTTGGATCTCAATTCAATGCTGGGATTCACACGTGCATGTCATTCAGCCTCAAAGGACAAGGCGGAGATGAGATCTCGACCGTTGGATCAAGATCTAACAGTTGAGAGCATGTGCACACGATTTCATCCACGCGACCATCTACGGCCATAGTACGGTGGAGAGCACCTTCGACCAGCAATCACCGGTGCACGATCAAAGCCTCGCGTGTGGAATTAATTCATTGTAGAGTGCGTACAGGTGAAATTCACTCATTGGATCTGACCGGGCAGCAAGGAAAGAGTCTACATGGTGAGATGAACGTCGTACGATGCAAATGCACTATCTAACGTGAGATTAGACACGGCATCCAACGCATACTTGAGGCGTGATCCGTGAGCACGATCCTCGCACCATCTCAGTCATCCGTTTCCGATCCAATGGCTGCCATTCTTCCTCGTTGTAGCCAGCAGTGCACGCACGTGTTCGTGCATGAGCTGGGGCCTTTAGTAACGCTTGCGGCAGGTCTTCCGCGATGATTTAAATGTCACTGTTGACCCATACGTGTTTTTAGCCTTCATATCTCCACTATAAAAGGACCACCATCCTTCTCATTCTTCTTCATCCCTTCCTATGCTCTCCTCACCTTCTCTAGAGCTCAAAATCTTCTTGAGCTTGTGTCCCATGCCTTTAGGATGCTCCACTAGAGAAAAGTAAAAGTATTTTCCCACCATCTCACCACCATTCATGGAGCTCCCATCGGCCATCTTCTTAACCCCATTCTGGGAAGCGGATCATGCTGCGATGCTACCTGTCATCATCTCATCTTCCAATTTTCTCCTTCTTCCAACTCCTCAACATCTTCGTCTAAGCCTCATCAAGTGATAACGAATTTTACGCGGTTTGTAAAATACGTCATTGTAACGTGCAAAATCGATCAACTCTTAAATTTATAAACCTAGATAGTGGGGTATCTAGGGTCGTCCAAGGAGGCAATATGTTTGCAAAATTCAGGTCTCTTGCTTGGAAATAGAAATCACCTTTCTTTTTTGTCTTTTCAACTATATCATTTCTTTTAGGGTTTTGAAATAACGAGCATTCGCAAAGTTGTTGACGAAAAAAAAGGCGATCAAAACCTAATCCTCTAAACTATTGCTAGAGTGACAAGAAAGGCCTCTCCCTAAGCTCACTTTAGGCATGTGGGAGCCTAGAGTAATTAGGGAGAGGGAGAGAAAAAGTGCTTGATCAAGATAAAAAAAAAAAAACAAATGCGACAAGAATTTAAAAGAAGGCAACTTGAATTGAATTGAACTTATTCTACACAAAACACATAGAGGAAAGCTTCTCATCTACTTGAAATGCAAGAAGATAAAAACACAAATCCTTTAAATGAAATGGTGAAGAAGATGGCCTCTTGCTCCAAGCCTGGTAGCTCTTGAGCTTGAAAAGAGTCCTCCAACTCCTTCCTTGTTATGCTCCTCCAAGATGGTGTCCTCCAAGGTGGAAGCTTCCACCTAAACTTTCCTCCTCCAAGGGTGGGCGTGCACCACCCTTGCTCCTCCTTGCCTGGCCATCCTCCTAGTGGTGGAGTGCTCCTCCTCCTTGCCCTGGCATAAGGGAGAAGAAAAAGGGGAAGAAGGCACCAAGGGGGCGGGTAGGATGCCCCCTTAATCTTCTTTTCTTCTTCTTCTTCCTTGGCCTTGAATTATGGTGGGTATATGGTAGACTAAACTAATGGAGGATGATGAAAATGTGTGGAGTTAGGTGGGTATGTATAGTGTAGGAAGGGGGGCATTGGTGGCTCTTGGAATGGATGGCTAGGATAGGATGTGGGAGGTAGTTGGGGATCCTAGCACTAAGGGTGATTGGCGCCAACCCAAGGGTTACCTAGGTGGTGGTTATGGGTGGTGGTACCCCTTCAAGTTGGCACCAAAATGGGTTCTAGAAGGGGGGCTCAGGTGGTGCCAAGTAGGGTTCTAGGAGGGGTAGGTGGGTCGCTAGGATGGGTTATATGGGTAGGTGTAGGGTTAGGATGGGGGGATTTTTGGAGGGAATTTTTGACACCAAAAAAAGGGTAGTTATAGGTGGTTTTGGCGCCATTTAGTGGTGCCTTTTGGTGGTAGTGGGTAGGCTAGGTGGTGGCACCAAAAGGAGTAGAGTGGAGCTAGCTTAGGTGAGCTTAGGTAGGGCTTAGTTGGTAGAGCTAGCTAAGAAGGGTTTTTAGCTGGTGGATTGCCAAGGGAGTTGGAGCCTAGCTAAGCTAAGCTAGCTTAGCTAGTAGTGGAGTAGAGGAGGAGGTATTGGAGCTAGGGTTTGAAGAGAGGAGCTGAGGAAGAGAAGTCTGGAGCTTGAAATGGAGCTGGCAGCTGCTGAAGAGGTTAGCATGGAGTTACTCTAGTTGGCTTAGCTTACTAGTTCTTTGCTAGCTGCTAAGCCAAGCTAAAGTGAGCTGGCTTCTACTCAATTGAGCTGAGGTAAGCTAGGTCTGGTGCTCTCGGGGAGGATCAAGCTAGGTGAGGCAGCTAAGGTAGCTTAGCTCAACTCAGTTGAGCTAAGCTGAGTCCCCGGGAGTTGGCCTTGAGCTTCCTAAGCTGGAATGAAGTCATCTTCAGCTGGCCGGAGTTTAGTAGAGCTAGATGTAGCTGTACTTGAGATGGGGTGAACTCCAATCAACTCAGCTGAGCTAGCTAGAGCTCCCTGTGGACTAATGGGAGCTAAGATGAGCTAGACTCAGGTAAGTTGAGCTAGATCTCAACTGACCTGAGTTAGGGTGAGCTAAGATGAGCTCTCTTGAGCTGTCATTAAGTCGAGATGAGCTGAATGGAGCTAGGATAAGCTAACCCTAGTTCAGGTGAGCTGAATTTCAGCTATGGTGAGTTGGATCAAGCTGAGTTCCAGCTGGTGAGAGCTTCTCCTTCACCAGTTGCCTTCCTGAGTGCTAGGGTTCTAGGGATCTGGCAATCTGTATATCCCTAACACTCATAAAAACACATTAAAAAGACAATAAAAAGTGCAATGCTTACCTAACCTAATTAATGCCTAAATGCAGCCGAAAAGCCCATTTGTGGAGTAAAATCCTAAGAGCTAGGTTTGTTTTAATGCACAAGAATGATGATAAACTACCGTTTATCACACCTCCATGCTTATCTTTTGCTAGTCTCTTAGCAAAACTTTAATTTTCATGAAACAAAATTTTTGGGAAATCTAATTTTTTTGACTTTGAGGAAAAAAAGATTAAGGGACCTTGGTTGATCTAAACACAGGAGGCACGAGATTTATTTTTTTATTTTTTTTTGAAGTGAGAACGGGATTTGTTAAAGATAAACATCGGGATTTATTTTCGGATCCAAAAATTAGACAAAAATAGGATCAATATATCCTTTAAAAAATTCGCAGATTAACCCCTTGTTAATTCAGATGACTTGAAATTTTTGTTTTTAGGATTTTTCTGGCTCTTGAATCTGATTTGCAACTTGAAATAACCTTTTAAACCTTGTGTTTGTGTTTGTGAAAAGCCAACATTTATAAGGGCGTGTTTTTGGTTTAAAACTTTTTTTTTTCTCCCACGCTTATTTCTAGCTTAGTCTTACAACAAATGTGTCGGGATCATCATTCCCATCACCAATCCTCGAGGGGGCTCTGGTGCCAGTACTTCCGGATAGCATTGTCCTTGACACCACCCAGGAGCTCACAACCCTAAAACACAATGCAGTGTAAAGGGCCGCTCCAAGTAAACTCAAGCTCTTGCTCCGACACTATAGGTAGAGCACCGTCCAAAACACTTGAGCTACTAAAATGCGCTTTAATGCTCCATCTAAAAATATGAAATATAGATATGGAGCAGCGTCGAGGCGGTAACATGTTAACATCGCATCCTCAAAGGAGGCAGTTTCCTCCTTCTCGGCGGTGGGAACTCAACCAATGATCTGCTTCAGACTTTTACTAAAGCCAAACAAGGGGTCTTTCTAATTTTTAGTAGTTTTTTTAGGTGTTGGCTTGTGTGTGAAATTTGACACAGGAAGTTCCACAAGTAAGTTTTTGAATCAGAAACTAAGCCAGATACTTTCCATATTACAAAAGAGGATCAAGTCACCTAAACTATCATGAGTTCAGGTGGAATTTTAGAGAAGGATATCTGATCTAGTCTAAAAATAGACCCTAAAGTTCTAATGATCAGATATGTATTCTCATCCCTAGTTTATTAAAGATTAAATCCCATTGTACCAAAAGTGAATTTTTCAACCTTAGTCCCGATTTGAAATTTTTCCTCAAAAAGTTTTCAACATTTTTATTTTTTTTGGGTATGCAAGTAGGAAAATAAAATGACTAAAGAAAAATGCATGTTTTTAGGTTTTGAGAAACCTAAATCGATCATCAAAATTTTAAAAATACCCTCCCATGCTCAAGATATGCAATGTCCTCATGCAATAAGAGGGAAAGAGGGATTACTATAGTAAAAGGCGATCGGATTTAAGATAGTCAAAACCTGGGGAAAGAAAGAAAAAAGGAAAGTAGGAAAAATGATGGGTTACCTCCCATCCAGTGTTATCTTTTACGCCATTAAGCCGGGCGTGAAGGTATGCACGGAAGACGAAAAATCATGTAAATAGTTGGACACTTGGATGCCCACATAAAATATGTCTTCTTCTGGATCCCTAGAAAATTGATTAGAAGAAATTTTGGGATCAAAGTTGGATGGAAAATGATAAGTGTAGCCTGAGTCTGGCCATGGTTTTAATTAGGTTGGATGCCAAACTTGGGCGGGTCAGTGGCAGGTCTATAGGAAAGGGGTCGGGGAAGGGATGGTGAGGATTGGGTGAAGTTAGTGTGGAAAGGTGAGGTGAGGGAAGAGTGGGTGGGTCAGGGTGATCAGGGGGTTCATCAGGAATGGATTTTTGGTCAAGACAAGTCTCCAAATCATAGATTTCGCTGACCACCAATTCTGAATCTGATTCCTCAAAAATGTTATGGTTGGTAAGGGTATCTATCAACATTGTCTCCTCCACCATATTTGAAATTTTTGTATCTGAGTCCTCAAAAAAGTTATCATCATGGAATCTCTTAGAGGATTTGAAAATATCTAGAGTGATAGTTTGGCCTATGCAGGTGATATCCATTTCGCCTGTGTGCAACTGATATTTGCCTTTGCAATGGCCAAAAAGGGTCATCCAAGGATTATTGGGGCATTTAATAAAGATTCGGGTGCCACAATGTCAAGGACCAGAAAGTCTGCAAGGAAGACACAATTCTGGACTTTGACCAAAACATCCTCAACGATCCCACGAGGTTTAATTGTAGATCGGTCGGCTAATTGCAAGGTAACCTCGACAGGTTTTAATTCACCGATCTGAAACTCTTCAAATAAAATCGTGGGAATGATATTAACTGAACCAAGATCAAGGAGGGCACGATCAAAGGTAATATCATCAATAATCACTAAAATTAATGGTGCCCCCGGATCTTTCATCTTAGCAGGAAGCTTGCGCTATATGACAGAGCTTACTGTCTTCGAAAGATGTACCTGTCCATGATTTTTGGCCTGCATTTTAGGAGTATAGATCTCCTTCAAAAATTTGACGTAGGTAGGTATATATTTGATGGCATCTAGGAGAGGAATAGTGATTTGAACTTGCCCAAATAGATCCATGAGTTCTTCTGTGGTGGGCTCAGATTTCTTTTTTCTATTGGTGGTGGGGTGGAGAGCTTGTGGAAAAGGGATAGGAGTAGTGTCTTGAGATTTTTGTGTTTCTTTTTCTTCTTGATGGGGAGGTGGAGAGTCAATTTGCACAGGGATGGGAATTTCACCAGGTTTTTGTGACGACCCAGGATCAATGGTGGTTTTCCCACTCCTCAACGTAACTGCATGTGCAGTTGGATTATTATTTGGAGGAGGTGGGGGGACCTGTGGTTGTGGAAACCTGGGACGCTGCTGAGGTGGTGGATTAGTAGGAGGCTAATTCGAGTAGTGTGGATTTCTTCCCGGATATTGGTTCCTTTGGTGATTAGCGTTGGGCATGGGTTGGGAGGGAAGATGTCCTGCAGGTCTTTGAGTGGGAGTAACCTCGATCTGATTATTCAGATTTGTGATGGTGCAAGTTACTTCCGTCATCTTTATCTGCATGTCTTGCAGGGTTCTCATCATCTGGGCATTGATGTCATGTTGGGATGGCCCAGGATGAAAAGTCGGATTGGATCCATACCCATTAAATTGATTTGGTTGGGGAGGAACCTGATTATTCTAGGAGTAGTTTGGGTAGTTCTTCCAATTGGAAGAATTTTTAAATGGCCCCTGGATGGCAGAAATAGTTTGAGTGGGGTTAAGATCTGGATAGTTGTAATTCCCTAGTGAATGATGGGCAAACTCAGAATACTGGGAATAATCAGCAGTAGTGTTGAGATTATGCAAATTTTCTCTTCATGGAAAGTTAGGTTGGGTTAGATGTGGACTGTGTGGAGCTTGGGTTGATGTGGCAAGTCTTTTCTCAATCTTATTTTGATTAATGTGCATCTGGTCAAGTTTTTGGGCGATCATTCAAAGATCGTCTTGGGTGACAGGGATAGCTTGGGTGCCTACTTCATGAACACTAAACTGCAGGTTTGGAGTTGTGCAAAATGTGTTCATGGAAGCTTGATTAAATGAGTTTTCACTCATTTCTTCAAAAAGGTCATAGACACTCGGAGTCGACGAAATGTCGGATTTGATCTTCTAATCCAGAAGATCTACACGAGCTGCCATAAAGGAATCTCATGGTGCGGGCAACTTCTTAAGAGATCTTGAAATCTTTCCCAAGAATCATGGAAAGTCTCACCATATTTTTGTTGAAAGGTCATAATAGATCTTCGCAGGGAATTAGTACGACCTATGGGAAAGAATTTCTTAAGGAAGGTGTTCTTGAGCTGAGGCCAAGTTGTGATGGGTCGGTCAATGGTCCTGAACCAATAAGTGGCCTTATCTTTAAGAGATAATGGAAATAGCCGCATCAGCCATAGGTCTTCTTGCACATTTTGGGAATGGGTTGTTTGTGCAAGAAGAGTCAGCTCTTCAAGGTGGTTGAAAGGGTCTTCCCTAGGAAGACCATGGAAGTGTTTAATCAGGTTCAGGACTGCTGGCTTGATTTCGAAGTCCCCCTCTGGTATGATCACTCCTGGTCGTTCCTCATAATAAGACGGATCATAAAAATCTTTTAGAGGAATAACAGGCTGCTGACGGGGTGGTGGTTTTGGCCTTTGATTCTAGGTTTTGGATGTTCCTAGTCAATGTTTGTTGATTGGCATTTAATTTATTAATCTGCTGAACCATCATTGTCAAGAGATCAAGTAGGGGGGCTTGATGTTGTGATTGAGGCAAATCAGCATTAAGGAGCTCTAGGTGCAGGAAGTCAAAGGTGGGGGGGTTATGGGTGGAAGGGTCAGAATTAGGGTTAGTAGTGCGTTAGAGATGGGATTAGAGGTGGAAGTGGAAGGGTTAGTGGACATGTTTTGTTGATTTTCCATAACTTTAGAAGAAGACAGAAAAAGTGATCTTTTTGTGCGGGGGCCGAAATCAAATGGTCCTTCCAAGTGCGGATTTTGAGATCGTCGCCCGTGCATAAAATGGAAGAACGGGAGGGGAGAAGAGATGGAGATGAGAGAAGTGTGCACACAAGCAATCAAATTCTAGACGTAACTTAATTATGACTCCCTAGAATTAACTTAAGACTTGGTCTACTTAGGAAATAAGTAATTAACAGTGAATACCCGTTCTGTCAACAAATCTAGCCAAATTGTTTAAGGGGAGGTTTGGGCCCAAGCATTTCCCAGGAAAATCCCAGGTGCTTCTACAAACCCACGCCTGGTCGTTTGACACAGCCCCTCAGCCTGAACATCAGATATAGATGACAGAATTGGTATTAACCAGAGAAAATTTAAGACCTATATAACAAGCCTAAGTTGATGAAACCTTAGGGGTAAAGTTGCTACGAATTTTAGTTAGGTCTAGGATACTAAATTGCACATGGAATGTAGAGGGCGTTGATTGGGTTGTTGCCCTGTTATTTCAATTTTTTTGTGTGAGTGGAAGAATTGAAAAGTGGTTCCAATTAAAAAGCAAGTTATCACACAATTTCTTGTATTTTTGTCTTTTAGGATTTGGTTTAATTCAATGTGTTTTAGGATTTCGCTTTTTAAATTTTCAAACAAGTTTGAAACTCCACAATCAAAGGAAAAATAAGTTGTATTGGTGATGGTTAATTTCCATTAATGTGAGTATCTAAAAAGAAAGAAAGAAATCCCAAGCCAATTGTCCCTAAGACAGAAAATTACTACCAATGAATTATTTTTAGGCTTTCTATATTAAGTAGTGGTCTAAACAAGTCACAAAAAACCACTACTTTGAAGAAAATTAAACAAGGATTCTAGAAAATATTTTTCTAAGATTTTAGGAATTTGTTTGATATTTGTTTTGAATTTTTATTTGTGCTAGTGTCAAAATCCAAAAATGATATTCGTGGGTATTTTGGACTTTCTATACCACCACCGGCCTCCAAAAATTTTTATGAATTTATGTGATGTGTAGAATTTCATAAGAAATTCACAAAGCTAAATTTTATAAAAATTGGCTTAGTATAAAAATTCTAAAAATTCACGGACAGTAACAAAACAAGAAGAATAGAGGGTGTGACCCCTTCGTAGTCCACGAATTTAAAAAAATTAAATACAAAATCAATTGATTTGAAATTTGGAATAGATGTGCCCTACTTGATTTAGAATCCCTAGGTGAAATTTCAAGTCAAGTCCGGATAGAAATCTGAACCTGAAAAATAGAATACCAACACTTGAATTGGAGTGGTATTTAATGAAGCATACAAGCAAACAATGAATTTTAAACTTCACCACTCCACTTAATTAAGTTGTTTAAGGTCCTGAAAGCCAAGTTTAGTGTATTTTGGTAGTCTTTTAGGCTAAGTGTGACAAGAAAGAAGAAACCAACCTAGAATTGTGGGAAGAAAAGGAACTTTGAGCTCTCGCTTCCAAATTCCCGCTTTCTTCCTATAGTTCCTACACACACAAGTGAAAAGAAAGAGATGGGGATGAGATCCACTTTAAGCAAGAGAAAGATTAAGCAAAGCCGTGACTCCCCGGTAACGGTGCTAAAAAGTGATAACGAATTTTACACGGTTTGTAAAATACGTCGTTGTAACGTGCAAAATCGATCAACTCTTAAATTTATAAACCTAGATAGTGGGGTATATAGGGTCGTCCAAGGAGGCAATATATTTGCAAAATTCAGGTCTCTTGGTTGGAAATAGAAATCAACTTTCTTTTTGGCCTTTTCAACTATATCATTCTTTTTAGGTTTTTGAAAGAACGAGCATTTGCAAAGTTGTTGACGAAGAAAATGGCGATCTAAACCTAATCCACTAAACTATTGCTAGAGTGACAAGAAAGGCCTCTCCCTAAGCTCACTTTAGGCACGTGGGGGCTTAGAGTAATTTGGGAGAGGGAGTGAAAAAGTGCTAGATCAAGATAAAAAAAAACAAATGAGACAAGAATTTAAAAGAAGGCAACTTGAATTGAATTGAACTTGTTCTACACAAAACACATAGAGGAAAGCTTCTAATCTACTTGAAATGCAAGAAGATAAAAACACAAATCCTTTAAATGAAATGGTGAAGAAGATGATAGCTTCTTGGTCCAAGCCTAGTAGCTCCCGAGCTTGAAAAGAGTCCTCCAACTCCTTCCTTGCTATGCTCCTCCAAGATGGTGTCCTCCAAGGTGGAAGCTTCCACCTAAACTTTCCTCCTCCAAGGGTGGGCATGCACCACCCTTGCTCCTCCTTGCCTGGCCATCCTCCTAGTGGGGGAGTGCTCCTCCTCCTTGGCATGGCACAAGGGAGAAGAAAAAGGGGAAGAAGGCACCAAGGGGGCGGGTAGGATGCCCCCTTAATCTTCTTTTCTTCTTCTTCCTTGGCCTTGAATTATGGTGGGTATATGGTAGACTAAACTAATGGAGGATGATGAAAATGTGTGGAGTTAGGTGGGTATATATAGTGTAGGAAGGGGGGCATTGGTGGCTCTTGGAATGGATGGCTAGGATAGGATGTGGGGGGTAGTTGGGGATCCTAGGGCTAAGGGTGATTGGCGCCAACCCAAGGGTTACCTAGGTGGTGGTTATGGGTGGTGGCACCCCTTGAAGTTGGCACCAAAATGGGTTCTAGAAGGGGGGCTTAGGTGGTGCCAAGTAGGGTTCTAGAAGGAGGGGTAGGTGGGTGGCTAGGATGGGTTATATGGGTAGGTGTAGGGTTAGGATGGGGGGATTTTTGGAGGGAATTTTTGACGCCAAAAAAATGGTAGTTATAGGTGGTTTTGGCGCCATTTAGTGGTGTCTTTTGGTGGTAGTGGGTAGGCTAGGTGGTGGCACCAAAAGGAGTAGAGTGGAGCTAGCTTAGGTGAGCTTAGGTAGGGCTTAGTTGGTAGAGCTAGCTAAGGAGGGCTTTTAGGTGGTGGATTGCCAAGGGAGCTGAAGCCTAGCTAAGCTAGCTTAGCTAGTAGTGGAGTAGAGGAGGAGGTATTGGCGCTAGGGTTTGAAGAGAGGAGCTGAGGAGGAGAATTCTGGAGCTTGAAATCGAGCTGGCAACTGCTAAAGAGGTTAGCATGGAGCTACTCTATCTGGCTTAGCTTGCTAGTTCTTTGCTAGCTGCTAAGCCAAGCTAAAGTGAGCTGGCTTCTACTAAATTGAGCTGAGGTGAGCTAGGTCTGGTGCTCCCGGGGAGGATCAAGCTGGGTGAGGCAGCCAAGGTAGCTTAGCTCAACTGAGTTGAGCTAAGCTGAGTCCCCAGGAGCTGAACTTGAGCTTCCTAAGCTGGAATGAAGTCATCTTCAGCTGGCCGGAGTTGAGTGGAGCTGGATGTAGCTGGACCTGAGCTGGGGTGAACTCCAGTCAACTCAACTGAGTTAGCTAGAGCTCCCTGTGGACTAATGGGAGCTGAGATGAGCTAGAATCAACTAAGTTAAGCTAAATCTGAGCTGACCTGCGCTAGGGTGAGCTAAGATGATCTCTCTTGAGCTGCCATTCAGCTAAGATGAGCTGAATGGAGCTAAGATGAGCTAACCCTAGTTCATGTGAGCTGAATTCCACCTATGGTGAGATAGATCAAGCTGAGTTCCAGCTGGGGAGAGCTTCTCTTTCACTAGTTGCCTTCCTGAGTGCTAGGGTTCTAGGGATTTGGCAATCTGTATATCCCTAACACTCATAAAAACACATTAAAAAGATAATAAAAAGTGCAATGCATGCCTAACCTAATTAATGCCTAAATGCAACCCAAAAACCCATTTGCGAAGTAAAATCCTAAGAGCTAGGTTTGTTTTAATGCATAAGAATGATGATAAACTGGCGTTTATCATCAACGCAGGGGGCTTAGGTGGCGCCAAGTAGGGTTCTAGAAGGAGGGGTTGGTGGGTGGCTAGGATGGGTTATATGGGTAGGTGTAGGGTTAGGATGGGGGTATTTTTGGAGGGCATTTTTCACGCCAAAACAAGGGTAGTTGTAGGTGGTTTTGGCGCCATTTAGTGGTGCTTTTGGTGGTAGTGGGTAGGCTAGGTGGTGGCACCAAATGGAGTAGAGTGGAGCTAGCTTAGGTGAGCTTAGGTAGGGCTTAGTTGGTAGAGCTAGCTAAGGAGGGCTTTTAGGTGGTGGATTGCCAAGGGAGCTAAAGCCTAGCTAAGCTAGCTTAGCTAGTAGTGGAGTAGAGGAGGAGGTATTGGTGCTAGGGTTTGAAGAGAGGAGCTGAGGCGAAGAAGTCTAGAGCTTGAAATAGAGCTGGCAATTGCTAAAGAGGTTAGCGTGGAGCTACTCTATCTAGCTTAGCTTGCTAGTTCTTTGCTAGCTGCTAAGCCAAGCTAAAGTGAGCTGGCTTCTACTGAATTGAGCGGAGGTGAGCTAGGTCAGGTGCTCCCAGGGAGGATCAAGCTGGGTGAGGCAGCTAAGCTGAGTCCCCGGGAGCTGGACTTGAGCTTCCTAAGCTGGAATGAAGTCATCTTCAGTTGGCCGAAGTTGAGTGGAGCTAGATGTAGCTGGACCTGAGCTGGGGTTAACTCCAGTCAACTCAGCTGAGCTAGCTAGAGCTCCTTGTGGACTAATGGGAGCTGAGATAAGCTAGACTCAACTAAGTTGAGCTAGATCTGAGCTGACCTGAGCTAGGGTGAGCTAAGATGAGCTCTCTTGAGCTGCCATTCAACTGAGATGAGCTGAATGGAGCTAGGATGAGCTAACCCTAGTTCATGTGAGCTGAATTCTAGCTATGGTGAGCTAGATCAAGCTGAGTTCCAGTTGGTGAGAGCTTCTCTTTCACCAGTTTCCTTCCTGAGTGCTAGGGTTCTAGGGATCTGTCAATCTATATATCCCTAACACTCATAAAAACACATTAAAAAGACAATAAAAAGTGCAATGCATGCCTGACCTAATTAATGCCTAAATGCAGCCCAAAAATCCATTTGCAGAGTAAAATCCTAAAAGCTAGGTTTGTTTTAATGCATAAGAATGATGATAAACTAGCGTTTATCATCAACGCAGCTTCGTCCTCCACGCAATCGACAAAGAGGATTCTTCTCACCCCTTTCCCTTTATGGCTAGTGTAGAATCATTTGTAATAAACAATTGTCAAGCATATATCTAGAAGTAGTTTTCTATTATTTGCAAGTAGAATAGCTCTTTCTTTCTTTTTAGAATAGTTTAGTTTAGATAATATTTCTTCCTATTTTCTCGCTATCACAAAATACCAAAAATTAGCAAATACAAAATACCAATAAGAAATAAAGTGAAATGCAGATTTCAAAGAATCAAATGTTGCCTCCCTGTGTTCGACCTGGGGCTCACCTTGAGCTTCGGTAATTTTATTTGGTAGCGATATCTTGCAACTACAATGACAAGTTTTTTATAACTCCAATTTTTCTCACAAAAATTACGCTCATCAGATATAATTTTGTCAAAATACTAGCCCGTCGTGACTTATGATCATGTTATACAGACAATGCAGAGTGTGTGTATGCCTTACTTACATGCACTCTTACCTTAAGTATAAGAGTGGAGTGATCTCATTCCTGGATTAGGCCTTTCATTTAGATAGGAAGCAATACAGATGTGGAGAATTTTTGGAAAAATTATTGTGTAGGAAGTGTTTCAATGGATTCTTCCAAGATAAGAACACAGTTCTAGAGCTTGTGACCTATAATGGTTGGTGGCAGCATTACATGAAGTGGACTACACATGGAGAGGAACTAGCATAAGATGACACATGGAATACAATGGAAGTGGATGAGTCTGATGATGAGGAAGACGATGATAATCAAATCGATGAGATGTTGCATGAGATAAGGGAGGTTGATCTTAATATTACAAATGATGATGAAGCACTCAAAAGCTGTAATTAGTTTTATGATGTGATGAAGGCAGCTGAGGAGCATATCTCACCTGGAATAAGTTCAATGTCGAGGCTATCCTTCTTGATGAAATTATTTTAGATGAAAGTTATTAATAGAGCTACAACAAAAATGATGTTGAAGGTGCTTTAGTTTATATGGGAGTTGTTAAATAATCCCAACAGTGTGCCAGAGTCATGCTATGAAGCCAAGAAGCAAATCTACGTACTTGGTATGAATTGTGAGAAGATTCACACATGTCCCAATGATTACGTGTTATATAGAAATAGGTATGGTAACTTGACTTCCTATCCAAAATGTGGTAAGGAAAGATATAAAGGAAAGAGGAAACAAGGTTGAAAGGTACTTCATTACTTTTCATTGATTCCAGGGTTGCAACGACTATTTTTTTCTAAGAGGACTGAAACGTGGATAAAGTGGCATCACGAAAACAAGTCAAAAGATGGCCTTATTTGCCATTCAACTGATTCAAAGGAGTGGAAAAATTTTGACAGCAAACATTTGTCTTTTGCAAATGATTCGTGTAATGTCAGATTGGGACTTGCAAGGAACAGATTTAATTCATTTAAGAACATGTACCCGTCATACTCTATCTGGTTAGTCGTGATTGTTACTTACAAATTACCTCCCTAGCTATGCATGTGATCATTGTTTATGATGTTAACCCTCTTAATCCCAGGTCCCAAGTAACTAAAAAATGCAATTGATGTCTACTTATAGTCATTAGTAGATGAATTGAAACAACTATGGCACGACGGTGTTGAGACGTATGGTGCAAAGAGTAAAGGATTCTTTCAGATGTACAGGACTTTGCTATGGATAATTAATGACTTCCCAGCTTATGCGAATCTTTCTGGATGGAGTATGAAAAGGAAGTTTGCCTGCCTAGTATGTATGGAAGATACACATCATTTGCATCTGCCTGAAAGTAATAAATTTGGATATTTAGGGCACCGTAGATTTCTTCCAATTGAGCACAGATGGCGGGGTGCACAGTTTAAGGATAGACTTGACGGTACCACTTTTTGGTATTCCAGTAGGAATCCGAGAAATAAGTTGTCGACAAATTCCATTCGACCATCAATGTCTGAAGTTATGGCAAATTACAAAACCTTGCCAATGTTCGACTCAGTCACCCCTTTAGGAAAGATCTGACAACATGAAAGAACTTTGGTTTTAAGAAGAAAAGCATCTTTTTTATGAAGCTTCCGTATTGAAAAGATCTTACAATATGTCATAATCTTGATGTCATGCATATTGAGAAAAATATCATGGACAATGTCTTAGACGTGTTGAATTTAACAGATAATCCTAAAGATAAGTTAAGATCGAGAAATGACATGAAGAAACTGAGTATTCGTCTTAAGCAACATGTCACCGATGGAGAAGAAATGCCACCAGCAATGTACAGTCTACAACAAAGACAGAGGGATAAGATATTCTCATTTTTGAAAGGAATTCGGGTCCCAAACGGGTTTTCCTCATAGCTCTCGAGCTGTGTGAATGAAATTCAGAAGAAGATCAGTGGATTGAAAAGTCATGATTCACATGTTTACATCCAGATTTTGTTTCCATTAGCTATTCGTGGAGTGTTGCTAGATCCAGTGGTAGATTCATTCACAGAGATGAGCCGATTGTTTAAAGTCATTTGCTCAAATACTTTGAATTGTGAAATTTTAGACTATTAGAATGATCAAATTGTAATTACACTCTACAAAATGGAACAAATTTTCCCACGGCTTTCTTCAATGTCATGGTGCATCAAACGTTACATCTTGTAAATGAAGCAAGAGTTGGTGGACCTGTACAGTATAGATGGATGTATCCAGTTGAGCGATTTCTGAAGCTAAAAGATTATGTTTAAATAAATCTAGGCTAGATGGGTTAATCGTCGAGGGTTACCTTTTAGAAGAATGCATAAACTTCTATGCTATGTACATGGACAATGTCGACAATAGATTTAATCAACTGGAAAGGAATTTTGATGGGAAATACAATGAAATAAATGATGATTCTCTAATAATTTTTGACACAAAGGGAAGGTCGATCTTGAACACAAAATATAGAATGATCAATTTAGTACATTAGCAGTTAGCTCACTTGTATATCTTGAAACAAATTCCCGATATTGATCCTTTTCTCGATGAATCTAAACAATCTTCACCTCATCCCAGTCAAGAGCTGCAGTTCCTTGATTGGTTTAAGCAGCGTGTGTATCAGATGAAAGAAAACAAGGACCCACGTTGGGTGGATGATTTCGATATAATATACGAGACTCCGTTGAGTTATGGACATTATCATTTTGGTTACATAATTAGCGGATTTAGGTTTGGAATAAAGTCAATCGATGATGCGAAGGCATCACAACAAGTTGGAGTTCTTGTCAATTGAGATATTGGAACGATTGTGATGGCTACTATGGGCAAATCATTGAAATTGTGGAGATGACTTTTAGATACGATCGCAGGGTGATTTTATTTAAGTGTGATTGGTTTGATGTTTTCAAGGAAGGGATTGGTTTCAAAAAAGATGATAAACATGATTTTATCAGTTTAAAAAGGAATCGTCGAATTCTTCAAACAGCTGAACTATTCACACTAGTCTGTCAAGTATCACAAGTTTCTTATATACCCAATAATAGCAAGAATGAGTGGATCATATCATTAAAAATCGTGCCTTATGATTTCTTCGATGAAAAAATGATAATGAAATTTCTACTACAACTAAAGCATATCAAGAACTTCCAATGGAAGCAAAAATAAGTCTCGGTGTAATAGATACTGATGTTTAAGGTATAAGAACATTTATTTTCTAATAAATTCAACATCATTTACTTACTTTTTTAAAAGCAATTGTTTATATTTTATCCTTTTATCATATAAATTTTCCAATATATGTTTACTTAATTCTATTTTTATTTATTTGCAGATGAGGCCACGGAAGAAGGGGGTTGTCAATAGGGATGCAAGTTTCGATAAACCCGACCTGAACTTGACCCAACCCAACCCGAAAAGAATGGGTAAAACCTGACCCGAACCCGATCGAATTCAGCTATGGGTTTTATCCAAAAAAACCCAACGAGTTTGGGTATGCGTATGGGTATGAATCTATACCCGATTACCCTACCTGAATACCCGAATAAAATCCCTATTTACACGAAATAAGTCCCACCTAAAGTCCCTCATTCCCCTAATCCTAATATTTCTCATGATTTCCTCCATGATTTTCAAGGTTGAAAATACTTCTAATGCTTCTATTAAACATTTATTTCGGAGATGAGGATTTTTTATTTGAAAGGTACTTGTATTTAGTATTTCTTTGTATTTTTACTTTTGATGTAATCCCTTGAAGGGTTCTTTTTGTAATAATTTTAGTGGAGATCAATAAAATTAAAGTAGCCCAACTCTTATGTTTAGAGCTTGTTAAAAATAAATAAATAATTAATTGTGTTATAAATTTTTGTTCTTTTTTTACTCTAATTTGACACGATTTGATTGTAAGATCAATTTATAAATGGATATCCAATGGGTAAATGGGTACCCATGGGTAGATGGGTATGTGTATAGGTTTAGATTTTTGTACCTGATGGGTAAATGGGTAGGGTATGGGTATAGATTTTGTAAATGGGTATGGGTATGGGTTTAGTCAAACTCGACCCGAACTCGACCCGTTTGCATCCCTAGCTACCAGAGGTAGACCGCCACCTACCCATGAGGTAGGGAGGAGGCACAGTCTCAGGCTCCCATTTCACAGCCTCCTTCTGATATCCATTATGCCCAGATTCCCTCCCACTATCTCCAGTACCCCTTTCCACATATTTTAGCACAATACGGTCACCTTTTTCATAGAAGTTAGACCTTAGGCCTAGATACCCATGATGTTGAGGTGAATCCTCAACATGAGACCCATCCTGAGGAGTTCCTAGGGCAGCAGGGGGCTGTGGATAAGGAGGTACACTAGCTGTTTGAGTAGCCAGATACTCAGGCTGGCATGTTATAGGAGCCTGATACTCAAGAAGGCACCGTTGTTGGTAAGGATTTAAAATAATTTCATTTAAAAGCTTACTTTATTTAATTTCTCTTATTTAATCTTTTAGCATATCTTGATTCATGTTTTTAGCTAGGAAAAACACACGAGGTCCAACATGAAATGCAGATTTCGACAGGCTACCTGAGGATACCAAGATTAAAGTGACTATTACTACAGTTGAGGAAGTAAAGAATTACTTCAGCTTTATGAGTCAGTTAGTCACGATTGTTAAGGTAATCATGCCACTTTCCTACTTCGACTAGAAGAGGGTTGTTAAGGAGTCGAAGGTGTCCATTATTCGGGAGTTGCAGGTATAAATGTGAAATTCATTCGTTCACATTTATAACAATTATAATCGATTTATATATTTTTGAATACATGGCACTTTTAATTGGGACGATAATTCCAATGCGCCCAAGGCTATCCTACAGCATTCAGGCAGGATACATCATGGATGGAGAGACGAGATGAAGAGCACGGTACAAAATTTTTTCAGATTCTAAATTTATTTAATTATTTATATATAATAAAAAATTTCTAATAAAAATTTGTAAAATTAGTTCAATTTTTTAACAATAAGTCATATGAGGAGACATCAAGAAACATGCCTTCTACGATTGCACCTTCCATTTAAAGGGAGTGTTGCAAGGACTGGAGGGATCTAGCAGTTGAGGTAAATAAATAGTTTCAAATTTTATTTTTAAATTCAGTTTATAAAGAATATTACATAATATTTTAGTAATAAAATTTATATTTCTTACAGGAGCAGATCAGGAAGAATAAGGACAACAAAGCCTGAGCTCTTACCTAGACCCACTACTTGGGTCGAATGACTATTGACTCATTACAGGACATATATGTAAGTTTATTAATTCAACATTTCAAATAAAATAAAAATAATTTAGTTAAATTAAAAGTGGAAGAAAATGTTCATTTTTAAGCGGAGGCGCACGAGGGTACTTTTCTCAAAAACCAAGCAAATGCTAACTAATCCTAAGGTTCAAGCAAAACACCTAATTTTTTGGATTTCTTTGAAAGGAAATCTAACATAATCTAAGCTACGAGTACTTACCCGAGATTCGCACTCATTTTTTCCATTGTTGCATGTGTCTTCGAGCAATTTTGTGATTCTTGCACAACCAAAAATAGTAAGTTTTTAAAAATTTCCGTTGCCTCCTCGGCAATGGTGCCAACTTGTTCGATCATGAGACGCGTTAAGAATTAATTCTGTCGTTGTAGTATAGTGGTGAGTGTTCCCGCCTATCACATGGGCGACTCGAGTTTGGTCCCTGGCAATGGCGCTAACTTATTCGACCACAAGACACGTTAAGAATTAATTTTGTCATTGTAGTGCAAATCGCGATGAAACAAATAACATTTATAAAGATTTCGGTGAGTACCGAGTCATTCGCAGGGTGGCAAACACAATTTTTATATGCAAGCTTTTCAGAAAGTCATTCTAAACAAATATTTATATATTTATATATGTATATATAGACATCAGATATCCAGAAAATTAGAATTTTATTGCTATTTGGAAATAGTTTTAAACTAAAAATCACTATGCTAAAGAGTAGATGGAGAAATAGAGAGATAGAGAGATAGAGAGAGATAGCAGATGACGATGACGTCGCTTGTGGGATTCTTGTGGGAAGTGCGACAGCACTTTAGACCCAAAGTGCCGAGATGAATTCCAAAGAAGAGTTGCAAAGAGGGAGAGAGGCTAGAGTTGTATCTAGTAGGAGTTGCTCTCGGGGGGCCCTAGGGTTCTTTTTATAGCTTGAATGAAAGGTAAAGTGGGTATTTTAGCCCTCCAACTCGTGCAACAACTCAGGTTTGATCAGATCCATCAATCGGGAGATCAACGGCTCTAATCGAACCTCAAAATCACCTTCCACGTGCCTTTAACACTCGATTCAACCTGCAACTGACATGTGGCTTGCCCACAGCTGTTGATTACGATCCGCTCGCCACTTGCTCTCCTCTCACGCACTCTCACGTTCAATCGCGTGCCTTCAAGCTCAGTCGTCCGATCTTGCAATCGGACGGCCTAAATTGAGCGCGCCACCGCCTTAAAGAGAACATGTGGATTGGGGCGTTAGGGCGTGCGTCAGATCATGCGTGTACATCGGATGGTCCTTGTCTCACCACACGCCTGCATCCACGCCCTCTGATTGTCATCCCACGATCCAATTGAGTCCAAGCGCACCGCCTTCCTAATTTGGTGCACTACGAGGCTTGCTCTCGTGTACAGGTGCACCAATTGAGCATTATAAGCATGAATGGTTGCATTTCCATTTTCGTGTGTGATGGAAACACCATCATGAGCCCTAACTAGCTTGTTTTGGTCATACAAAGTGAATAAAAGCTCCTACATAACCATTAGAGGGTCCTAAGGGCTTAATAATTTGTTTTGAGAAGAAAAGATGAAATCAGGGTTATTTATACAATTTTACCATAATATCACAACTACAGAATAACCATGGGATATTCCAAGGGCTAACTGAAGGTCAAATGGTCATAAAAGTCCAATAAGGGGGTTCATACAGAAAGAAATGGGTTTTCACGTGTTACGAGAATTAATGGACATTTGAAACCCTAAAAGTAGACCTGCTTAATCTACTGAGGTTCTGGCCAGTATAAAATTTACCTAAACCCTCTAAAAATCATAGAAATCTATTCTCTATGGTTTGGTATCTTTAAATTGACCATCTGAACCCATTTTGACCAAAAACAGAGTCTCAGACGGAAAGTTGCCCTAATTTGAGCTTCTGCGTAATTCTCCCAATCAAACGTGGTCAAAACCAAAATCCGACTTTACCATCATATTCATTGGGTCCAAATTAGGTTTATACCAAATTTAGGCCCAATCAGAGATCATCTTGACCCAGTTTGCATCTCAGTCCTGACAGACTCTCTTCATTAAATATAAGCCCTTAACTTTTTGAAAATAATGCAAAAAAGTCCCTAAGTTCTTCATCTTCTTCGGAAAAAGGTCCCTGCGCCATTTTTGGAAGGTCAGACCTTCACCGTCGAGTTTCAAGCGAGGATTTCTCGCTCGATTCTCAATCAAACTGTACCAAATTTGAAAGGGAGATTCCCCGAGAAATTCCCTTCCAAATGAGCCCTTCCATGAGCCCTAGAGCTTCCTAGAATCCTCATGCGAGCATTTTGAAAGCACGTGTATCATGCTTGCATGTGAAGCTCGGAGTTCGCAAGCTTGTTTCCAAGCTTAGAACTCCATCCTAAGCCTTATAAAAGGATCTACAATGCACGACTGACCTCCTTAGCAAATCTTAACCTAAGAAATCATCTCCTCCTCCTTCTCCGGCCATCTTCAGATTTTGCTCCAGCGACCACCTCCGTTCTCCCTCCTCCGGTGTCCAACCATCAAATTGGACGGCCAACTATCCTCCCCGTCTCCTCACGTGTCTCTCCAACCAAAGAGAGAGATCATTTTCCCTATCCCCATCGTCGTCGCCGACTCACCACCCTCTCCATCTTCTACAACTCCGATCAACCATGACCAGAGCTCTCCACCCCTCTATCTCGTCCCTAAGTACCTCTAACTCTTCCTCTCTCCCTCTATATTCTTTTCCCTCACATTTCACGCACAACCACTGCACCACCCACACCATCTTCATCTCCCTCCACTCCGGCCAAGCTCCAACGAAGGCCTCCTCTTGCTCCACCGCACCAAATGGCTCGCCGCCACTTCCATAAGCTTCACCACACATTCCACAACAAAACACCTCAAAAAAATCTCATGCTTCACCCATTGCACCCATCGACCGAACACCCCCTCCTTCACGCACCTTCGCTAACTTCGCCACACCACCACAGGCACCTCTAATCCACAAAAACACCATCACTGCACTTGTCGCACTTCGGCAAAACTCCTGAGCTAATCTAACGTGGCTGCAAGGTTGTATTTCCTATTTTAGGTACTCATCATCTCTTCATCGTCGCCACCACCCTTTCCGACTCTGTCTAACGTCTTCCAGTGGTGTTCTTCCTCACCAACACATCCAGGCGTTGCGGCCCAGCTCTAGGAAGCACTCCAAGCCTCCAATCGAGTGAAGGCACACCTCCAGCACCCCCAATTCGACAACCCTTCTACTGCAGCTCGAACGCGACATAGCCTTGTGGGATAGTCCTACATCATAAAAGGAAGAGTTGCTTGTGCAAAATAAGTGGGGTCGGGTCCCCACACACGCCACACCCGCGGTCACACCACGCGGGTCTGGCCTGGATTCTTTACCTGCATGTTTACCCACTTACTAATCCAATTAGGCAAGCCTGAAGAGAAAAGAGTTAGAGAGGGAGAGGGGGGGTTTGCCTTTGCGCCTCTACTGTCTACACTTAATCGCTGAGAGGCCTTTGCCTCTGTTGTGCATGGCTGCTGTGCCTCTCCCTTGAGGATTGAAGAGAAGAAGGAAGAGGACTTTGCCTCTGTCTACTGAGCCTTAGTTAAGGCATTTGAGCACTTGGGCCATCATCTGAAGCCTTGAGGCCCTTTGTTGATTCTGAGATTGTGATTGACGAAGAATATTTGATTGATACTGTTCATATATTTGGGATATTAGTGCTTAATTGTCTAAGGTTAATTTCGTGATTTAAATCACCATTGCAATTAATTCTTTTTATGCATTACTACCTGGATTATTGACATATTATTCTTAATTGTTCTAGAATGAAGTTTTGGTCTTAATTGCTTATATTTCTAATTGAATTGTGATTTGTGAGATTAATTGCAATACTTGCTCCTAGTGAACGACCTCGGACTTTCTTAGTGATCTTTCGAGTTATAAATTTTATCTGTTATCGTACGATTTCGACCTATAGTACAATGCATCTTTTATAACATCGATTTGCGTGTTAGCATTTTGGCGTCGTTGTCAGGGAGCAACATGCAATTTGATCTCCTGATTACAATTCCTGACTTGATACTAACTTGCTTTATCTTTTTGGTTGTGATTTGCGATGGAGGATTCATTGGAAGAAGATCAGCTACACATCAAATACTCCAAGGGTAGGTAATCTCGTTTTCCCATCTTCGTTAAACCCCTAATTCTGAAAAGAGCTAAAAAAGGAAAGAACTCAATTAGGACCAACTTGCATTCTATATTTAGACTTAATCATCACAAGTTGCATGATTTGATACATTTATAGAAAAATCCTGAATCTGATTTCTGCACCTATTAAGGATTTAAGACACCTAAGGCTACTTACCTTCTTGATTGAGCCCTAGGTGCCAAATTTGGATGAAATTGATTGGACCAATTAGAGCCAAATTAGGGTTTCCATTCTTAGGGTTTTAGAGACACACTTACTTAAAAAAGAATCTACTTCCCTGAATTGTGCGTTTCCTAAACCTTGGTTGAATTTACCTAATCAAGCAAACCTTAAAAGCATGCTCTAAACATCCACTTGAATCATAAAATTGGGACCTAATAATCTCAGGACAAATCAGGTGAAGTTGACCCACCTTGTGTGGTCAATCAATCTTCAAATTAGGTCACCACTCACAAATACATCTTAAAGTTCAAGTGAAATCCTAATCACCCTCTCTCTAAACTTAAAAATGGTAGACTTAAGAGGTCAAGTTATCCATTCTGGTCTATCTGGATCTGCGGTGACAAGGAAGGTCAGGTGAGGGAAACCCTGTAATCCGTGGGGATGCTCTACCGTGTAGGGGTCTTTGCTGGACTCTCCCTTCCTGGCTGGCCAGTTGATGTAAACACATTTATTGAGGGTAAAATGCCTATTCATGCATGTTCCTAGGTTTACATTTGCATTTCCTATTATAAATATTCCATAACATGCATCATTCTGCATTTAGAGTAGTATATAATTTAGGTTAATTGCATCCTTTTTGTGGTCAGGAGAGAAGGAAATTTATTTCGGAACCTCGGATTGATGAACCGATTGTACAGATCTGATCAAGATGACGATCAGAATCCAACGCCTCTGAAATCGCCTCGATCGGAGTCCCGTAGCACCATATGCAGTTCAAGGAAGATCAACGGCCAAGGAACTAGGTGATATAATTCAGAGCTTCAAATGACCCTATCCCCATCCCAAGATTGGAGTAAAGTGCGAGTAGAGAATTTTGTAAGTTTCCCCCCACTTCCCCATCAACTAGTTCATTTCACCACATTAATAACTCAAACCCAAATCAACTTAGGTGCTTTTTATAAACCCTAGGATAGATCTGGTTGTTTGTTTATCACCTACACTCGTCTCACCCCCGCATATATTAAAAAGAAACAAAATACTCTTCTCTTGTGGGATTTTCTATAAAATACACACATTAACACCCACAACTCTCAACTTAAGGCGCACCACTCCACTTTGATTCTACCACTTAACCGAGATCTGACCTGTGGATCCGATACACCTTAACTCAACACACACATAAGTGAGTAGAAATTTCATTAGGTTAAGAATTTTTTGTGTGCCTTAATCAAGTAGTACAATAGGCCAATTACTTGAACTGTTTGGGTCACACCACTCAATCTAAAACTGATCCATCAAGTAGCTTGCCACTTAGGGTTGATCTTAAGGATAAACCAAGCACTCCACATTATTTTTTATTTTTAAAGGAACATATCATCACCCATGTTTTCAAAACCTGGAGTGTTCTACTAAACCTTGATTGAACCAACTTAAGAACTAAACCCTAAAAGTTACTAAACAAGGTTAAACCCTAAAAGATACATCATCAAATAACCTTGTTTGTAAACCCTGGTTGTGCATGCACACACATTTGAATCAATCATTAAGGGCACAACCCATCTAAAGGGCCCATCACATTCTAAGAGCACAATCATCCCAAGCCTAACTAAAATCGAGTAGACATTGGCCTTAAGGATTGATTCGCTCTTCAAGGCTCAGACTGAGATTTTTTTCGATTAATCTACTTCTACTGGTCCATCTGATGTCTAGCTAGGGGAGTAGCATCAAACGACCACGGCTAGGGGGTACACTAGGAATCGAAGGCGTAAGCCAAAGGAAGAACCTTCTCCCCAGTCCCTCCTTCTAACTGGTTGGATTGACCAGATAAAAGTAGACCAAATCCTTTATAATCTCAAGACAGGTCCTGGGAGTTTGTAGGTCTTTAGGCTAACCCACTTAAGGACAGGGTTGATTGATTGTACTACATGGCACCTTTCTCTCTTCTGTTTTCCCTTCTATTCTAGCATGTATCCTTCCACTTCTTACATGCATTTCCCATCCTATCCTCCTACCACCACTTATCCCCAAGATGATTACTATTCCGACTTGACTTGTAATTACCCATCCTCTAGTCGGAATGACTTTGATTGGGGATATGAATATGGACCTTAGTGTCCAGGACCTAACCCTAGATAACAAGACTATGATTACTATCCTTCCCAAACCTACAATGATTATGGATCTCCATCCTCTGATGACCAAACCAACTCGATCTACAATCAGGAAGGATATAATGATTACAACACCTACCCTCCACAGTATTCCACTGAATATAGGTCGCCACCATCCTTTGAATAACCTAGAATGACCTACTTTCAGGGAGGGACCCGAGAACCTCGATATCTTGACTCCCCTAGATTTAACTCAAACCCACCCAAACCTGAACCAAACCATTCGATTCAGGTGAACCAGATCCAAGATAGGGTGTTGGCTAATTTGAGGAACACTGTACAATCTTTAGAAGCTCAACCAACACCATGCACTGAAGCATTGGAGCCTATGATCAAAATGATTGATGAACTTAATAGTTCTCTATTGGATTTGCTCCAAAGTGTTAGGGATAGGGACCTAGGTGAGTTTCTTCTTGAGAAATTGTCGAGGTTGAGGATGAAATTTGTGGTTGCCCTAGTCAAATCTTAGGATGATTCTCAAGATGAACCCCCTTCAGGAGAGCCAATGTCTGAACCTTCTTAGGCACCTGTCGGGGGGGATACATATTCTAAGATTGGAGATGACCAAGTTGGTCTAGAGCAACCCTTTGAGGATGAATCGAGTTTCTCACCCGAGATCCCAGAGCCAGGGAATGACGAAAAATATGTCTCCACATACCATGAAATCACATATGATTTTGAGACATATACAAATGAGGATCATGGATTCTTTGATTATGAGGGTAAGGAATCTCTTAGTGAAGTCTCACTTAAGCTTAAGGAAGATGATTTTAGTGAGACAAATGGGCTCGAGGAGCATGAAGAACTATTTGATAGCCCGATTATTGAAGATTATGATCATGTTGGGGCTAACTTGGATGATTCGAATCTTGATGATTCAATCAGTAGCCCCATTCCTCAACCACATCCTAAAGAGCTGAATTATGATATTCTTGAGATCACCAGACCCAAGTCAATCCTGATTGAGCCACAATTTTTGGACTTGGATACTTTAGATGGGGTGTACAACGATTTGGAGGTCCCAGAAACATTGATGTCAGAGGATAGGAAGTTGGAATTAAAAATCTGGGAAGCTAATTCTAAGGAAACTTTGATTTTGGATCTGAGGGTTCTTGTTGACCTAAAGCCACCTACTTTCTACCAGGAACCTTATGATATCTTTCATGTGCAACCCAAGCTCGAAATGACTGATTATTTTTCTGAGATGAACGTTAAGTGGACATCTGAACCTTGTAAATCAAATCTACCTTTGTCCGACACTTTAGTCTTGGGTTGCACACCACCAAACTGCAGGCCCGGCCCCGTAAATACAACAATCTTCGGTTCTTGATGATTTTCATCCAGAACCTTAGAACCACTCGACCCTGGGGCATGGGTCTGCATCATAACTTGGTTCACATTTGTAGACATCTTCTGCTAACGGGTTTCGTGATCAACCTTTTGATTTTGATTCTAACCTGCACTTATGAAGTCTCAATTTCTTCCTTGTATGTATGTTATGCCTAGCTAAAGGCATTAAATTTAGCACGTGTTTATATTTCACATTCTATGCAGAGCTGACCAGATTTCTCACCATGTTCAGGTGTTATTTTGTTTACTCCACCCTTTTCATGTCTTTGTTTCTACAATGAGGACATTGCATCATTTAGGCATGGGGGGATGGATAATCAATTCTTGAGATCATTTTTGTTAACTCTATAGAATTTCTTTTAGTTTCTTATAAAAAAATTTTGAAAATTTGAAAAAGGATAAAAAAGAAGGAAGAATTAGGAGAAGAGAACTTAGCCATTTGGCAGTTATTAACTTTAGAAAATTATACGAGAGGACCTAAACACTTAGATTCTTCAGGTCTTCAAGTTTAATTAGCCCTGGTGTCCACTCGAATGTGGACTTAGTCTCGAGTCCTCGCCAATTCAAATTCATCTTTAATCTAGTAAATAAATTGGGATTATAAGTACACGACTTATCAACTCACCCTCTGATTTGGGGAAACTTTAAGCCTAAGCATCTGCACACTTTTTTTTGCACTAACTCACCTTTTAGTGGTTTCTTCGGAAATTGGGTAGCTAATGAACTATCTAGGGTGGTATGGCTGGTAAGTTGTCGATGGTAACAGCTTATCGGTAGGTTGTCCAAAGCCCAGTCACAAGACCATTTTCATTGTACTACCTTTAGGTAAATCTTAGATAAGGGAAGTCACCTACTTAAAAAAAAATAAGCAAGCAAAAAGAAAAAGAAAAAAATATATATAGAAAAAGGAGAAAAAAAATAATAAACAAAACACACTTCACTACACGAGTATGGCTAGCAAGTTCCATAACAGCCCATTGATCGGTTGTCCAAAACCCAGCTCACAAAAAAATGCACAATAATTTCCAAAACACTTAGGGAAGAAGCAGGGAAATAGAATAAATCGAGAAGATATACACTGGGTTCGCCCTTGTGTTGATCCCATAAATAAAAGTAGGGAGAAAGCTACCAATCAAAAAGATAAACCTTTAGGCAAGGTCACCTAAGGTCGTAGAAACCCGAAGTCCGTTTTAATGGCTGCCTAGTGAATCTTTCGCTATTTTCACAAGATGCTTAGCACTTAGAGTCCTTTTCGAGTCTTGGGCAGGATGGGTAGCCATAAAAAGTTATCCCAAAACTCTCAAACACCAAAAGTACAAAAAAATTAGAAAAGAAGAAAAATAAAAAATGTATCTTCCCTTTTCAAATAAGGCGAGGACTTAGGCGATCTGCATTCTGGCAGACACCCGAGTACTGTTGAGTCTTCGTAGTTTAGGACCTTAGTTGAAATTTTCTATTGTTAATAAATGACTTAGGCCTAAGCGATCTAATTCTGCTTTTATACATAGCATATAGTTTAATTTTGCTAAGGACTAGCAAAAGATAAGCATGGAAACACATTTATTGAGGGTAAAATGCCTATTCATGCATGTTCCTCAGCATAGATTTGCATTTCATATTATAAATATTGCATAACATACATTATTTTACATTTAGAGTAGTTGTATATAATTTAGGTTAATTATATCCTTTTTGTGGTCAGGAGAGAAAGATATTTATTTCGAAGCCTCGGATTGATGATCCGACCATATGGATCTGATCAAGATGGCGATAGGAGTCCAACACCTCTGAAATTGCCTCAATCGGAGTCCTGTAGTACCATATGCAGTATGAGGAAGATCAACGGCCAAGGGACTAAGTGATATAATTCAGAGCTTCAAATGACAAATCCAACCGTGTGGATGGATTCGGGTCAACGATCACAGCCCAACGGCGCAAAAATCGACTTAATCCGACCTCTATAGCAACCCCTACAACGAAAAGAAGATGGACGGCCCAGATCGTGCCACATGGCGCAACCCAGGCTGCCATGTGCACGCACACGCCACCGCATGTGCAGAGCAGTGCGGACGTGCACACGTGCAGTGCCAGCTGATTGCACCGCAAAATACACCTGCAATAATGCCTTCTTATGCTATTTCCTAGCACTACCTATGCATATTAGGATTCCGTAGTTGCATTTGTAAAAATACATGCATTCATGCATTCAATTGAGAGGAGAGGAGAATGAAATAAATGGCCTCACAAATTACTTTTTTCCTTAAGTGCACCTTTACAAAATTCCCTTCTCTATTTTTATTTCCACTTGATTT